>CM075342.1:11780114-12177023 GCA_037788925.1 Mytilus galloprovincialis | reverse complement strand
CACGTTCAAATTTAAATGAACTTCCTTTTGTTATCTTATCAAGATATAGAAGAATTGCAGTGTAATTAAAGTGCTCAAGATAAATGTGGGATTCGATGACATCATAATCCTATGAACTATGCCGCTTTAAAATAATAAATGATAATGTTAATCAGAAACCTCTAAATCTTGTCGATACTAATACGTGTTTTGCATTAAACAGGTCATGCTTTCTCTGTTTGTCTGACTGTAGAATAATCTGTTGGACGTGTATAAAGCTGAAAACTGTATTTTGTAGTTGTGATTCTCTTTGAACTAGTTTTCAGTACTTTACATAAGTTTTGATCATACTTAAAAGTTTATGAAATTTATTTGTTGGTTGTTTTGTTTTATCATGTCGAATTCAGAACTGATTTTTACATTGTTATATTGTTTAATATGTGTCTCCTCTTTACTACTTACAACTATACATAGTGCACGTTTTCCCCATTGTTGAAGACCGTACAGTGACATAGCTGCTCACATCCGCGTCCTTTTGGTACGTGTTAGATATAGCTGTCTCAGTCGCAATCATATATATACTAACTTCTGTTATATTTATATTGAGTAGTTGAGGTATATTATTCAGTTTCGTTACAGTTAGGAACATTTAATTTTAATATTGGTAAAAATAAGGATAATATATTTTGAACATAAACAAGCTTCAGCTTTTAGCAAGTAAGAAGATTTGGTACATTTATTTTAGCAATGTGAATGACGACGGAATTCAAGGCAATAAAGTTAACTTTTGTCTCGCATAATATGGCAACCAACTCTATTGTTTTTGGGTCAGCATTTTTTACATTTGCAATTTTTTCTCTCCAAAATTTAAACTCCAAAATTTAAACGAAAAAGTAAATCGGTTTATTTCTTTTGAACAATGGAATGTTTATATTCAATAGAAAAACAATAGTAATTTTTAATCAGCGTTTAATATTCATGTCTAATCAAACTTGACGCCTACACCTTGTAGCTTGTCTTTTACCTCTTCTGGTAAAATGTCTTTCGTTTCTGCGGCAACTGTAAATTGTGTTTTGTCAAAGCTCGACACTTTTTTTTTATACAAGTAACCTGGAAATGATAGTACGCATATTGAGATTTGCATTTCTTTACTCCATGTATTGTAAACTCTCGCTCACAGAAATGACGTACTACCAATTCATTTTGCTCCTTTTCCCTAATGAATTTGACTCCGCATCCAAAGCACAATATTACCCTCATTTGAAAAAGATAAATGATGTCAAATGGTTCCTCTTTATCCAAATGGTCAATTGTATCCAGAGTTATTTGAATGCTCCCTTGAACCATCGGACGTCTCTCTTCAACCAAAGTTGGTTTAGATTTATCTAATGGGGTTCTTCCACCTCTCCTTGGTTTTTTTCACTTTTCCTTTCATCCCTGAACGGATACCCCCAATCAAAAGATTTGTTGTGTCAACATCATGTTTTTCCTTCTTTCGCCATTCAATAAACTTTTTAAGGCAGCCATAGAATTCTCCTGCTGCTATTAAATGTGCACAAATTTTTAATGCTGTATACACTGAACAGTTGTTACATTTAATTTTACCAGAAGTTTTTACTGCTGTGACCAAATGGGGTTCAACGTTCTCTATCTTTTGAGAGTGTCTAACATATACCCCTTCGAAGCCTGGCGTTTTAAGTATCGAATCTTGTGATTGTAGGAGACTTTCTGCCTTTTCAAACATCTCTTTGAGTAAATCTTCCGATATGCCTGGAATTTGTAATTGATAATCATCGTAGGAAATTACCTCGTTTTGATGAAACATTTGGACGAGTTTCTGGCGTTGGTAATGAGTGGTCAGATTTGCTCCTGTTTTCAGCGTGCTCGTTTATTAGTAAAAACTTATCTAACAATTTTCTTCCCTGGACATTGGACTTCCAAAATTGTTTAATTACTTGTTTCCTTTCTTCAGCGTTCAGCCCATTCCAAATATGTCTCTCTTTTCTTAAATAAGTATGTGTGGAAGCCAAATCATATGGTCCATTGGCATAAATTGCCATCTCAAACTCCTGTTGCTGACAGGTAGCATACTCCTCCACTTTACGATTGAAAACTGGCAGAGTGACTTTACCTGATCTACCAACCCAGTCCTTCACGTTGTTGTTTGTGCTTTCAACTCGGTTATTACTGAAATGACCATCAAGTTGTGCTTGGTTGGTGACTGCTTTGATGAGGTGTGATTTGAATTTTTCAGACTCGTTTGAAACAAACCATGCGTGGAATGTAGGTACAAGATGGTCCCAAGTAGTTTTCAGATCTCTTAGGCGACTATCAAACTCCGATGTGGTCTCGCTGTCAATAAGGCCTTTCTGGTACAATATGGAATCAACATTTGTGCCAAAGATGTCGGAAACTATATGCCTTGTCGCAGGTGTTGCTGGCTTCATTTCTTTCAGTTTATATTCAATATTTTCTTTCTTATGGGAAGCACACAACAAGTTTACGAAAGATTCTGGAGTGAAGGATACCGCAATGGCATTCATTGTCGCCTCATCACCATCTGAACCAATCGCCTGCATTTGGTATCTAAAATTTGGATTCATACGATTAAGTGCACTAAAAAATCTAAGATATGAATTTTCATCACGATGTGTATGGACAAAAGTTGGTCCCATTTCTAATGGATGTCTTCCTTTATATTTGCCGGAAGCATGGACAACTCTTAAATTTTCAAAGCATGTATTGGTAACATAGTAGTTTCCGATATTAAAGGTAGAGTCAACCGAAAAAACAGAAAAATGAAGTTGATGAGTACAAAGGTTTCTAAATCCATCAATTGTTTTTCTGAAGCCAGCACATATTGTAAACTTTCTCCATCAGCTGCAAGTTCATGAACAAATGTACTTTCACGTATCTGTGCTACCAAATGTGTCAATTGGTCAGTCTTTGTAGCAGCCTTTGTTGATGATCTAATGTTGTAAATCTGTTGTAAATTACGTGGTTCTGAAGAAGCGGAAGAACTGTATAATGGTCCACCAGCGTCATCAACAAGCTTCTTAAATAACCGTCGTGGTTTAGTTTCTCGTGTTTCTTCTTTTATAGTATCTAAAACAGATAGATCAGTCTTGAAAAATGGTCGAGATTGAGAATCTTTTGCATTTCCATGTGCTTTCATGACTATATCTCCCTCTTCACTGTCTCTGTGTATGTACTGAACAACAGCGTACCTGGATTTGATGTTGTATTTAGAAGTAGCAGTAGAAATTATGCGCTGAAATGAAACTCCGCGTTCGTTATATGTTGCTTGGTGTGTTCCGTATTGACGCCTAAGGTAGTGCGTGTATGGAGACTTGTTACCTGGAACACTATTCTCTATTCTACCATCTCTGATGTCTACCCTGTAATAACTTCTAGGGGATGCCGTGTTCCATACACCATTGTCATCAGCATAAATTGACTTCTGGTCCACCTCATTTAAATCAACAATAAAAACCGCATTATACCGTACACCTATTGGTTTCTTCTTGCAAATAGAGTCATTAACTACCTCCCCAAAGCAAAGCTTAAAAATCTCTTTTGCAGTTAAACTAGTTGACGGTGTTGAATATTTTGGTATTGTATTATGAAATTCTCTATCAGCCTTGTGAATACCATATGATGACATCAAATCAGGTAGGCTATCTTCACTAGATTCAGATGAGATTTGAATTGCTGTTGTCACGGGGGTGTTCAGTACTTTTTTTCTTTTTTTTTTTTTGTTTGTCATCAGCTGTAACACCTGGTTGCTGAGAAACTAATGGTTGCAAAATTTCTGGAAAATGCGCATCCACTATCTGAATTTCATCATCAGTTGAAACCGGTTCTAGAGATATAAGTGGCTTCAAAGGAGTAGAACTACACAACGGTAAGCTTATTCTAGCTATAGGTTCATCAATACTTTCCATCTTTAATCTTTTTACTGGTGAAAATCCAGCTGATTCCCCCTCACAAAACATACCGTTGAAATAAGATTACAACAATTGACATCAGTTTTAAATGGCCATACGATAACTTATAAATGCTTATACCTGTATCATTTGAATTCTGGTGTAAAGTTGTCCAACCTGTATGAAATACAGATCTTGTGTTCACGTTTCGCTTTTAACTAATAACGCATGTTATCATGGACACAGGCTCTGCTTCTCTTTTCATAAAAAAGTTTAATACGACAAAAACGATCGGAAGTTAAACTTATTTGTTCGTGACAATCAAGTTGTGCTTGGTCGGTCGGTGACTGCTTTGATGAGGTGTGATTTGAATTTTTGATGAGGTGTGATTTGAATTTTCCCCCTTAGATATTTTGGTGAATCAGTCGTACTTTTTTTGGAAATCATACTACATCTTCTTATTTTTTACAAGCGTCGGAAAACTCGTCATTCTAGTATTTCATGATTTGGTACAGTATACCCCTGAATGTTCGATCAAAACAATCTTCTGGTTTCCAAGATGGTATTTTGGTATCATGTGATCTAAATTAAGAAGATTGAACAAGAAAGGGAAATGTGTCAAAGAGACAACAACCAGACCAAGGAGTAGAAAATATAGTCTAGTCATATTTAATGAAGGGAGGGATCCCGCACCCACAGGCGGGCTTCAGACGCTGGTTCCTTTACAACAATGCATACTTAGTTAGTTTTCTCGTTTGAACTGTTTTACATTTGTCATTTCGGGGCCTTTTATAGCTGACTATGCGGTATGGGCTTATATGCTTATTGTTGAAGGCCGTACAGCGATCTATAATTGTTAATCTCTGTGTCATTTGGTCTCTTGTGAAGAGTTGTCTAATTGGCAATCACATCACAACTTCTTTTTTATATTGTTCAGCGAAATGAACGCACACTAAACTTTGAAACATACAGATGAACCAAAAATTGAAATAAAAGCATACAAGACTTTGTATTTTTTCTAATTTTTATAACAAAGGCAAATGGTTCTCCTCTTGAAACAGGCGCAAAAATGCGACGGAGTTAGACATGTTTTATAAGATCGCAACCCTTCCCCTTAACCTCTAGCCAATATGGAATAAACAAACCCATAGCGATCACAGGCGCTTATGGATTGGATCCCCTTTTTAAGTCTCCCAAACAAAGTTTGGAGACTTACTGTTTTTGGTCAGTTCTTATTATTTTTATTATTCTTCCTCTTCCTCTTCTTCCTCTTCTTCCTCTTCTTCCGCCACTTTAAAAATGAACTTGTCCGCAGCGGTTCTCCTAAACCACTTGTCAGATTGACTTAGGATTTCATAAAATGGTAGACTAATATGTCTAGGTGAGCCATCAATCTTTCGTTTGTGCATTTGGGTCTATTAAGGGGTATTTTGGGGGGTAGAAAGGAGGGAGGGGTTTACTATAGAACCCTATGGGATTTAATTTTCTAAAATTTTCAAATGAATATAACTTGAAAACTGTAAGTGATAGATACATGCAGTCTTCAGAAATGATTATAGGACAATAAAAAAAATCACATGAAATGAGTATGCTTTTATCTTGTAAACAGTCCAGATCCCCACCCCTAAACCATATATATTCTTGAATGGGACGATAAAACAAATCAAATGAAATTAAAGGGAAGTCCCCGGGGGTCACCCCCACCCCGTTCAATTTGAGAATGTGCTATTATCTTGTAAACGGTCCAGATCCCCACCCCTAAACCATATATATTCTTGTAGGGGACAATAAAACAAATGAAATGAAATAAAAGTGATGTCCCTAGGGGCTCACCCCACCCCCTCTTGTTTGAAAACTTGTAAACGGTCAACATCCCCACCCCTAAACCATATCTATTCTTGTATGGGACAATAAAACTAATCAAATGAAATTAAATGGAAGTTCCTGGGGGTCACCCCCCCACCCCGTTCAATTTGAGAATGTACTAGTATCTTGTAAACGTTCCAGATCCCCACCCCTAAACCATATATATTCTTGTAGGGGACGATAAAACAAATCAAATGAAATTAAAGGGAAGTCCCTAGGGGGTCATCCCCACCATGTTCAATTTGAGAATGTGCTATTATCTTGTAAACGGTCCAGATCCCCACCCCAAACCATATATATTCTTGTAGGGGACAATTAAACAAATGAAATGAAATAAAAGTGATGTCCCTAGGGGCTCACCCATCCCCTTCTTGTTTGAAAACTTGTAAACGGTCAACATCCCCACCCCTAAACCATATCTATTCTTGTATGGGACAATAAAACTAATCAAATGAAATTAAATAGAAGTTCCTGGGGGTTGCCCCCCACCCCGTTCAATTTGAGAATGTGCTATTATCTTGTAAATGGTCCAGATCCCCACCCCTAAACCATATATATTCTTGTAGGGGACAATAAAACAAATGAAATGAAATAAAAGGGAAGTCCCGAGGGAGTCACCCCACCCCCTCTTGTTTGAAAACTTGTAAACGGTCAACATCCCCACCCGTAAGCCATATATATTCTTGTATTGGACAATAAAACAAATCAAATGAACATGGGACCATATAAATGGCGAGTTATGGGAGCTTTGTTTGGGAGACTTCGTAACAGCATCCTGTTACAATTACTTCTTGTTATTTTTGTGTTTATCTTTTTTAATTGAAAATATTTTTAAAGTGTTCAAGGGCTTGTTTTAAAGTGTTCAAGGGCTTCTCAATGCGTTTTGCGTTTTAACAATATAAGTATATAGAGGGGGGAATATATAATTACTTGTATTGTTAAAAAGCACTGACGAGACTTTTGACAATTCAAATAAGTTAAAATAGGTTAATAAAAGTTGATATATAAAAAATATTTTCAAACTAGACAAAGTGATGTCCCACACTCCACTCTGAAGTAACTGTATTATAACAAAGTCAATGTAGGACTTTCTTCGAGATATTATTGTGGATGGGAGACACAGATGATGCCATGCCCCCACAGATGCAAAGTGTTACTTGGGAAATGTTATGCGCCTGTTATGCATGTATATACTTCGAAAAATGACTAAGTTCAACTATCTCCCAAAAGAGCAAATTTTATTAAAAATCAAAACCCTGACCACATGCACACCTTCAATATTTCACGGTACAAACAGCTCGCAAAGGGAAAACTTCCTGGCGTTAAAACTATATCCGGAATAACTATATACTTATAATGGGACGGACGGACGGACAAACGGACGGAAAGGGGTAAAACAATATGCCCCCCCCCCCCCCACCTTTTAGTTGTGGGCCATAAAAAAAGGGGGTCCACTCCAAAAGCACCTGTGATAGCGATACGCTCAGAAGTCAGAGTCTGATGTTAGAAAAGGTATTCGAATTATATATGCAAAATGACAGAACAACTAGCAGTTATACTTGCGTGTCTGCTCCAGACCCCAAATAATAACCCGATTGATGTTACAAAATAAACTACATATCGGTCTTAACTTTGTATGTTTCAGTGATGTTGTTACAGTTTAACCCTGTATAGCATGTTCTATCTTTGACAGTTGACTATGTGCATTGTTGTGTATACACATTCTACCGGATAAATTTAAAATGGTACTGTATGTGAACAGACGGACGGACGCCCGGTATTTCTATGTTCCCCGCAAAGCGTGGCGAGGGGATAATAATATCTATATAAATATATAAACTCAAAATAAGAGTTGCACAACGGCATGATTTGTTAAATAAATTAAAAGAACGTAGAATAAATATATACCGGTATCACGCGTCGGTAACGGACAGGAATCGTAAACGACATACATCGCCATTATCTACTGTACAATTGCAACGTCAGAAAAATGTCTTTTAATGCGAAATATATTCAGAATTTATTTGACATGGATATCTACTCACCGAGCTATAGTCATATATGACGGTGTCTTCTGCAGGAAAATCGCTAAAAGAAAAATAGACAACTGTTGTTAACAAGTTAAAGTGACTAAACTAAAAAAATATAAGTACCCGGCCACGTCCACTTATATTTTTGTCCATCTGATGAGTTAAACCTTTTTCAACTGATTTTTATAGTTCGTTCTTATGTTGTACTGTTATACAACTGTCCCAGGTTAGGGGGAGGGTCGGGATTCCGCTAACATGTTTAACCCCGCCACATTATTTATGTATGTGCCTGTCCCAAGTCAGGAGCCTGTATATTCAGTGGTTGTCGTTTGTTTATGTGTTACATATTTGTTTTTCGCAAGTTCATTTTTTTACATAAATAAGGCCGTTAGTTTTCTCGTTTGAATTGTTTTACATTGTCTTATCGGGGCCTTTTATAGCTGACTATGCGGTATGGGCTTTGCTCATTGTTGAAGGCCGTACGGTGACCTATAGTTGTTAATTTCTGTGTCATTTTGGTCTTTTGTGGATAGTTGTCTCATTGGCAATCATACCACATCTTCTTTTTTATAACACAAGTTTATTGTCGCCAGCTCAATTCAGGGCTTTTGAAGGTAGGGGCCATGGGGCCATTTGTCCATCAACATTGAAAAGGGCCCTTTTTCAAATTTTATATGGAATATTACGGAAAGGCCCACTTTATTTTGAATTTCAATAAAAAGCTGAAAATGGCCCATCCATTAAAATCCTTCCAAATCCATGGCGTATACTAAAGTTATATTTGCCATCTTGGCCTTTTTTTAAAACGGTTTACTTAATTAAGGAATTTGGGGCAACCATTTGATATTTGATTTGGTGGCTGGGAGAGGGGGTTAGACGATTGACCTATAGACCTTCCAATTTCATCTTGCTGCTACCTACGCATAAAGTTGTGAATGGACATTGGAATGCATTAACGAGACAACAACCCAACCAACGAGCATAATATAACACAAGGCCCAAAATCCCAATCCCGAAGTCGGTTTGCATGCATATTTTCCCCGTGACTTTGCCGAACGAAAACTTATTTGCTCTATAGCACATAATTGTTTCTTGCATTTTATGTTGCAAATATTCATTTACTTTCTGTCTTATGCAAGTAGCATTAGTTTTTATTTTTAGTTTCAGCTTTACCCGGATAGACTAGGATATTTATTTGTAAGATCTTCATCAATCCCACCCTGTGGAGGGGGATTTGCTTTTACCTCAATACTTTTTTTCAAACTTTTCAGAAACAAACTAAATGACAGTGCATTAGGGGACGACCATTTGATTTTAAAGAGCGAAAAAGGGTGGGATATTGATGAAAATCTTGAATGAAAATGAATATGCCGGTCTAATCTGGCACTTTACAGGCACCCGTCATGTTCAGCCTAAGCTGAGACTACTATAACACATGTGTTATAGTAGTCTCAGACAGTAATTTAAATTTCAAAATGACTGAGTGACGTTTTTTCGACGCACTGGTCAACTCCACCATATGAATCACATGACTTTCAGTTAGTACATGTATATACCAGCTAAAAATATCTTTAAGTAAAGAATTGTCACATCTATAAAATAAATACACAGGAAATGGCAAAGTTTGATTAATGTTTACAAATAAAAAAAAAGTCCAAGCAAAATTCGAAATTACGTTTACGGAAATCACTGCAGATGAGAAAATACATAGCAGCAAAATCGCGGGTGCGGGCAATTTCACAACAAATGAATATGTTTTTGGTGTTTTCGCTATTTTTGTTTCGTGTTTGTTTCCGCTCCTTGTTTTCAGTCTTGTTCTCGTGTTTCCTGTGTTGACTTGTCCTCACCATTAATTGGCCAATTTTTCACTGTGCATTTTTAAAATCTTGAATTTTATAAAAAAAATACCAACTATTAGTTCATTGTATTTTAAAACTCCTTCAGTTTCGGGGATACTCAACCGTAAAAAATTTACCCGGGGCATATTTACGTTGCTTAGATTCGCTAATTTGATTGGTTAATGAAATGATTTTGTCACGCATGTCAAACTTAACTCTGTCCCTTAATTCGAGAAATATTGAGTAAGTTTGACGTGTTTTAAGTTTGAAGTAAAAATTCAGAATTTAAATGGTGGCAAATACTGACATTGAATTGACGATGAAATAGTTTATAAAAAAGACCCATCATTTAAATTTAATACAATAAATTTATGAGTGGGTAAAAATATCATAATCTAGAGTACACATCCTTGATAAAAAGAGTGTAATTATGTATTCCAACTTTTCCTGTGGATTTTATATTACTGTCGATGTCAATCTCTGAATATGGTATAAGAAATCACCACTGGAATACATACTTGATGAGTGATAAATTACCCAATAAACGTAAACATGCTAATGTCAGAAAAAAATACAATGGCCGACTCTATTACAGAAATCTTATATTTGATTGTTGGTACGATTTAAGCATATTTAAGGCACGTAAGGTGGAATTTTACTGCTATAAAGCCCTCGTTTTACAGCCAATTTCAATTGGTGAGAAAATCAGTCAAATAGAATAAACTGGACCTTGAAGATGATTTGGGTGTGCTTGATTATTTTTTTCTTACAAGGTACCACAGGCACTTGCCTCAGAAAAAAACCCTATATACCTTAGTATAACACGTAATATTAAGGTATGTAGGGGGAAAAAAATCTAAGACGAGTGCCTGTGCAAGGTACCCAACAATTTTGACTAAAATGGATTTGGTTTATTTATCATTCCCACAGGCACTGTCTCAGAATTTGTTTTTCCTATATACCTTTATATAACACGATTAGTTATATATAGGTATATAGGAAATTTTTTTCTGAGACAAGTGCCTGTGTTATTTCCAAAATATTTTGACAAAAATGTTTACTTTGACCTGTTGACAAATGTAAGAATTATTCAAGAATATTCATTATTAATCCACACAATTTTTTCTCTTTACTATTAGTATGCAATAAAAACTTTCAGCTGATATTTCAAGTCAATTCCCCTAGGCAGAGGTGGAGTAAGGGTAAAGCCCAGGGGGCCCATCCCTGCCCTCTGTTTGTGGGGGAAATTTGGTTGAAATGAAGCACCCCTCCTAAGCCGTCAGTGGTACGTACCCCCTTATGAAATTTCCTGGATCAGCCACTGCTTGGTCTTAAACCCCTTGGAAGTCCAGTGACAAATATTTTATGAATATTCAGAACATAATATTGAATTAAGGGGCAGTTGTATCACTTGTTTAGTTAAATCTGAGATGGTCACATCAGGGTTTTAATATACATATGTATTGTATTTCATTGTTTGATATTGACAGTGTGTCTTGTGATTCTATTATCCTTGGGCTAAGTTTTAAGTGCATGACTTGATATATTTTCTAAATTTGTACAGTTTGCTTAAGTTCCATTATATATGCCATCCATTTTAACCCCAAAAAACCAAGTTACTTTGGATATAATGTTTTTGACTAATCAATCCTGTTCCTGTCATCACAACTTCTCTGAAACTACAATTAAACAGAATTTCATGCAACTTTTTCTTGGAGTCCCTTGGAACTAGATTTTTTGCATAAATTTACTACTGCAGCTGTTTTTCATTGTAACTATTTTGAATGTGAACTACAGAATATTCCCACAGGCACTTGTCTCAGAAATTTTTTTCCTATATACCTTAATATAACACAATGAGAAACCAGTATAAAATTACATGCGGACTGGGTGTTGAGACGTTTGAGACGAATGCAAAAAAACATCCCGTTGACCGACATCTGAGTCCTGCTACTAATGATCCCGACAACAATGATAGTCGTGTCATATACCATTGTGTAGATAAATCAATTTAGATTTACGGCATATTAAGTTTAAGTAGGTTTGACAACCGAGAAATAAAAAAATAACGGGAATTCGGGACTGGGTGTCATTTTTCAAAAAATTTAGTTAAGTACCTTGTGTTATATTAAGGTATATAGGAATTTTTTTTTTCTGAGACAAGTGCCTGTGAATATTCTCTCCAATTGATAGCAATTTCAAGGTATCTAAACTGCTAAGAGTGAATGATAAGAAATGATGAAACATTATGCAGTCTATCAAACTGCTATTAAATGGACTCCTGAGAACCGCCATTAAACTGCTTAAAATATGACAAACCGGTAAAAAACTGCTAATATTTATTAGCAGATTAATTAAACTTAGGGTTAAGTCACTGTTGTATCTGCAACTCTTCTTAAAACTCTGCTATAAATATATATATATTCATGCCTCTGTCACTAGGCCAAAGGTGTGTTACATGTTACCTTTGAGTCTGACGTCTGCCTCACATTGGTTTCCTTTCTCTAACTTAAGTTTGCCTAACTTGAGTTTTGGTTGAGAATATAGTAAAATTGAATAGTTAGTAAAACTTTGCATAGTAAAAGTTGTGATAATTGGTCTGATGTAAGCTTGAAATCTCGTGCATTGCCTTGATAAAATGTATCAAAGTTGCTAGCTGTTACACACTGAGTACACTGTAATACTGTATTGATATGTAAAAAAGAAAGTTTGAAATGATCATAATGTAAAGAAGAAAATGCCAATAATAAATAAAAATATATCCAGAGCTCCTGATAAGCTGTGTTTTTGCATAAATTACGCAATTAAAACAATAGAAAACCCAATTCAATTTTCCTCAGCGTTTAAAAAATCCAATTTGAAGGAAAACCAAATTATTTATTAAAAAACTATGCCTTACCAACCCTATTAGCCCGGCTGTCAAGTGCTTTATTTACCAAAAATAATGATTTATTTTGCGTAACTTACTAATTTATTGTTCAATTTGTAATTTTAAGGAAGAAACTTTCGTCATTAAAAAAGAGCATCAATCAAAATGCAATAGTAACAACTGGGGCATTCTAGGTCACTTACATTAACGTTAATGTAGCCAAAGCAATGGGTCAAGATTTTACAAATGGCAGAACTGAGTCTTTGTATGAATCTAATTTAAATTATTTATCCCTTACTAAAAAAAATTTTAACTTATTTTGAGGAATGGAGAATCGTCACCCATATTATTGAATCAATCGTGAAGAAAGCAATCTGAAATAACTCTGTGTGCAATGATACTGGTCATTAAATAACCGCCATTCGTCGTGATCATATATTTAAGGGGGCTCACAGGTCTAAATCAATTTTTTTTTTAAATATAGCATTTCGCTATTTTTTTCTATAAATAAACTTTATCCTTTACTTAATGGAAAAGTTAAATAAGAATATGGGGTCACCGTTTATTTAAGCTCACAATCCACCTTTGAAAGAAGCATGCATTTTTGTTAAGGTACTTTTTTTCTGTCTAACTATTAATAGGAGAAAAAAAGGTAAAATTGAAATAAAAAAAGAACAGAAATTGCTTAAATTTTGCAATAGTTTAGTTGGCCGTTTAGTTTAAGTACAGTTCATTTGAAAAAAAATAATAAAAAACATAGGTCACTGATGAGTTTAAAAAGTTATTTCAATTTTTATGCCAAAAATGGCATTTTTTTCACCAAAGGGAGATAATTTGGAGCTTTTTCAATGATATAATCAGTTTAAAAGTCATCATGGGCCAAAACGAATTGATTTTTTGGGTTGATTTTCGTACCACACCATAAAGTAACAGCTAATAGTGTAATAGTGTAATAAATAAAATTTGTAATGAAAAAACAAATGTTTTTATTTTTGCTGATTTTTTTGTACCCTCGAGCCTCCTTATGGGACTGTTTGCTGTTTACATGGACAATATTTTGGTTCATGTCACTAAAATTGGGTGATTAAAATAACTTTCCATGAATCGATGTTAAATTGTTTTAACACATTCACAGAACTATAATATTGCTACATCATACACATGACAATGAATCAACTTTACCCAAACAGAGTAAATGTCTCATTTGAAAACCATGAGGGAAGAAACCCAATACATTCAGGAATAATTGGAGTGGAAAACAAAATTCAACCTTTTGTCTGAGGGGTGAACTTGAACTGATAATGCAAAAGGAACAAATATTGCACTCAATTCAGGGGCGGATCCAGCCGTTTTAAAAAGGGTGTGTTCCCAACCCAGAGTAAAGGGGGGTTCCAACTATATGCTCCCATTCAAATGCATTGATCGTCCAAAAAAAAAAGGGGGAGGGGGGGGGGGTTCCAACAAAATTTCCTTCAAAATACTAGCTTTTGATCATGGACAAGCTTCTGTCCAAGTTTGTTAAAAATAACTAAAACCGAAGCTCTGCATGAAATCTAATTATCCAGTGTTCAAAGTGTTAATGCAGAAATATTGTATACAATGGGAGATAACTCCATCTAATTAAAATAATATTAAAATTGTCTCCCTTGTATATTGTCTTGATCAAATTATGTAACCAATAATATCTATCAATAACTTTGAATATTTAAGCAAAAACCAATTGCTTAAGTTCAATTTAAAGTCATAAGAAACCTCAAAAAATATAATGCATATGTTTTTAATAACTCAATGGATAGTTTTCATTATTAAACTTATGTACATATATTTTTTTCTGAAGAAAATTTTTTAATTTTTTCATATTTAGAAGTAGTTTACTTTATTTTAATTGCTTCCTTGCAGGATGCAATTCCCCGACATATTTTCTGTATGCAAAGTGACCTCAGTGTGACCAATCTCGTAAAAATCCAGTGATCGCAATACACATGGATGTCTTTAAAATAAACTATTATCTGATTGTACATGTTAAATAAGTGCTCAATATCCATGCTTTTTTGTTGATTGTTGACAAACAGGTGACAATTTTTAAACTTGGGCTTCAAAATACAAACTTTAATTACAATTTTTTGTACCTGCCATTTTTTCACAACAACACTAACTGATTGAAAATAAAATTGACGATAATACGAAAAAATGATAAAATCGTGCACAGAAGACTAAGTTTATGATGTTTGTATGCATTGGTTCAAGAATTGGAATAACATAATTTTTCACCGGTCACTTGCTTCATATGACTTTAAGACATTAAACTTTTTTGAGTGTTTGCTTAAATTTAATTCAAAAGGGTCAAACCAAAGATTAATGTACTCCGGATTGATTTTGGTGAAATGTGTGTATATATTTAGATTTGTCTTTATACAGTCAGATGTATGTGTTTCATTATACCCCCGCTTTGAAAAAAAGGGGGGTATACTGTTTTACCTCTGTCTGTCCTTCTGTCAGTCAGTCCGTCCCATGAATATTTTTCGTCACATTTTTCTCAGGAACTACACTACCAGGATTTCTGAAATTTGGTTTCAGGCTTGATATAAGTCAGCTATACTGTGTGATGCGTTTTCAGATTCATCACTCTATAACTTCCTGTTTACCGAACACTTGTATCATTTTTGTTGAGCCTTCGACTTTAGTCGAAAAAGCGAGACTAAGCGATCCTTCATTCCGTCGTCGTCGGCGTCGTCGTCGTCGGTGTCGTCGTCGGCGGCGTCCACAAATATTCACTCTGTGGTTAAAGTTTTTGAAATTTTAATAACTTTCTTAAACTATACTGAATTTCTACCAAACTTGGACAGAAGCTTGTTTATGATCATAAGAAAGTATCCAGAAGTAAATTTTGTAAAAATAAAATTCCATTTTTTCCGTATTTTACTTATAAATGGACTTAGTTTTTCTGCAAGGAAAAATTACATTCACTCTGTGGTTAAAGTTTTTAAAATTTTAATAACTTTCATAAACTATCCTTGATTTGTACCAAACTTGGACAGAAGCTTGTTTATGATCATAAGATAGTATCAAGAAGAAAATTTTGTAGAAATAAATTTCCACTTTTCCGTATTTTACTTATAAATGGACTTAGTTTTTCTGCGAGGAAACATTACATTCACTCTGTGGTTAAAGTTTTTAAAATTTTAATAACTTTCATAAACTATCCTTGATTTGTACCAAACTTGGACAGAAGCTTGTTTATGATCATAAGATAGTATCAAGAAGAAAATTTTGTAAAAATAAATTTCCACTCTTCCGTATTTTACTTATAAATGGACTTAGTTTTTTTGCCAGAAACAAAACATTCACTCTGTGGTTTAAGTTTTTAAATTTTTATAATTTTCTTAAATTATCCTGGATTTCTATCAAACTTAGACAAAAGCTTGTTTCTGATCATAAGATATTATTCAGAAGTAAATTTTGTAAAAAAAAAATTCTCTTTTTCCGTATTTTACTTATAAAATGACTTAGTTTTTCTTCCAGTTAACATTACATACAGTCTGCAGTTAAAGTTTATAAAACATTTATTAGATTCATAAACTATCCTGGATTTTTTTACCAAACTTGGAAGCTTCTTTCAATCAAAAGACAGTATCGAGAGGGAAATTTTTATTCATGTTTTTCCTCATTTTTGTTGAATCTGCGATTAACAGCAAAAGTAGGCGAGACACTGGGTTCCGCGGAACCCTTATGAATTTTTACACCTAGTGATAGCCAAGTTGAATTTTTCGTCAAATTTTTCTCAGGAACTGCACTACCAGGATTTCTGATATTTGGTTTCAGACTTGATATAAGTCAGCTATACCATGTGATGCGTTTTCAGATTCATCACTCGACAACTTCCTGTTTACTGAACACTTGTATTATTTTACACATGATAACCAAGTTGAAAAGTTTTGTCACATTTTTCTCAGGAACTACAATACAAGGATTTCTGAAATTTGGTTTCAGGGTTTATATAAGTCTGCAATACCATGTGATGCGTTTTCAGATTCATCACTCGACAACTTCCTGTTTACCGAACACTTGTATTATTTTACACATGATAACCAAGTTGAAAATTTTAGTCACATTTTTCTCAGAAACTACAATACAAGGGGGGTCTCATTGGGGGGGTTCCGATCCCGGATCCCGCTTACTGTTTGTCAGATTCCCGTATCCCGCTTACACTATGTATGTAAGCAATTCTCATTTTTTTGTCATTTCCCGGGTCCCGCTAGACCTCATTTCCCGTTTTCACGACACAATAATTTGACTTTCCCGTTTCACGCTTACCAAAAATCGGCAATCCCGCATCACGCTTAGACCCCAATGAGACCCACTACAAGGATTTCTGAAATTTGGTTTCAGGATTTATACAAGTCAGCTACACCGTGTAATGCGTTTTCAAATTCATCACTCAACAACTTCCTGTTTACCGAACACTTGCATATTTTTACACTTTTAAAATTATCCACTTGCGGCGGGGGTATCATCAGTGAGCAGTAGCTCGCAGTTTCACTTGTTCTTTCTCAATTTTTATTGCCTTTAAATGATGATTTTGACCCTTTTTGCATTTCTTTGGGGAAAACTTGTGTAAAGTTGAGTCAGAATATTTTAATTGTAAAAAATTGAACAATAATATATGATTCTTTTACAAATTTTTAGCACTTTTCCAACCACTGTGAACAACCACAAGAACAATACTTACACGGTTAGCTATAAGCTATATAACTTTTCTAAAAATTCAAACAAAATGCAAACATATACATGAGGTGGTAATGCCCTTTACCGTCAGGGGTCAAACGGTCATTTTCGGCTACCGTGGTTCGTCAAAATATCCTTATCATGATTTGTCAGATATCTCAAATGAATATCGTTACTGTTATTTTTGGAAAAAATAATAGGTTGAATCGTCAAATTCAGCTAGTTTTTTTATTGTCTGAAAGAAATGTACATTTTATCGTCATGCACTAAAAATTACCATTAACGTCATTTTGCTGGAGTTTTTATTGTCGAGCCTGCAACTTTAGTTGCAGAAAGCTCAACATAGGGATAGTGATACGGCGGCGGCTACGGTGGCGGTGGCGGCGGCGGCGGTGTTAGCTCACTTCTTAAAAGCTTTATATTTTAGAAGGTGGAAGACCTGGATGCTACATACTTTGTATATAGATGCCTCATGTTACGAAGTTTCCGTCAATTTCCTTGACCTCATTATCATGGTTCAGTGACCACTTAAAAAAAAAGTTCAGATTTTTTGTAATGTTGAATTCTCTCTAATTATAAGTAGCAGGATAACTATATTTGGTATGTGCGTACCTTGCAAAGTCCTCATGCCCGTCACAGTTTTCACTTGACCTCAACCTACAATTCCAAATGACATTGAATGCTATTTTTTTTTGGCCGCAATTTTTTTTTGTGGTATCATGTTGTATGCGTTTTTATGGCCCTGCAAAGAAGTTGTCAATGCTATATAGTTTTACTCTTGTCCGAAAGTCTGTAATTCCGTCATTCCGCAACAAACCATTATACTGAGGTTTTTTCTCAACGCCTTCAGTATGTGAGTTAAATCATGATGAGTTACAGATCAATTTTAAGTTTTGTTCCGCTCGCCTAAATTTTGCCGAAATTACGGGCTTTGGACTTTGACAAATTGATGTAAATCACAGTTATACAGACCTTTTTTAGCTCACCTGGCCGAAATGCCAAGTGAGCTTTTCTCATCACTTGGCGTCCGGCGTCGTCGTCGTCGTCCGTCTTGTCCTGCGTTAACTTTTACAAAAATCTTCTCCTCTGAAACTACTGGGCCAAATTCAACCAAACTTGGCCACAATCATCATTGGGGTATCTAGTTTAAAAAATGTGTCCGGTGCCCCGCCCAACCAAACAAGATGGCCGCCATGGCTAAAAATAGAACATAGGGGTAAAATACAGTTTTTGGCTTATAACTCAAAAACCAAAGCATTTAGAGCAAATCTGACATTGTTCATCCGGTCAAGATCTATCTGCCCTGGAATTTTCAGATGAATCGGACATTTCGTTGTTGGGTTGCTGCCCCTGAAATGGTAATTTTAAGGAAATTTTGCTGTTTTTGGTTATTATCTTGAATATTATTATAGATAGAGATAAACTGTAAACAGCAATAATGTTCAGCAAAGTTAGATCTACAAATAAGTCAACATGACCAAAATGGTCAGTTGACCACTTTAGGAGTTATTGCCCTTTATAGTCAATTTTTAACCATTTTTCGTAAATCTTAGTAATCTTTTAGAAAAATCTTCTCCTCTGAAACTACTGGGCCAAATTTAACCAAACTTGGCCATAATCATCATTGGGGTATCTAGTTTAAAAAATGTGTCCGGTGCCCCGCCCAACCAACCAAGATGGCCGCCATGACTAAAAATAGAACATAGGGGTAAAATGCAGTTTTTGGCTTATAACTCAAAAACCAAAGCATTTAGAGCATGGGGGGGGGGGGGGGGGGGTAATATTGTTCATCAGGTCAAGATCTATCTGGCCTGAAATTTTCAGATGAATCAGACATTTCGTTGTTGGGTTGCTGCCCCTGAATTAGTAATTTTAAGGAAATTTTGCTGTTTTTGGTTATTAGCTTGAATATTATTATAGATAGAGATAAACTGTAAACAGCAATAATGTTCAGCAAAGTAAGATCTACAAATAAGTCAACATGACCAAAATGGTCAGTTGACCACTTTAGGAGTTATTGCCCTTTATAGTCAATTTTTAACCATTAGTCTTAGTAATCTTTTAGAAAAATCTTCTCCTCTGAAACTACTAGGTCAAATTTAACCAAACTTAGCCATAATCATCATTGGGGTATCTAGTTAAAAAAATGTGTCCGGTAACTCGGCCAACAAACCAAGATGGCCTCCATGGCTAAAAATAGAACATGGGGGTAAAATGCAGTTTTTGGCTTATAACTCAAAAACCAAAGCATTAAGAGCAAATCTGACAGGAGGTAAAAGTGTTGATCAGGTCACGATCTATCTGCCCTGGAATTTTCAGATGAATCGGATAATCGGTTGTTAGGTTGCTACCCCTGAATTGGTAATTTTGAGGAAATTTTGCTGTTTTTTTTGGTTATTATCTTGAAAATTATTATAGATAGAGATAAACTGTAAACAGCAATAAAGTACAGCAAAGTAAGAACTAAAAATAAGTCAATATGACCAAAATAGTCAATTGACCCCCTTAGGAGTTATTGCCCTTCATAGTCAATTTTTAACAATTTTCTTAAAATTCGAAGATTTTCAATAACATTTTCCACAGAAAGTACTGTTATAGATAGAGATAATTGTAAGCAGCAAGAATGTTTAGTAAAGTAAGATCTACAAACACATCACCATCACCAAAACACTATTTTGTCATGAATCCATCTGTGTCCATTGTTTAATATTCACATAGACCAAAGTGAGCGACACAGGCTCTTTAGAGCCTCTAGTTCTAAATACTTTCAGATATTGTGATGATTTTTGGCATGTGAGTTAACCAAGATGAGTAACAGATCAAGTTAAAGTTTTGTTCCGCTCTGCTAATTTTTGCCAAAATTACAGGCTATGGACTTTGATAAATTGTTTAAAATCATAGTTATACAGACTTTTTTTCAAAATGCTTTCAGATATTGGACTGATTTTTGGTATGTGAGTTATTCATGATGAGTTACAGATCAAGTTAAAGTTTCATTCCGCTCTGCTAAATTTTGCCAAAATTAAGGGTTTACAACTTTGAAAATTGTTGAAAATCACAGTTATACAGACTTTTCTTCTATATGCCTCCAGATTCTGAGCTGATTTTTGACAAGCCTTCGACTTTTAGTCGAAAAAAGCGAGAATAAGCGATCCTACATTCCATCGTTATCGTCGGCGGCGTCCACAAATATTCACTCTGCACATGGTTAAAGTTTTTGAAATTTTAATAACTTTCTTAAACCATACTGGATTTCTACCAAACTTGGACAGAAGCTTGTTTATGATTATAAGATAGTATCCAGAAGTAAATTTTGTGAAAATGATATTCCATTTTTTCTGTATTTTACTTATATATGGACATAGTTTTTCTGCAGGAAATCATTACATTCCCTCTGTGGTTAAAGTTTTTAAAATTTTAATAACTTTCTTAAACTATACTTGATTTCTACCAGACTTGGACAGAAACTTGTTTATGATTATAAGATAGTATCCAGAAGTAAATTTTGTAAAGCAATAAATCCATTTTTTCCGTATTTTACTTCAAATGGGCATAGATTTTCTGCCAGGAAACAACACATTCACTCTGTGGTTAATTTTTTTTTTTTTTTTATAACTTTCTTATACTATTTTTAATTTGCACCAAACTTGGACAGAAGCTTGTATAAGAAGGACATTTTGTTAATACTTTGTACCTGTGTATCTGTATTTCACTTATGAATGGACTTAGTTTTTCTTCCAGTTAACATTACATCCAGTCTGCGGTTAAAGTTTTTAAAACATTTATTAGATTCATAAACTATCCTAGATTTTTACCAAACTTGGAGAGAAGCTTCCTACTATCAAAAGATAGTATCAAGCAGAATATTTTTATTGATTTTTTTCCTCGTTTATGTTGAGCCTGCAATTTACAGCAAAAGTAGGCGAGCCACTGGGTTCTGTGGAACCCTTACAAATTTTTTATATGTGAGATTACCATCATGTTTGTGTCCACATGTGTTATTGAAATTGCAGATCTTTCAACTTTTTGAGACGGGGCCATTCTTGTCACTTTGACACATCTAGTTTCCGAAATTGATTTATATTTCTTGTTTGTATATTAAAGCAAAGAATACTGATATGACAGGAGATGTGTAAACTATTATATAAAGTATTGTGCAATAGCAGGAAAACTTCAATTTCATAGTATTGCACCAAAGCAAGCAATCTTCAATTGCACAGTATTGCACAATTGCAAGAATTTTTCAAATGAAAGTAAATACAAATATTTTTACCCAATTCATTTTTTTTTTAAAGATATTTCACCACATTTATTTTTTGTGAGAAACCTATATATTATGTCAAAAATTTGATCGCAATCTAGATTCAGACAGTATCAAGCTTGAATGTTGTGTCCAAACTTGCAAACTGTTCAGGGTTCAACTACTGCAGTCGTATCAGGCTGCACTCAGCAAAGCTATTAATTAACAAACATCACTAAGATCCTTTTACTTTTCTGTATTTTCAGACAAAACGACAAAAAAAAGCAAGAAAATGATTGGTATACTATGTATAGTGAGAGAGCTTGTAGACTTTGTAGGTCTGTGTCCGTATGGTCCTTCGGTTAGACCATGTGATGAGCCAGAGAGGTCACCCCAGGTTCAAGGTTTGTGTCGTGATGTTCCTTCCCCTGTGGTAGAGTCTCCTGAGCTACCAAGGGCTGCTGACCCGGAGCAGTGTTTGGTGGAAGCACCCCGTGTTGCCTTGTTTTCAGCAATGCCATTTGAGGTAGAAGTCATTTCTACTTTGGATGACACTGTTGAAAATGATACAGCGGTGTTTGAGGAGGAAGAGGAACATGAGTTGGTTTTCGATACAGATGATGCTGACCTTTTCTCAACCTGGGATGAGGAGCAGCAGCAGGCTGATGAGTGGTGGGAGGATCTGGAAAGGAGGGTTATTGAGGTATCAGAGGAGGTGGAGGCCCTATCCGAGGATTATAGTGAGGTAAAACAAAGGTTGGAGAGTGATGATGAGACTCTGCAGATGTTTGGCGCAAACTTGGAAAGTGAGGGTCGAAATCTGCAGATGCAGTATGTAATCTCCAGGGTTTTACCTTGCTGTAGTCCTGTGGATTTAGAAGAAGGTGTAAGTGATGTGGAGGAGCTGTCTCTGGAGGATGACGAGGTCTTTACTGATGAGCATGATAGAGTTGTGATTTGGGACGAGGAAGGCAGAGCAGCTATGAGGAGAGTTTGGTTCAGGAGGCATTTCATGAAGAGTCATTGTCTGAATGGTTTTTGGAGGACCTTTAGAGGGTACAGTTTGAGGTGTCGGATGTTTCAGCTTAGTATTGTATGTCGTTGAGAGGAGTAGGTTAAATTTGTATTTTTGTTAGTTTTGTCCCTTTTAGCCAGTTGCCCCCAGATTACCTGACAAGTAATAAATGAATGATTGATGGTATTGATTGATTGGTTGGTTGATGTTTTATTGATGATTGTATCTTGAACACTTCATTGACAGTTTGGTCTTTTAATAGGTCATAACAGGTTAGGAATTCTCTGGCAAAAATGAAAACTATAAAAAGATATGAGTAAACCTGCCCTTAGTCTTACTCCCCGAGTTTCCCACTTCCTGTTCAGTCTTATCCCAAACCCCAAGTACTCTACCCGTACTTTCTTTGTATATATATATATATATGTAAATAAAAGCATGATTGTTTAATTCAATTTTTATTTAAGTCAGACATTGTATGTTACCAAAGGTAAATGTACAATGTTGTTGTAGTATGTTATCATCATTAGGATATAAGAGACCTTCATATGTACAGTAATCATAGAAATAGTGTATTAATTTTGTACAGTATTTTGGTGGGAATTCAGGATTTTACTATACCCAAGGTAAAACTTGTAAATATCACATGACATCATCATTGAACTCAACACACCTGACTTTATCAGTAACTCACACCTTCAAATTTGATATGGATCAGATTTTGAAAACAAAACACAGAAGAAATTTGGTACCGATCATCAACCTTGTCAGTCAACATTTTTTGGAGTTGTTTCCCTTTTAATGACCTTTTTTTTTACCATATTTTGGACATATACTATTTATAGATAGAAAAAACTATGGATTATAAATAGATAGAAAAAACTAGATTATAGAGAGAGAAAAATTTAAAAACTATATTATAGAGAGAGAAAAATTTAAAAACTATATTATAGAGGGATAGAATAAAAACTATATTATAGAGAGAGAAAAATTTGAAAAGAATTTAAAAATTATCAGCAAGACAAGATCTGTTTTGTGGGATAAAACCAACTATATAGAAGATGTAGAGACGAATGTACAACTGAAACGAATCAGTAAATCACTGAGATCAGAAAAGTTTCAAATTCCCAAGGTCTTAGAAATAAGATTTAGAAAGGTCAGATGCTTATGGTTGCCATCTTACAATATCTTTTTCTTTTTGATAAACATGACTTGTTTTAATTTGGATTTTTTCTAAACTTTTTTGTAAAATGTAAAATAAAATAACACCTTTCCTGGAAACCTGGTAAATGAAACTTCTTGTTTAATCATCCCTCCATGTCTGGTACATCAATATTAAACCATTTTATTCACAAAGTATCAAGAACTAACCTGGGTGGGATAACTAACATGATACTTCCTAAATAGGTTGTCTGGAAGATGTGTGAATGAATGAATGAATGAACGAGATAATAATAGAGAGCAGAGAAACAGATATCTTAAGGGTATTGTGTACTGTTCTGTGGAGGGACGTTATTTAGGAATGTTTATAATTCTAGTAATTTTCAGAACAGTTTGGTATTTCTGAGCTACGAAAAATTTACTATTTAAAGAACAATTGGTTAATGTCATTTAAATTTAGAGTCAGATTAAATGTATAACTGTTCCAATAGATTTTAAAGTCAATATTAATGAATTTATTCAATTTTTGTTTTGTCTTTGGCTTTCATAATTCTTTTTTTTTTTTTATATATAACTTTTTTCTTCAGACCAGTTGTTTATAAAAATTTTACAACATTCAAATTTTTGTTTTTATTTTAATATAGATGCTGTATTATGAACATCCTTCTAAAGGACATGACTCTGACCTTGACATCCTTGATCAACCTTGAGGGTCTCCTCTTTGAATATGACCTTAAAAATCATTCCATAGTGCCATATCTATTTGCATAGACTTCATGGTAAATTAAAAAAGAGGGAATCTATAAAACCTGGTTAAGTCAAATGGTCCACTCCATTATGACAACCTGAACAAATTGAAAACCGGTGGTATTTGCCTTACTTGTTTCTTTTTATTGACATAATTGGTTAACATTACAATAATTACGACGGAGGAGCCAAAATTGGGTAAACATACAACACAACTGACTTAAAAATTCACACACTAAAAATTCACATACAAAAAAATTCACACACTAAAAATTCACACACAAAGACAGTCACCAACAAAAAAAGTTCTTGGAGTTGCAGTATATAGTAAAACAAAATGACATACACTGGTAAAAAAATAAAATTTCCTACAGTTGGCGCAGTAGATACCTCTGCTTTATCTGACTGCATGACGTCCATACTCGTTTTATTTTAGAACTCACAATTGTCCAGTGAAGGTTATAGTTGTAGAGGTGTTTAGATCTCTTGTAAGTACAAGTTTCAGTACTTATCTGTCACTAGTAATACCGAGAATAAATGTCACTACAACTGAGCTTTTCCTGCATACGATTGGTTTCCTCACATTGCTTGGTATTTTATGCAAAAGTCTATACTTTTTTAATATTTTGGTCTGTAGTTTTTTCCCTGAAAGTTAAAAGGAACATTTCATTGAGATATTTTATTGGGACTGATTCAAACACAAAACATTGTAGATTTGTGATAAAAAAAAATTATTTCATGTTTATTATAATTAATATCAAAAGTAACCTGCAATATATTTAATTTTAATTTGAAGTAATGTGTTGGAAAGATGGTCTCTGATAATTTAATGGTGACAAACATTCTACTTTTACAAAAAAAAAAAAAAAAAAAAAAAAAAAAAAAATACACTGTAATATTTATGCATAATAATTAATAGTTTTTTTTCAGGTATTTTAATCCTTTCTTCAGTTTAATTTCAGAATGTTTCTGATAGACTGGATAGTGGTTGAGAAACACAGAACATCTTCCGGATTTTGATGAAATCGAGATGAAGTAATGGATACATTATTTTCATGGGAAGGCAGAATTAAATTATGTCGTGATGGAAGTAATGGATACATTATTTTTATGGGAAGGCGGAATTGAATTATGTCGTGATGGAAGTAATGGATACATTATTTTCATGGGAAGGCGGAATTGAATTATGTCGTGATGGAAGTAATGGATACATTATTTTCATGGGAAGGCGGAATTGAATTATGTCGTGATGGAAGTAATGGATACATTATTTTCATGGGAAGGCCGAATTGAATTATGTCGTGATGGAAGTAATGGCCGATACATTATTTTTACGGGAATTTTCCTTTTAAACATTTTAAATGAAAACATCAAAATTTATTTAATTTTAACGATAAAAACTTGTTAGATTTCAAACAAAATTTAGCAATATTTTTTTTTCTTTATTAAATTTCAAACAAATCACTAAAATTTATTAAAGAAGCATTAAAATATATCCATGTAATTGTTGAGTAAAAATGCTTTTTTAAAGTAATTATCTTTTTCTGAATTAAAATAACTGTTAATTTTTTCCAAATTTGAATAAATAACCATTCCATTTCCTAAATTTAGATATCAAAGTTTAGCTCACAATAACTAAATTAGTTTGAAAATTTTAATGTTTCACTGAGATTTGGACTTCCAACAACTTGAATTTAACAATATTATAGCGTCTGATTGCAACATGAATACATTACTTACTTTTTTTTAAAATTGTTTAAAAATTGAACACTAGCAAGTCAGTAGAACATTACCTATAAACTAGACATGAAACCCAATCACCATACCCCATCACTATACCCCATCACTATACCCAATCACCAAACCCAATCACTATACCCCATCACTATACCCAATCACCATACCCAATCACAATATGGATAGAATAAAAGGTAAAGGTTATACTGGCTTGCTGATGTTTTCTTCTTCGTTTTCTTTAATTATCCCCTCGACCCACATAGCAACAGCTTTATATATAGTTGACCTGGGACTGAGCTTTGGAGCAGCTTGGGTGGAATAAGGCAACATCCAGGAACTGGAATTTAAGAGCTCAGAGGTCTTGGAGAAGCCTAGGGGTCGGATGAAAGGGAGAGTGAGACTCCAGACACTTGTATTTAAGGGCAACAGGGTAGGGGATAATTAACCCAAAACAAGTCCAGGGACTTATTTTTAAGGGCATGGGGGTCGGGGAGGGTTATCCCATGGGGGTCCAGGAACTTGTTTTTAAGGGCTTGGGGGTCAGGGAAGGTTACCACATGGGAGTCCAGGCACTTGTTTTTATGGGATTAGGGGTCGGGGAGGATTACCCCATGGGAGTCAAGGATCTTGTTTTTAAGGGATGGGGATTGGGGAGGGTTAACCCATGGGAGTCCAAGGACTTGTTTTTAAGGGATCGGGGTCAGGGAGGGTTACCCCATGGGAGTCCATGCAGGGACTTGTTTTTAAGGGATAGGGGTCGGGAAGGGTTACCCCATGGAAGTCCAGGGATTTGTTTTTAAGGGATTGGGGGGGGTCTGGGAGTGTTACCCCATGGGAATCCAGGGACTTATTTTAAGGTTTTTTTGGTCAGGGAGGGTTACCCCATGGAAATCCAGGGACTTGTTTTAAGGGCTTTGGGTCGGGGAGGGTTACCCCATGGGAGTCAGGGACTTGTTTTTAATGGTTTTTGGGTCAGGGAGGATTACCCCATGGAAATCCAGGGACTTGTTTTTAAGGGCTTGGGGTAGGGGAGGGTTAACCCATGAGAGTCCAGTCTATTTGAGGGCTTGGAGGTTGGGGAGGGCTACTCCATGGCCTAGTGTAATAGAGAGTTGCTGGGTAAGGAGGGGAAGTAAGTAATGTGTTGGTGTTGTAATTTCACACTGTTCTGATACTGTTTAGTTGCTTTAAAGTTTGTGAAGTACAAATAACCCTGTACTTTTGGATGAAATGCATTATAAATTTCAAAATAATGAACACTTTCGTTTTTGAATTTAAATACATATCACTTTCTTTTCTGGATTTTAAAGAAATAACACATTCTTTTCTGAATTAAAATAAATAACACTTTCTTTTCTGGATTTAAATAAATAACAATTCCTTTTCTTAAGTTTTTAGATAAATAACCATTCCTTTTTCTAAATTTAAATAAATAAACCTTCCTTTTTAAAAATTTAAAAAAATAATCCTTCCTTTTTTAAAATATATAAATAAATAAACCTTACTTTTTATTAGATTTGAATAAATAACCATTTCTTTTTTTGAATTTGAATAAATAACAATTTCTTTTTTTAAATTTGAATAAATCACAATTTCTTTTTCTTATAATTTAAATAAATAAACCTTCTTTTTTCTAAATTTGAAATAATGACCCCTTTTTTTTTGTGTGCTGGTGGTGTTGCCACAGGTTTGTGTATGCGTCTAGTGTGGTTGGGAGTCATAGACTCTTACACTGCCGCTGGATAACTTATATTCATAGGTGAAAAGAAAGCTGAGTGCGTAAGTCTTTCCTTCCAGTACATAGCCTCTACACTAACAAGACTTCTACAGTGCCTCCCCGTGACAGCACATGGTAACTAGGATCTAGTGTCCTAGGCTTTACTGTAGAGGATCTCGGAGTAGCAAGGTCCCTAGAGATAAAGTGTGTAGGCTGATCGACATGCGGACATCCCTACACTCATCAACCTTGCCCCAGTTATGGGTTAAATAGCCCACTGAATGATGGTCATCAGCCTTCAAAGGATGTCTAGGAGAAGAAAACTCTGATATGAAATTTTTGGTAGATTTGACTCTTCAGCCTTGGTCTGCAATTGATCTAAATGAAATAAAGCTTGAGTAAATATTCTCTGGTTCTTCAGGTTTGGGATTGAGAGATATGCCAACAACCTATCCTTGTAAAAAGGAAGAATGATTATATACTGATTAATCTCCCAGATGAGGAACATCACAACTGGGTCTGCATGAAGCTTTAACATTCAAAAGACAAGGTAAATATGCATCAGGTACATGTAGTAGATGTCTCGTCATTTCATTTCAGCAGCTATGATTTTGATGTACAAGTTCGCATTTTACTTTTAGTGTAGAAAAGGGATAAATTTCTAAGGGAGAAATCTGACCTAACCAGAAAACCAGATTGAGTAACTAACCCAATAAAATAGAGAATTTTAAAAACATTGGTGCTCCTGCTCTTGAAAGAAAAGCAAGGGTACAGTTCCTGTTCCACAGGTCACAATTAACAGTTATGACCAAAATATGTATTACATACATTATGTAAATACTTTACATTTAATTATAATATTATACATGTTATAAATGAAAATGCTGTATTTACTAAAAATACTAAAATAAAATTCAATGTATTGAAAACTCACCACACTATTCTCTATCACTCTCTTTCTCTTTCTATATAATCTTCCTCTCTCTCTTTCCGGTGTTCAAACTGCTCTTCTTATATTTGTATTTAAAAAAAAAATTGCTTCCTATTATTGAAAGATGTATTGATTAGATAATATCTATAGGTTTATATATTATATATTGCAATAATATTTGTGTATCATCACATACATCTAAACAATTACATGTATATTCATAGCAATTTGATATTTACACCTGGCCCATTGGACCTATATGTCACTTTAGCAATAGTATATCTTATTTATCTGTATTAACTGCTATGATTAGATGTTGATAAAATTGACTAAATTTCATATACATGTATAAATATCGAAATAAGATGTGGTAATTAATTGTCAATGAGACAACTGACTCCACCAGAGACTAAAAGATATACAAGTTAACAACTATTGGTCAACATACGGCCTTCAATAAGTGTTTTTACTACCATCACAGTTAAGGATTCATTTTTTTTTTTCAGTTAACCTGGATATTTATTGAAGTAAAATCTAAGGAAAGTAGGACTTGGATGTAAAATAATATCAACTTTAAGGTATGTATGTTGACGGTAACAAAATACTTGTTTCAAGGTAACATTAAAGATAATGAACGGTTCTAGTTTATTGCTTCTATAATACTGTGAAAGTACTTTAATTCGTGGGTATCAATTTTCGTGGTTTGAGCAATATTAACATGTTCGTGGGTTTTTAAATTCGTGGATTTTAGTTTTCTAATATAGAAAAAATAATTGAAAAATTAAAGCCTTTAAAAACGAATGTTACAAATAGTCTTGATTGAAGGAAATTGCAAAGTAAACATTGACCGTGTAAATCGTAGTGATAACACTAATTAACCCATGATAAAGTGATTAACAGATTAAAGACCATCAAAGGTGTTAATTAGGCCATAAACATGTCACCTAAAGAAAACAGTAACATAAACAAATGCTTTAAACGTATCTTGAATTGTCAAATAATTCTTATCAAAATCAAGCCCAGAATAAAATTATTATTTCCCATATGTACGAGAACTATGAGGATATAAAATGAACACTTTATCATACTAGCATATCAATACCGGAAATCTGACTTTCGTCGATCAGAAATATTTTTTATGAGAATAAAAAGATCAAAAGTTGTACAGTTAAGGTTATTAAAGATTAAATAGGTATAATCCTGCATGCAGTTGTAGTTCTGTGACTGCTATTAAAGTATTCTCAGGTTTGGCGTTATTCAATATATTCTCTAGATCATATCAGTAGTTAAATATACCCATGGGGATCTTTCCATGTCTTGATTTGGACAATGGTTGTTTTATTTCGTTGGACACTTAAATTCGTGGATAAAATCATCCACGAAAACCACGAAAATTGGTACCCCACGAATAAAAGTACTTTCACAGTAATACAATACCTAATTACAGATATAGAAATATGAAGATGTGGTATGATTGCAATTTGGAAAACTCTCCAAAAAACAGAGTGTGGCAGGGTTAAACTAGTTTGAAGGCATATTGTCCTTATCCATCAAATCTTTGGTTGAATGAAAATTTTTAATCCATGGTGCCGGAAAAAATTGACATGTTTATTTTAAATAAATCTGAAGCAAAATGTAAGTACAATGGTGGCATTTCATACTTAAGATGCCATAAGATTTGATACAATTCTGAACTGCTTTATATGAAGAATTTCTTCAGCCTCTGTCTCCTGATTACTCCATATATGGATAAAATGTAAATATCTTCTGACATCAACATTATATATAATTTTTTGTGAATTTTAGTTTACATGTTTTGAATGAAATTTTGTTTTCTATTTGTAGACAAAGCGTGCTTGATAATTTAAAAATCAACTGAAGCAGAAGAATGGATTCTGTTGATCTGAGGAACTTGGAAACACTTATTGACAAAAAAATATGTAGTAATACAATTATGTTTACTCTGAGAGATAGAAAGAGGGGAGAGCCAGTTGTAAAAATTTATTCTTTTAAACCAGATATGTTGATTACTTTCGAGTATCACAGGCCTACAGTTCCCCCTAAATAGTCTTAATTAATGCATGTACTAGGTGTTTAATGTAAGACTTTGATGGGACTTGTGAGAACAACCAGCTGCCATTGGTTAAAATTTATTTTTATGCCCTTTTAGTTGGTGGGGGGGGGGGGCATATTGTTTTACTCCTGTTCCAACTTCCTACTGTCCTATTATGAGTAAATAAATATAAGAAGATGTGAAATTTTGACAATGAGACAACTCTTCGTCAAAATCATTACAGATAATTCCAGATAACTACTCCTGGAGTTTAATGAGTTATCTCCCATATTTGAAGGTACTTTTGGTAACAGTATTTCGTGATAAGGCTGATGCAAATAGGAGACAACTCTTAATTTTTTTATAAAAAGATTTTAACTTGTTTTTGAATTTAACAAACTGAGCATAAGTTGTGAGAAATGGAAACTAGCAGGCTGAGATTTAGGGTTAAGGGGAGGGAATACACTGCTTACATTATACTTATCTCTTCATATGAGCTAGTTTGTTCACTGCATGGAAGGCCTGCAATAAATAAGAATGTATTGGTTTACTTATAATTGTTATATATTTTATGTTAGATATGCTATATCAGATGTAAATAAAGTAAGAAGACAGTATTATTTAGAGCTCTGTGAATAAAACCAGCTTGTAAACATAAGTCTAGATAATGCATTACGCGGTAAGTGGTTTGGTCTGACATGGTGATTTCAAATTATATTTACGTCATCATCATCTTCAAAGTGTTTCCATTCTCAATTTTATCTGATATTAAACGCCCCTTCCTCACAATCATGACTTTATTTTTAAGTTTAATGAGTTATCTCCCATATTTGTAGGTACTTTTGGTAATAGTATTTAATGATAAGACTTATGCAAATAGGAGACAACTCTTATTTTTTGTAGAAAAGATTTTTTAGCTCACCTGGCCCGAAGGGCCAAGTGAGCTTTTCCCATCACTTTGCGTCCGGCGTCCGTCGTCGTCCGTCGTCGTTAACTTTTACAAAAATCTTCTCCTCTGAAACTACTGGGCCAAATTAAACCAAACTTGGCCACAATCATCATTGGGGTATCTAGTTTAAAAAATGTGTCCGGTGACCCGGCCAACCAACCAAGATGGCCGCCATGGCTAAAAATAGAACATAGGGGTAAAATGCAGTTTTTGGCTTATAACTCAAAAACCAAAGCATTTAGAGGAAATCTGACAGGGGTAAATATGTTGATCAGGTCAAGATCTATCTGCCCTGAAATTTTCAGATGAATCGGTCAACCCGTTGTTGGGTTGCTGCCCCTGAATTGGTCATTTTGAGGAAATTTTGCTGTTTTTGGTTATTATCTTGAATATTATTATAGATAGAGATAAACTGTAAACAGCAATAATGTTCGGCAAAGTTAGATTTACAAATAAGTCAACATGACCGAAATGGTCAGTTGACCCCTTTAGGAGTTATTGCCCTTTATAGTCAATTTTTAACCATTTTTCATAAATATAAGTAATCTTTTACAAAAATCTTCTCCTCTGAAACTACTGGGCCAAATTAATCCAAACTTGGCCACAATCATCTTTGGGGTATCTAGTTTAAAAAATGTGTGGCGTGACCCGGTCAACCAACCAAGATGGCCGCCACGGCTAAAAATAGAACATAGGGGTAAAATGCAGTTTTTGGCTTATAACTCAAAAACCAAAGCATTTAGAGGAAATCTGACATGGGGTAAATATGTTTATTAGGTCAAGATCTATCTGCCCTGAAATTTTCAGATGAATCGGTCAACCCGTTGTTGGGTTGCTGCCCCTGAATTGGTCATTTTGAGGAAATTTTGCTGTTTTTGGTTATTATCTTGAATATTATTATAGATAGAGATAAACTGTAAACAGCAATAATGTTCGGCAAAGTTAGATTTACAAATAAGTCAACATGACCGAAATGGTCAGTTGACCCCTTTAGGAGTTATTGCCCTTTATAGTCAATTTTTAACCATTTTTCATAAATATAAGTAATCTTTTACAAAAATCTTCTCCTCTGAAACTACTGGGCCAAATTAATCCAAACTTGGCCACAATCATCTTTGGGGTATCTAGTTTAAAAAATGTGTGGCGTGACCCGGTCAACCAACCAAGATGGCCGCCACGGCTAAAAATAGAACATAGGGGTAAAATGCAGTTTTTGGCTTATAACTCAAAAACCAAAGCATTTAGAGGAAATCTGATGTGGGGTAAAAATGTTTATCAGGTCAAGATCTATCTGCCCTGAAATTTTCAGATGAATCGGTCAACCTGTTGTTGGGTTGCTGCCCCTGAATTGGTAATTTTGATGAAATTTTTGCCGTTTTTGGTTATTATCTTGAATATTATTATAGATAGAGATAAACTGTAAACAGGAATAATGTTCAGCAAAGTTAGATTTACAAATAAGTCAACATGACCGAAATGGTCAGTTGACCCCTTAAGGAGTTATTGCCCTTTATAGTCAATTTTTAATCATTTTTCGTAAATCTTAGTTATCTTTTACAAAAATCTTCTCTTCTGAAACTACTGGGCCAAATTAATTCAAACTTGGCCACAATCATCTTTGAGGTACCTTGTTTGAAAAATGTGTCCGATGACCTGGCCATCCAACCAAGATGGCCACCACGGCTAAAAATAGAACAGGGGTAAAATGTAGTTTTTTGCTTTTAACTCTGAAACCCAAATCATTTAGAGGAAATCTGACAAGGAGTTAAATTGTTAATCAAGTCAATATATATCTGCCCTGAAATATTCAAATGAATTGGACAACCGGTTGTTGGGTTGCTGCCCTCCAATTGGTAATTTTTAAAGAAATTTTGCTGTTTTTGGTTATTATCTTGAATACTATTATAGATAGCTATAAACTGTAAACAGCGATAATGTTCATCAAAGTAAGATCTACAAATAAGTCCACATGACCTAAATGGTCAATTGACCCCTTAAGGAGTTATTGCCCTTTATAGTCATTTTTTAACAATTTTCATTAATTTGGTAAATTTATGTAAATTTTTACCAAATATTTTTCTCTGTTCCTAATGGGCAAAGTTCATTACAGATATAATTGTTAGAAGCAAGAATGTTCAGTAAAGTAAGAACTTCAAACACATCACCATCACCAAAATACAATTTTGTCATGAATCCATTTGTGTCCTTTGTTTAATATGCACATAGACCAAGGTGAGCGACACAGGCTCTTTAGAGCCTCTAGTTTAACTTGTTTATGAATTTAATGGTAAATCTTGTGACTTTGTAAATTTTTTCTCAGCTTTAAAACAATATCTAACACCCTGCCCATGAAATTGAATGTTGCTCCTCATGATTTTAGCCAGTGAATTCTTTTGCAATAGTTTAAAAGAAATGTCAAATAGTATTTCATAATGCATTTAAAAGAATGGTATATTTTATAGAATGCTAATATTGTTTTACTTGTATGTTTAGTAGTCACAAAAAAATGTAATATATTATTATTTGTTTTACTTTTTTCTAGTGGAATAGATTGTAAAGTTGAAATTTCTGTAACAATTAAACACCTATGATTCTTCCATACAATATGTATGAGGGTTTTCTAAAGCAGGGTGTATGTTTTTTTCAATATTACCATATTCTTATATCTTAGGTAACAGTATTATACAAGGTGATTGCTACATTAATCATTTCTCATTTTAATAAATAACATTAATTTGAACTTTTTTTTGTTTCTTTAAAATGATATTTAGAACAGCTTTTTAAAAATAAGCTTGTTTCAGTTATTTTGAGTTTTCATCCCTGGCTGGGTCAGACAACACAAGACTAAAAGCTGGTATTTGCTATGTATCTGCTTGGTACACAACATTTAGTAGCAATACATACTAAAGAGACTGGTTGGCTTGTAATAATATATCTGGGTATATTGATTCCTTCAGAATAATATTTTAGTGTATAGTGATTCTATAGATATAAGAAGATGTGGTATGAGTGTCAATGAGACAACTCTCCATCTGCTGAATTATGTTTTGGGGTATGGTGATTCCTGTCGGTTTTGAGGTTCACTTTAAATTCAATGGTAATCATTTCGAATTGTTTTTTTCGCTTGTTTTTTTTTTTAACAAAGATCAGGTTATAATGGTTTCTGCATTTGAAATTGTATCATGTTTTGTTATATTGGCCCCTTTTAAAACTTGCTTGCAGTGATCTTTTAACACCTACATCATGAAATAAGTACCTTCTAATTTGTACTACTAGTACATAGTGATAACACTGTCTGTCATCTGACTCTTGTGTAACCTCGGATCAAGAATATCGTGACCTGTTATGTTTTGTGCACAGTATACCTTTAGAATGAAGGTACATTATCATCAGACAATAATCAACATTTGATAGTTATTTCAAAGCTATGTGGAGGTAATCTGACTAGCATTTGTATGACATAAATGTGTCATTTTTCATGCAAAGACTTGCAAGGCAAAAAGAAGAACCATATTGCATTAGATACCATAATCTTTTATTGGGAAAGACTGTACTTTGACATTTTCATAGCTTTCTTTTGGTTTTACTCTATTGTTGAGTTACTGTCGCATTGTATTAACCCAAACGGTGACATATTCTTGGATCCTTTTGAAAACCTTCCAGTAAACCAACTTAAACTGGACTACTGAGTACATTTGTACTTTAATAAAAAAAAATATTTCAGTTCTTACCACAGGAAACTTGGATGCAATGTTTTTATTTTAATTATTGTGGTAGGTTTTTCAGTAGTTATTTTATAAACATAACATATCAGTAATAGCATTGGATACTTGATTACATGTATGGGAAGTTAAGTCGCCATCTGTGTTGCGGGTTCACAGATACTATACCTTCCATTTAGGTATAGTAACGTCCCCACCATACATATCAAGTATCTGCTAATACTGATATGAACTGAGTGAGATAGATCACTCAGTTGGACCGTGACCAAGTCAACATGACCAAGTCTGTTGACTTGGTCAGACCAAGGGTCAGACAGCGACCGAGTCGTGGTCTAATCCTTTCCTTTGTACCATGCATGAACTGAGTGAGCTCGATCACTCAGTTCGATTTTACTTGGGGATGTTTTTAATTTTTATCCAAATTTTAATCGGGGATGTTTTAAATTTTTATCCATATTTTAATTGGGGATGTTTTTAACTTTTTATCCAAATTTTAATCGGGAATGTTTTAAATTTTTATCCATATTTTAATTGGGGATGTTTTTAACTTTTTATCCAAATTTTAATTGGGAATGTTTTAAATTTTTATCCATATTTTAATTGGGGATGTTTTTAATTTTTATCCAAATTTTAATTTGGAATGTTTTAAATTTTTATCCATATTTTAATTGGGGATGTTTTTAACTTTTATCCAAATTTAATTGCTGAAGTTTTTATCTTTTGGGGATGTTTTTAATTTTTATCCAAATTTTAATCAGAAATGTTTTAATTTTTTATCCATATTTTAATTGGAGATGTTTTTAACTTTTTATCCAATTTTAATTGCGGAAGTTTTTATATTTTGGGGATGTTTTTAAAAGGTAAATATGGGGTGTATTTAACTTTTTATCTAAATTTTAATTGGGGATGGGCTTTTTAATTTGTTAACTGGGTCAGGTTTTTTTTATATTGGCTGTATAAGTCATGCTTTAGTCAAATCAGAGACTCTAAAATTGGTACTCCAAAAGGAAGAGACTGGTGGTCACTGCGGCCATTTGTTTCGGTGAACTAGCACCTTAAAGTCCAGATAACCCACAGGCCAGCTGGCTAGTACATCAGCAGACAGGTACTTTTGTACCATTTGGCATTTTTTAAACTTTTGGCATTTTTAATTTAGATTATTTTCTTTCATTTATTTTAAAATATTTTTTACACCTTTTGATTAAATATATATATTTTGGCTTCAAAATGGTTATCCAAGGATAATTTTTTTAATTAAAATTTACATCACACATTTTGGCTTATTGTAACTTTGGCTGTTACCTTAATTTTCAAAATAATGATAACCATTTAATATTGAAATAAAAACTACAACTCCAAATTGGCTCAATATTAAAAAAAATAATATAATGTTGAAAAGTTTAGATCTTCTTTTCAGTATTGATTTTTTTCATTCTTCCATGCCTGGTACTTCATGATTAAAATCTTTTCATCAACTAACACATTTTCATGGGGATATTTAACACACAGTGTAGGCTAACATAGGTGGTTAAGGTTGGTATGGATATGAGAGAAATGGAGGAAGGGTGAGGGTAAATAATGAGAGTGGTATGTATGGATATATGTTCTATAGGGAGAAAAAGGAAAATTGAGTAGATGAGGGTAATATTGAGAGTTGTATGTAAAGTAGTTGGGGACAGAATGTTAATTTCTTTATAAGGGCTTGATGTACTGGTCTAATGGAAGTGCAGTTTTCTTTTTTCTCTTGTGTAGTTCTTATTTTTTAAAAAAATATGGAGTAGACATTTTAACTTCTTAAAGTACTGCTGTCAAAAATTAACAAGTTAACAGCCTTTTTTGTTACTGATTATGTGCTGCTTATATATAAACATTGTAGCACTTCTCAGTGACTTGATAGGGTTGCAGCTTTTCATCAATTTTAACAGCATTATCTTCCAGTTATAGATGTAGTGATTAGCATAAATGTTTCTTTTATTTCTGATAAAATTTGCTTTCCAGTCTCATATAAATTTCTTGGTCTTATGTTTCTTCTGTATCTTTGTTGTCATGCATGTTTGTAGTTCATTATCATCATATGCGTTTTATCAAGCTTAGAATGCTGAAATTGTGTGTAGGATGTAGATCACAAGCAAAATACAAAATGGGTCACTAAGCCGTTCTATAATGGCATACATCATTTTATATCCAAGCCTCTTTTAAACTTTTTTAAAACAGCCTCAGTACTCCTGTCAGTGTTTGAAGCACAGCAAAGTGGAACTAGACTCTAAAATTGGTATATACTGGTTCTTACACTAAGCATGCTGATGTTTGGCATCGAAATATTGAGTCTGTGATAGGGTGATGACACATTTCACATTTCCATTAGCGGACGGCCATTTGATATTCTGGGGGGGGGGGGGGGGGGGGGGGGGGGGGGGAAGGCAGAAGGATTTTCAAAATAAATAACTCAGCCTTGATAATCACAATGCATTCAGCCTCATTCAGAATATAACACTCAATAGTATGACCAAACATAGAAATGATTGCGTTTGGACTCTTTGTATCGGCACAATCTTTTAAATAACCAAACATTTTTATTATTTCCATTTTACTTCCATATATACATACATGCCTTTCTACCCGATAGATAATACAATTGTGAAACTTGATCGGTATGATGCTGCAAACTTATAATTTTAATCAAATCAAGTGTAAAGCGAACATTTAAAAAAAAATCTAAATTGATTATAATATCTATTTTTTTCGGGCGATTTTGACATTCATTTATTGTAAAGCTCTCGTCCTCTCCTGGCAGCTTCAATATGTGGTACATGCAATTTTGGGAACTTTAATTTGTTTCTCTCTTCTGTTTGTGCTTATTGTTATGAATTCTCGTAAATATTTGTTACAACTACGACCTGGGACTATTATACTATATGTAGTGCAAGAGTCCCAGCTACGACACGCATCATAATGTATAGATGCAAATATTATGTACGGACATCAAGCCGACCAGACATTTGTCCATTCTGTTAAGTGGACACATTTAGTTGATAAAGGCTCCGTGTTGAAGACTGTACTTTGACATATAAGGGTTTCTTTTTTTTAAATTGTGACTTGGGTGGAGAGTTGTTTCATTGGCACTCATACCACATCTACTTATATCTATATCCAGTTCCATTTGTCTGAAATGCTGATACAGATGTGTCCAAACTTGACTGTTTTAATTAACAAGAAGATAACACAATCTGAGGACCAGAGTCATGTCTGTTAGGAGGGACTGTTTGTGGTAAACCAGGCAGACTAGCATAATATTACAAATATTCTACGGTACCATATTTGAAATCCCCTCAAATGAAAAGGTATTTTTCGGAGGTCTATTAAATTTTTTATATTTTCTTGGTATTTTTATTACTGTTGATGTGTTTAATCAAATATTTTAAACAGGACTCTCCAATACTATAGGTAACAGAAATACATCTAACAAACTTATCTGTCGTCAAAAGTATATGTTAAATTTTGTTCTCTTTCGATTTCCTAATCTAGAACGGGATTTATCTACACCTTTTTGAATTTATTTACACAATAAATACATATCTTTGCCTTCTTTGGATAGTTCACGCTTAGAGTATGTGCCTTATTATTTCAATCTGTTCAAATTGGTTGATAAATTAAAAAAAAAAACGACAATCTCTAGTTATTTTGGCCACATTCAAACGTGAAAGTTATTTATACATGTTATATCTTCAATGTAAAGTATGACATTTCAAGATTAAAAAAAATATAAAGAACAAGATTATTTAATGTGATCTAACTGTACGTTATGTCATCTTTCTTGAAAATTAACGCAACATTGCAGAATTGACTTTGTTTCCGTTTCTGATTTTACATGGCGTTAAAAAATACCATTGAAAGTGTTTAATCGGATTGTTAACCTGTTAACATTATTGCTGTTTACAATTTATCTCTAGCTTATAAACAAAAATAAAAAAAGTTGATTTTAGTAAAATTAAAGGAAGGACGCCAAGTGATGAGAAAAGCTCACCTCGCCCAGCTAAAAGGATGATGTGATTTTTTTTTGGACATAAAGGACTGATTATTCATTTTCACAACTATATTTTTGATATTCGAAAACATACAATTTTTAAATGATTTGTTTATTATAAATAATACATATAGTATAGTCAAGTCATTATGTACCATTTAATTAGATTAACCACAACCCCTCTGCAGAAATGAATCTTTTAAATTCCCAACTGCATATACTGGATTGCATACATACAGAGTATTAAGTTTAGTTATAACTAAGCACTTTTAAATGTATTGGCAAACATACTACGCCTAGCGGAGCGAGTCAAAAAAAAATTTGAAGGGTTTTGGAGCCACTGAAGGCTCAAGAAGCTATAGAACAAATGAGGCAAAAATTATGTTTTCTGGGTGACCCTTTCATAATCTGAAAATGAAGTTTTGTTTTAATAATTTTTTGACAATATTTTGGTCTCAAAGCAAAATGTATAAATGCAGTGTAAGATTAAAGTTTCTAGGGCTAACATCAAAAGACCAATGTGCATGATAAAGCAAAAATGGAATTTACATAGTTAAGTCTGTGGTTGCTGTTTTTTTTCAAACTCATGATCAACTTTATAACAAAATTACTAGATTACAAAAAGAATGCAACAATAACAGAATACAGAAGGGCAATCAATGAACAAAAGACAAATAAATAAGAAACATTGATCCCGAAAAATCAGGGCTTTAAGTCTGAGGGAAAACAGAACTTTCTTCTTGCAAGGCCGTGAACACTATTTGATATGGAGACAAGCGTTTGGTTTTGAAATTTCCTACATGTATTTACGGCCCTGTTAAAATAAAAGTGAGGTAAAGTTTCCTAAGACAATATACCTCAAGTTAAATGAAACCAATTTTCAGACATTGCAAGTATGTTTAAATAATATTTATACTTTTGTTATTAAAAAATTTGGGAAGTGTTTTCCGATTTTTTTGGGGAAAAAAGATGAATTAATGAAGAATCTGGTGCCATCTCATACTTTTGATTAGACCTGCTGAGTTATTTATTTTCTATACATTGCAAGTCAGGTAATTTATTTTCAAACTACCACAGAACAAACCATTTATTTTTGTGATTATCTAATAATAAATAATTTTATTTGCAAAAATACACCCATATGGGTCAAGCAAACACAAATACAACATTTAATACAGACAGTGAAGAATTACAAATATAAACATAAAAAAAAACATAGTTATAAATGGTAATTAATGTAGCCTTTGATGGACATGGACCTCATTTTCGCAATTCTAATGATTGCTTTATAAAGTCACCAATTTCTGTCAAAAGCTCAGATTTAGGAATTAAAAGTTGTTTTAGCTTTAAAAGTGGTTGATAATTTGTAAAATCAGGATTTAAATTATTAATCTTTAAAAATAAGCAATCTCTTAAAGTTGAGTTTAGTTTGCAGTATAGTAAAAAATGGTATTCATCATCAATTTTATTACAAAGTTTACATAACCTTTGATCTCTGGGTACATTTTTATATCTTCCCATTTCAACTTCTAGGTTATGGTCACTAACCCTTAATTTAGAAATTAATTGTCTGGTTTTAAAATTTGATTCTTTTAATAAATAATTTTCAATTTTTATCTCAGTTTTTATTTGACCATATAGAAATAATTTCGAACTGTCTGTTATAGAAGAAAGTTTATTCAAGACTTTTTTTGTATAAAATTCATGTGATACCTGTTTAAACTTCATCTTTAAGGAATATTTAATTTTATTGTATGGTTTATCACAAGTTTCAAAATCTTTAGCATTTAATCCAGTCTCTTTAAAAATATTTAGAGCAAATGTATACCAACTATGAAAACCATCATTATGCAGGGACTTATTTAATTCATAGGCTTCTTTTAACAGAGGATTAATATCATGGGTATGAAATCTACAGAAATATAGCATAACTTGTGGTTTAATAAATGAAGCCATAGAAAATCTGCCCAGTTCTGTTTTGGCTGAAATATTACATGCAGTTTTCCTAAGCCCTAGGACAGATTTACAGTATTTATTATGAATCATTTCATAGCAAAATTTATCTTCTAACGACAAAGTATCACAAACAGAACCATGTTGTTCTGAACGTTTCAAAGATTTAAACATGGATAAATAATCTTCCATAAACCATACCTCACTATTATATAATAAAACAGGTCTTATTAAGACATCAAAAAGTTTGCATGATAAATTAACAGGGATGGATTGAAAGTTAGAAAATCTACTTTTTAAAGCAAATAGGACCTTCAATCCCTTTTTTGATAGTTCTTGGATAGCATTTTTAAAATTACCCTTATAGTTAATAATGTTTCCTAAAAAATTGTATTCTTTAGTCTCATTTAATTGGATGTTTTTATAGCATACCACAGGGGTGGGAGAAAATTTATTCTGAAACGTCATAACTTTAGTTTTTTTAGTATTAACTGTTAATTGCCAGTCATAGCAGTACTTCTCTAGTTTATTTATTGCATTCTGCAGTCCTATATGTGAACTTGACATTATTACCAAATCGTCTGCAAAACTTAAGCTGGACAATTCAGATTTTTGAAGGACTAAAGGTTTACAAGTATTGTCAAAAATCTGATGTATATCATTAATAAAACAATTAAAAATAGTAGGGCTTAAACTATCCCCTTGCTTAACACCTCTTTCCAATATGAAGGATTTAGAAATTTTATTATCAATTTTAATAGAAGATTCTGTTAAGTTATACATATCACTAATTACCTCATAAAATTTTTTTTTTTTTTTTTCCCTAGCCCATTTTCTTCTATATTACCATTTTCATCAATGATGTCATTAATAAAGATAAAATTACTATTTATCCAGTTTTGGAATAAAAGGCATTTATTTTTAAAGAGACTGGATTAAATGCTAAAGATTTTGAAACTTGTGATAAACCATACAATAAAATTAAATATTCCTTAAAGATGAAGTTTAAACAGGTATCACATGAATTTTATACAAAAAAAGTCTTGAATAAACTGTAAATCTGTCCTAGGGCTTAGGAAAACTGCATGTAATATTTCAGCCAAAACAGAACTGGGCAGATTTTCTATGGCTTCATTTATTAAACCACAAGTTATGCTATATTTCTGTAGATTTCATACCCATGATATTAATCCTCTGTTAAAAGAAGCCTATGAATTAAATAAGTCCCTGCATAATGATGGTTTTCATAGTTGGTATACATTTGCTCTAAATATTTTTAAAGAGACTGGATTAAATGCTAAAGATTTTGAAACTTGTGATAAACCATACAATAAAATTAAATATTCCTTAAAGATGAAGTTTAAACAGGTATCACATGAATTTTATACAAAAAAAGTCTTGAATAAACTTTCTTCTATAACAGACAGTTCGAAATTATTTCTATATGGTCAAATAAAAACTGAGATAAAAATTGAAAATTATTTATTAAAAGAATCAAATTTTAAAACCAGACAATTAATTTCTAAATTAAGGGTTAGTGACCATAACCTAGAAGTTGAAATGGGAAGATATAAAAATGTACCCAGAGATCAAAGGTTATGTAAACTTTGTAATAAAATTGATGATGAATACCATTTTTTACTATACTGCAAACTAAACTCAACTTTAAGAGATTGCTTATTTTTAAAGATTAATAATTTAAATCCTGATTTTACAAATTATCAACCACTTTTAAAGCTAAAACAACTTTTAAATCCTAAATCTGAGCTTTTGACAGAAATTGGTGACTTTATAAAGCAATCATTAGAATTGCGAAAATGAGGTCCATGTTCATCAAAGGCTACATTAATTACCATTTATTACTATGTTTTTTTTTTATGTTTATATTTGTAATTCTTCACTGTCTGTATTAAATGTTGTATTTGTGTTTGCTTGACCCATATGGGTGTATTTTTGCAAATAAAATTATTATTATAATCTTGGTACGCTATTTTCACTTTTATTTCTGTTAAATGGTGGCTTTTATTAATAAATTCTTACCCATTTGAAAATAAGAAAGATGATTGCTAGAGAGATAACATTCACCAAAGTTGAAATGAAGTCGATGAAGTAAAGCATGTATAGGCCTTCAACAATGAGACAAAACATACTGTATCGTCAGCTATAAAAGACCCCGATATGAAAAATATGAAACAATTAAATTAATTACAGCCGATTCCATTGAGTGTGTAGGAAAAGGTAATCTATTTGGTTAGCTAAGGTATAGACTACTACCCTCGAAGTAGCCTAGTCTTACAGACAGATAGATTGGTTATCTGTCGGATGAGTCTACTTTTAAAGGAGGGTAGTTTACCTGACCTAAAAATTACTTCATGGTTCAGCTAGCAAGCAAGCTTACCAAAGATATTACCTTTGCCTCCACACTCAATGGAATCGGATGTAAATAAAAACGCCCTATTTACAAAATATATTCCACTTCTGTAGATAAAATTTTCAAAACACTGACCTCCTTTAATCTATATTTCATCTCGAATTTTATAGTGAACTTAATTTTGAATGGCCAAACTGTTTAACTGGCAAAATTAATTGATTCGATCAAAACCTGAGTAAAAATTAGTCAAGACTTACATGTAGTTGATCCTTAATATCATATGAATACAAACAGACACCACGCGTGAAATCATAAGTCATAAACAGAAAAACACACACACAGATGACCATGACTTAAAAAAAAACGAGTAAATCAATAAGTAACACAGAAACCTAAAAATTGAGCAACACGAACCCCATGAAAAACATATGGTGCCCCGGAAGAATCAGGAGAAAGTACCATTATTTCATCGTTCCTCATGATAAATCAGGAATTAATTATGCCCCAAAAAAGATGTTCAAGTTTAAAAAGAAATACTCTTCATCTTCCTCTATAATAGTTTGGTCCTGTAGTTATTCCTGCAGCCGGACTTGCATGTGTTAGGTAGGAACATCTATTTTCAAAAATTCGGCTCTAGAAAGAAATATCAGGCTACATTTTGTCAAGCATCCTACCTAACACATGCAAGTCCGGCTGCATTTTCTAAGCTAAATACCCTAATGATGATTGTGGCCAAGTTTGGTTAAATTTGGCCAATAGATTTAGAGGAGAAGATTTTTGTATAAGAATTTAAGAATAATGGTTAATAAACTGTTATCACAGAGATATGTCTCGCCTTTTTGTAATTTTGATTATGCAAATGTTTAAATTAAAAAAGCAATACTTTAACATCTTACATAAGTTATGCAAATATTCAAAGTCAATGAACCTCTGACTGAATTACATGGCTAAACCATCTACATGTAAATGAGATGTGCCAATGCTAATACAACTGCATTACAAATATCCATTGACTTATTATTAGTTGTTCTCCTGAAACCCACGAAGAGGGGGTGGGGCTATATAATCTTCATGGAAACGATACTTGCAAATGCCAATACATTTGCATACCAAATTTAATTGACTCAACATTAGCAGTTCATCTTAAACTGATCTAATCACAAACTTCTACATGTAAACTAAGCAAAAGTTTCAAAGTCGATAGACCATGACTGAGAGGGCAGGGTAACATATTCTCCATGGAAATGATATGCGCTATAGCTAATGCTTATTCAACTGAATACCAATTAACATTGGTCTACCACTAATGGTTCTCCTTGAACTGAACTAATCACAAACTAAAAAATGTTAACTTAGAAAAATTTTCAAAGTCAATAAACCATGACGAAGGGACGGAGCCAAATAATCTCCATGGAAATGAAATATGTTCATGCTTATATAACTGCATACCAAATATCATTGACCTATCACTAGTGGTTCCTCATAAACTGACCTTATCACAAACTAATACATTTAAAAAAAAAGCAAAAGGTTAAAGTTAATAGACCATAATTGAGGGGACAGGACCAAATAATCTCCATGGAAATGAGGCGTGCAAATGCTTACACAACTGCATACCATATATGATTGACCTTCCACTTGTGGTTCACCATAAACTAGAGCTAACCACAAACTAATACATTGTTCACGCCGACGCCGGAAACAGCATACCTATGTCTCGCTTTTTGACTCCGTCAAGGCGAGACAAAAAATGACTATAAATGGCAATAACTCCTCAAGGGTCAATTGATAATTTTGGTAATGTTGACTTATTTGTAGATCTTATTTTGCTGAACATTATTGCTGTTCACAGTCTATCTCTATCTATAATTATATTCAAGATAATAGCCAAAAACTGCAAAATGTCCTTATAATTACTAATTCAGGGGCAGCAACCCAACAGCAGGTTGTCTCATATGTCCTAAAATTTCAGGGCAGATATATCTTAACTTGATGAATATTTTACCCAATGTCAGATTTACTGCTCTAAACACTTTAGTTTCAGAGATACAAGCCAACAAGAGTGCACACGCTGACATGTCTCGCTTTCTTTACTAATCATTGATATTATCTTGATAGTCCTTTTTAAAAATAAAGCTTTATTACAACTGTCACATAAACTTTAAATTTACCCAAAAAACTAAATATTGACCAATGAACCATGGAAATGAGGTCAAGGTCAGATAAATCATTCCATGCAGACATGTACAGCAAACAATTCTTTAATCCCTAAAATATAGTTGACCTATTGCTTATAGTTAAGAAAAACAGACGAAAACACAAAAACTTACCACTGAGCAATGAATCAAAAAATGAGGTTACGGAAAAATAAAACCTGCATTACTGACATATAGATCATGAAATATTTCTACACACCAAATATAGTCGACCTATTGCATATAGTATAAGAATAAAAAGACAAAAAAATCAAAACCTTAACTTTAACCACTGAACCATGAACATAAGGTCAAAGACAGATGACACCTGCCAGCTGGACATGTTCACCTTAACATCATTCCATACACCAAATATAGTAAACCTATTGCATACAGTATAAGAAAAACAGACCAAAACACAAAAACTTAACTATGACCACTGATTCATGAAAATGAGGTCAAGGTCAGATGAAACCTGCCAGTTGGACATGTACACCTTACAGTCCTTCCATATACTTGACCTATTGCTTATATATAGTATATGAGATATGGACTTGACATCCAAAACTAAACCTTGTTCACTGATCCACGAAATGAGGTTTAGGTCAGGTCTAAACTGTCTGACGGGCAGGAGGACCTTGCAAGGTACGCACATACCAAATATAGTTATCCTATTACTTATGATAAGAGAAAATTTAAGATTACAAAAAATCTGATTTTTTTTTCCCAAGTAGTCACTGAACACTAAAAATGAGGTCAAGGACATTTGATATGTGACCGACGGAAACTTGGTAACATGAGGCATCTATATACAAAGTATGAAGCATCCAGGTCTTCCACCTTCTAAAATATAAAGCTTTTGAGAAGTTAGCTGACACCGCCGCCGCCGTAGACACGCTGCTGGATCACTCTCTATATATCGAGCTTTCTGCGACAAAAATAGCAGGCTCGACAAAAACTGCAGTTTACCCTTGTGTTCTATTTTAAGCCATGTCGGTCATGTTCATTGGTGTTTGTTGGCAGGCCTGTTCATCAGACATATTTTTAAAAGTAAAAACCCTAATGATGAGTGTGGCCAAGTTTAGTTAAATTTGGCCTAGTAGTTTCAGAGGAGAATATTTTTGTAGAAGTTAGTGACGACGGTGACGACGGACGACAGACGCCAAGTGATGAGAAAAGCTCACTTGCCGCTTCAGGCCAGGTGAGCTAAAAAGACTATAGAATGACATTCTTAGCATACTTCAATTGAAATGTACACGGGAACTCTTAGAACAATGCATATCTTCTTTCAATTTGATTGAAGGATTAACAACTTTGGCCTTCTTAACTTTTGGTATTGAGTGAGTCTGATGAAGTTTATAATATGTAAAAATACAAACATAAGAATATTGTAATGAGACAACAATCTACCAGAGACGAAATAACATATAATTTAACAACTATGGGTCATCGGACGACCTTCAGCAATGAGAAAAACCCAGGAACTGTTCAATTCCTTTACCAAGATTGTTTAAACTGATATGGAATGGACAGAAAGTTGCAAAAACCAAAACAGATGAGGCTCCTCTACTATACTAAACAAGATATAAACAAATAAAGAACCTTGGTGGGCATGTTCACATACCCCACGCCCCCACATTGTCACTTGACAAGCACAATCACACCAGATTCCTAAGTGCAAAGACTGATAACTTTCGCAAGGTTTTGGTTTCACAATTTAATTAAAACAGGTTAATTGTAAATAATAAACGTTCTATCTATGTTTGATAGATGTGGTAATACAATAACGTACTATTTTATTCAACTGTTTTATCAACTTTTTAAAGTCTATAATTAGGTTTGCTCATGTCAGTGTGTTTACAGAGTTATTAAAAGAAACTGTTTATTCGAAACCGGTACAATGACATCACACACATAAATAATTTTAGACTTACAATTCAGCTATGTACTAAGACACTTGTTTCTTTCAAATCCAAAAATAACTAATTTTGACATAACATTCAACAAGGAACCACCAAGGATATTAGGTAAATGAAGTGGTTATAGGTACTACTCTAAATGGGATATGGCATTATTCAACGCAGGGGCGGTTGTTCGTTTAAGTGTGGAATGTCAGTCAGTGCCACACCCGGTAAGAAGGGGAACTTCAGAAACCTCCGATTAGCTTATGTCTTTGTGAAAGGAACTTTATTCGTGCTATTCGAAAGCAGTCCGTTTTTCACTCATCCGGTTCAATTTATTTTGTAATGTATGGATATCATATTTTTACTTGTTTAAACCTGAAATATGCATTCACATTTTTCAATTATACGTTCAACAAACAATCTATATAGAAACGATGAACAGAAGCACATAGTCGATTAAAGTTTCAATACTGTATTATCTAACATCCAAAGTAACAGTAATATAAGTTTACGACATATAAACTGTAGGCTCAACAATACATGGTATAATCTTAATAAATCTGCTACGTACACTCCTCTCGTATACAAAATCGTAACTTCTCTCTCTGCAGCTATTTCTGTCTTGTACACTAATAGCCTGATTAATATATAGTTAAATGACTCCGAACAATAAAATAATTAACCAGAGATAAGACAACAGCTTCCTGGAGTCCGTAGCTGATGTCAACTGGAGCGCTTGCATAAACAGAGCATCTGGGCACCAACTGATAAACATAACTAATTTGACCTTTAACAAATACACTGATTGAAGGCGATACAAATAGTTTGCAAATAATTACTTTATAATAATAGCGGTTATTGAGAATGAGTAATATTTGCTTCGCATCACGGTGCAGAGCTATATTCAATCTAGTTTCAGTCGAAATACACGCCATCTTGAATAAATTACTTATAACGTATGGATTTTGATTGGTTGCAGTATAATGAGACTGAGATACAGCAACAGCTATTGACATAAATGTTACAGTGGTCAACAGCCTAAGGATCTCCGATCAGGACAGTCAACGGATAGTACGTCTACGACTGGCACGTTCAATAAAACATTATTTGATTGGTCCGTTACTAACTCTTTACAATAAAGAAATTAATCATTTGCTACTATAAATACATTTGTCCTCGTTGGTATATATGTCGAGTTATCTCGCCTACAACAATCTTAGTATTTCGCATTTATATTATTTTTGTAAATACAAGGATTTGTATAGTTAGTCTTACTATACAAATCGTTTGCTTAAACAAATGATAGTTTCTATCATAAAAAATATAACTGAAATATTATAGGATTAAATGTCTTTTTAAAGGAATTTATTGGTGTATACACTCGACCAATTCACTCACAAACAAATAAAAATCTTTCGGGCTTTTATGATATGATCTGATATGTTTTAGATAAATGGAAGTCTGATTTCTCTAATATGTTTAATAGAAATCATGATGATAGTGATGTAAATATATGTGAAAATTATGTAGATGTTTTATATGATGATAAATTATGTTTAAGAATTGAATGCTTCTTTTTGAAAATTTATTGGGGTGTAAAAGCGTTGACCAATGTACATTTTGTATGAAGCGCGGAAGCGCTTCATTCTAAAAATGTGCGCACGGTCAACGCTTTTACAACCCTATAAAGTCACAAAAAGAAGCATTCAATACTTATAATTACATTTTTTAGCTATGATCATGAAAACACGAATTTTATATTTTTTTATTTAATTCACCTGTGCACTTTATTGTTGGACCACGTGCTATCATGAATGAAAAGTTGTATTGAGCAATGCAACTGCTTACGGAATAACATGTGATGTGCAGTTAGCCAATCAGAATAAAGTATTATAATGAAACATACATCTAATGTAACTATTAGATTGTGAAATATATCTGGAAGAAGTATTTAATGTTTTAAAATGTTCCAAAATGGTAAATCACCTGGATATGACGAAATACCAGTTGAATTGTACAAGAACCAAAATATGTTAAATGCACTAACTAGAGCTTTCAATATTTGTTTTGACTCTGGTAAAGTTCCAGAAAAGTGGTCAAAAGGGATTATAACGCCTATTCCAAAAAGCGCAACATCAGATCCGAGGGATCCCTTGTCGTACCGTGGTATAACTTTGGCACCAGTTTCCAACAAACTGTATTGTGGAGTATTGAACTCTCGACTAACTTATAAGCTTGATGATATTGACTTCCTATGTGACGAGCAAAACGCTTTTAGAAAAGATCGTAGTACTGTTGACCATTTAAGTACATTGTCTACTATTATAGAAACTTGAAATACTTCGTAAACAATCAACATATGTGGCATTCATTGACTTCAAAAACGCTTACGATTGGATAAATAGAAATTTATTTTTTTGTAAATTAAAAACACTTGGTATTAGTTCAAAAATGTTAAAATCACTTTATTCTCTTTATAACAATATACAGTCTTGTGTTAAAGTAAATGGTAACTTAACAGATGTTTGATGTAAATTGTGGTCTAAAACAAGGGTGTATCCTTTCGCCTTTGTTATTTAATATCTATATTAATGATCTTGTCGATGAGGTCAAGAAATTGAACATTGGTATAGAAATTGAAAATGATAAAGTAAACATGTTGTTATATGCAGATGATCTTGTTTTTATCACTGAGAATAAGAGTGATCTACAAAAAATATTAGATGTTTTGAATATATGGTGTTGTACTAATGACCTTACTATTAATTTAGAAAAATCTAAAATAGTACATTTTAGAACACAGTCTGTATCTAAATCAAAATTTTCTTTTTGTTTAATGTTAACAATATTTACATTGTTTCCCAATACACATATTTAGGTTTATTGTTTACTGAGTATTTAAGCTATGATAATATAGCAAAAGCAGTTGCTAAAGCCACCAGTAGATCGTAGGGTCTGTTAATATCTAAATGTAAAGCTAATGGTGGATTTCAATATTGTACATTTACAAAATTATCGAAGGTGGTACCTATTATCTAACACTACAGGGAGATAACTCTGTAAAGTCAGCTAAACGTTTTAATAACGTTGTGTTGTAAAAGGAATATTAAGCTTCTCAATGATCAAAATTGGTGTTAGTCAAACTGCTATATAACCAGTGTAATTTTTCTGACAAAACGGTTGGTTCAAAATTTTTGAAATTTTCATATTTTTGTTAAAGGGTCAAAGTAAATAATTTGACAAAATTTTATGAAAATTAAACGAGCCAAATTAATTTTAGTGAAAATGTTGGGTACCACCTTAATACACTTGTATGGTCTGTAATAGATTATGGTGCCTCTATATGGGGAACACGTGATTTTTTCATTTATAAACAGTATTAAAAAAAGAGCTATGCGTTTTTTCATGGGTGTAGGAAAATAAACGCCAAATATGTATTTGTATGGTGACATGGGCTGGATGCCATGTAAAATCAAACAGTGGACTAGTGTATTTAGAAAATGGACACGTAGTACCGTCAATACATTACAATTGTTTAATACTTCCCCTCAACGAAATAGAACTCATGGTCACAGAAAATATATACCACCTGATGTACATACCGTGACAATTGATAGTCTGTTAACGTCTGTTCAAAAACCTTTAAAAATTCATCATATCAGAACTAAATTATACTCCATTCCATTATCAAAACTTTCTTTACTATTTCAAGAAGCCCAAAACACTTCCGTTACTGATTCTCGTTCTGTTTTGACTATTCAAACCTGTATCGACTACATTCAAATAATGAGGAACAACGTTATTTTTTAAGGTAGAATTCGCCAATAAAGGTTTAGATACTGTAAATATTAGCAATATTTTCCATAAAAAATCTGTACAAAAAACCATACATGATTACTTCAAAAATAAAGCTACACCTGTTATTTCTTATACTTACACCAAGTCTATTGCATCCAAGATTTTCAACCACAAGAGAGTTTTAGAGGCCTTTAACCTCAAAGATACGAAATCCAAGCCTCCGGATTAATTGCTCATGTGCATCGTCACAATACAATTATAGTCCAGCTGGTCATGTTATTACTGGTGACCTTGGCATCGTTACCAATGAACAACTTAGAGAGTTGTTAGCCAAGGGACCAAAATATAGAAACCCCCAGCCCATCAACTGGAAAAAGAATTTCAAGTTACTGATGGATGCAGTTGAGGACTATGCAAGAAAATGGGTAGAGCGCGAACCAGACGAGCCAGAACTGGACACTTTGTCTGAATGGATCAAAGCTATTCGATCATGTATTCAGAGGCGCATACAAACACTACGATGTAATATGAGTACAAGAGTTACTAACCCTTTCAAGAATCCGGATGTTGTGGATGCTTTATCCTCTTTGCATGACAAATATGTCGTTGTTCCAGCAGATAAAGCCTTCAATAATATTGTCTTCTTATGTAAAAAACATTATTTGCAATGTCTCACAACAGAGCTTGGAATAAATAAAACTACTGGTAACCCTACATATTCTTTAACATCATTTACCAAGGACGAAATTAAAAAAAATCATAAATCTGTCCTTCTTTCTTTTGGTATCAACATCAAAAGAAAAGAGAATTGTTGTCTTGACTATTGAACAGGAATATACTACTGTTGCCTTTATTAATTTGTTTGTTGGTTTGGCCTATCGATGTTTATTATTGTTTCAATTCTGATCTAGTCCAAATTGATGTATCACAGATTCAAAAGTTTATCATAATTCCTTTGTGCACTGTAAACTTTGATATGGTACGAACTTCCTATCACAAATATTATAGTGTACTGGATTTCAAGGAAAGCATATATTTAGGCTTTGTCGTTTTTCTTGAAAGCATCCATTAATAAATATTGAACCTGGACTTCCAATATGTCATTCTTTTAATCATGAACAAGGTCATATAAACAAATAAGAAAAACATGGTATGGTTGAGGATGAGACAAATATCCAGCTAATTTGAAATTTAGTAGATGTTAGCAACTATAGACAACAATACGGCCGCCAATAACGAGAATAACCAATACCGTATAGTCAGCCATAAATGACATCGACATGAAAAATATGAAACAATAATTCAATTGAAAAAACAAGCAGTCTGAATTCTGATAGAATACGAAAGGAAAACAAATATTATAGAAATGAACCATCGGCAATCCCTGAACTACAGGATCCTGAAGAAAATATGGAAGGGGGAGACTCCTGCATTTTTGGAAAGCGGGGATTGTTCAACCTGTTTGAGGAGCCAATCTTACCTCCAGGGACAGTGGTGTGACAGTAAAACACAACAACAAACAATACATAACAATATATGAAAAAATGAAATGGGAAACAGCAGTAAACGACAAACATTCAATGACAGACTCGAGACCTGGAACAGGCACAAATTGAATACATCGGGGTGAATATAAAGATAACATGGATAAGAAGATGTAGTATAAATGCCAATGAGACATCTCGTCGCAAAAGACAAATTGACATAGAAATCAACAACTATATACAACCGTATATTCTTCAACTATGAGTAAAAAAAAACAAACAGAGAAAACTAAAAAGCAAAATAATGAGCGAAAAACAAATATGATAAACAGCAATAAAACGGCAACCACTGAAATACAGACTCCCGACCCGACTTGGATTAGGCACATATAAATTGTGGCGGTGTTAAACTTATATGAAGGCACCTATTCCCTTTCTAATCTTTGGGCAGTGGTGTGACAGCGCAACACAAGAACAAACTATGCCCCAAAAACTTAAAACAAATTTGCAAAACAGTTAAAAAAGACAACAACCCAATTAAAAGACCCTGACTTTGGGACAGGCACATAGAAAATATGGCGGTATTAAACTTGTTTGAAAGGAGAGACAACAGCCTTCTTTACCTGAGACAGATGTGTAACAGTACAACATAAGAACAATCTATAAAAATCAGTTAAAAAAGGCATAACCCATCTAAAGAAGTCAAGCAAAAATACGTCTAACAGTGTAGTCGTAGCAGGGTACTTTAACCTCCCTTCAACAAACAGATACTAATTACAGACATTAGAGTATTGGCATGTTTGAAACCTCAATCCGACCCCTTCTTTGGACAGAGAAGAAGCAGTACAACATAAGAACAGAACATAAAAATCAATTGAAAAGGACATAACCCATCAGATCGACATAAAGCAGAAAAAAATAAAACAAAAACTCAGATCGGACGTGGAAGGGTATTTATATATCTAGCACTCACATTGAAAAAGCATAAATGTAAGATAAAAACATTACTTAGTACACATCCACACTCCAATGGATTTAATGAAACATCGTCGTTAGAAGATCATGTTTGTATCGACAGATAATAGATAAAAACATCATATATACCAGATTTGTACACAAAATACGTGTTACGTCTTATAAAGATTCATTAGCGATGATAAAATCAAACAGTGAAAAAGTCGAATACATAAAATTAAAGTACCTTAAATTCGAAAGGTTTTGTCAGAAAAGGCTTTGGTAATTTTTTTCGTGCATGTGCATACGTGTATATCAAATATATTCAGTATTGTTCTAATTTACTGGCGACAGAATCAATATCTTTACAACTATAAAAACAACATCCAATGATCTAATTACAGTAGGAAATTTGTAACATTATGGAATAAATTTTAAAAAGGCTATCGTTTACCCGGGTCGTATCAAAATTCCCGGCTCGGTAAAAAAACCCATCAACTTTAAATTAGGGTTTCTTAGCTGTTTGACATACCTTTTTTTAGGAACAGTCAAAATTTCAAACCAAATCTGTGTATCTATTGGAGAATTAAGCAAAGGTTTTAATGTATTTGAGGTAACGAAATTCTTGACTTTTTAATTTATCAGTAATATGTAGATTGCGCTCATTATAATAAAAAACGTCTCTACAGACAGTAGCATAGCAAACGTATTGAATATATGAACACCATAGGAAGGTGCAAATGGAACATCATTGTCCCAAAAAAATATCAACATGAGAGGGGAAAGTCGACCTTTTGTCAAAAATGGTTATGTAGTTTCTCCTCGTGTAAAGCTGAAATATCTAAATTTAAAAGGGTCATTTAGTGCTGGTAATATTAGATTTATACAAAGACAAATCTGATTGGTAAACTTTGGGCAGTTCACATGTAGAGAATTTTTTATTATGTTCGCAAAAAAACAAACCCAGGAAGATAACGATAAAAGTTGTTGAATTCATCAAACATAATTTAAACCTCTCTTTACTGAGTAGGGCCATAAACTGTGAATCATGACAATTCCAAAACAATTCAGCTATTGAATCAACAGTATAAAAAACCCTGACATATCAACAGAATTTCTTACGCTAAAACAATAATTGATTACACGACTTTTATGTGTTTTATGACAAAAGTTACAGATAAGCCATTTGAAAGTAGTAAAGGGGCTATTTTAAAGCACTACTACATGCCGGGATTAAACGATAATTTAAAGGTTTTTATGTAGTTGATGGCTTTGTTTTAATTAAAAGAGGAGGGTTACAATATTATTTCGTTATCAACTGGAAATGTGTTTCTGTCCTTTTGCGGTTCCTCCTGTCCTGTCCTACAAGCAAACAATCAAAGCATGTAACTATTGCGGAGATTATTATACCACACATTATCTGTTTCAGTTTTACACACTTATTAGGTCTTTAAGGGTATTAAATTGTACCTTAGCATCCCTAAAAAAGTATCCCATGTCTGCTTTGCCTACCGACTTTCCAATAAATGATTTAAGTTGGGATATATTCACAGCTGATAATTCATTTAAAATATGCACGTATGAAGGGAGATGCGTTTAAGTACTTGAAAAAGAATGTTCTCGTTGAAGTGCAATTGTCTGCACCGAATTTTGATATTTCTTCAGATAAAGTTCACTGCCCCATTTTGGAAGATAAGTACAAAGGTGATACCGGTATGTATTATGAATGACATTTAGGAATCGATAATACAATCGATAATATTTGAATTATAGTTATTTCTTAAAATTACTGACAGTGGCTTAGACGGCTTACTTTTTACGCGTAATTCCAAGTTACCGTGACGCTTTCATAATTTGAAACTTTCAACTAAAAATGGATTTTAATTTAACAATCATTCGCACGGAGAAAACAGATTTTCTAGATAAATGTTCCCTTGATTAATAACTGGTCACCACGGGTTCTTTACAAATAGTTTACCTTTGTTTCACTAATAATGTTTGACATTCTTTTCTTTTTAATAACTGGAAACGCCTTATTCACTTGTAACCAATCTTTCAAAGGGATTAAATTGAACGTCACATGAATACGGATTCAATGAGGTCGAATTATACGCTTGCAAGTAAATAATTCATCATGTTGCTTATTTTATCATGAAAAAAATAAACCAAACTGGCTTCTTAAGGGGAATAGTTATTCACTGTTTCACATCTTAATGAACGGTTGCACAAAATAAAATCACATTTATATGCCCGTTTAATCTAATGCACAAACTGTGCGCCTATATTATTATCTGCGAAAGAAATATGAATTATAGTGCAGTGTTATATGTACACTACTTTCTATTTGATGAATTCATAATTTCGCTAAGTTATCAGCCGCAACGTTACATATAAGCTTGTCTTGGAAATATTTAAATTTCTATTTTCAACATTTACCAAGTAATGTATTTTAAAAATAAACAAAATTTTTTTGAAGAGGTTTTTATTTGATGATCTTAAAGTTTTACAAGTCAACCCTCTCCCGATGTCGCGTGTGATCTGGAACTCGTCAAACAAAGTACTGCCACTGCTGTCAGTATCATAGTTTATTGAATCATGCAGTAGAATATCAATTAAATCTTACAGTCATGCAGTACTTTTCAACAACAGTGGAATACTTTTATTTATCATATACTTAGCATTGATATGATAGCTTTTGCATATGTGTAATGAGCGGAAGTACACATGCCATAATTTCCCACCCGGGCTGATAACCCATATCAGGTGCATCTCGTGCACAAAACCCATAATAGTGCCTCTCGTGCAAGTTACTTCCGGTGTTTCCGGTATCGGTTGTTTACCTTTCCATTGTGAAGTCAGATATTTTTATGACGACGTCAAAATTTACGGGAACTTTTGTGGGGATAGTTTAGTACTTGTTAACAAATGCCATTGACAATTATGAATCATTTTATAGTACAACAAACATGGAGTAATAATGATCATAAAACTCTTTCAAATTTTCAATGTTTCAAAATGCCTCTATTGGAAATGTTATCATATATATATTAAGGTAGTGATGCTGTTGTTGGACAATTATAGTATATTTGATTCATAATTAAACTTCTGTTTAAGTTATTGCATTTGTTTATTTGCCTTACATAAAACTATTGTCGGAAGTATATGTTAAAGCGATTATTACATGGCCTTTTCCATATCAGCCTGGGTATCATCCCGAGACCCCCATATCAGCCTGAGACGAAAAGGCCATGTATTAATCTCTATATATTTAAGGAGATGTGGTATGAGTGGCAATGAGACAACTCTCCATCTAAATCACAATTTGTAAAACTAAAACATTATAAGCCAAAGAACTGTCTAAAAAAGTAACATTGGCTCACACGGAATAACAAAGCAAAAAAACGGTATAATTAAAAAACGAAAAAATGAGAAACACTTGTAAACCACATCAATAAACGACAACAACTGAACTCCAGGTTCCTGACGTAGGACAGGTGCAAACAAATGCAGCGGGTTTAAATGTTTTAATAGGTACCAACCTTACCTGAAACAATAGTGCCACATCACAACATAGAAAGACACACTATAAAATATCAATTGAAATGGCTTAATTTAACCAAAAGACATATTAACCCAAACAAGTGATTATACACTAAACAAATAAATTTGATCTATGAAACAAGGAAAACAATCAATAGAACAAGGTGTCGCAAAACCAGGTTCAATCCACCATTTTGTCTTGAAATGTCCTGTTCCAAGTCAGGAAAATAGCTGTTGCTTTGTTTATAGTTCTTTTCGTTGTGTGTTGCATTGTGGTTTAAGTTGTTTGTTAAACTTCAGTGTTTATGTTGTTTCTTTGTTTTCCTCTTATGGTTTGTGTGTTTACAAACTGGGTTGTTTTCTCCCGATCGATTTATGACTTTCGAAAAGCGGTATACTACTGTTGCCTTTATTTAATCTAATCATTTTGCTAGTTCCTTTATAGGCTCCGTGTTGAAGACAGTACTTTGACCTATAATGGTTTACTTTTACAAGTTTTTGACTAGGATTGAGAGTTGTCAAAATGGCACTCATAACACATCTTCGTATATCTACGGTTCGTGTTGCCTATTCTGCAGTTTTCTATGTTTTGTCATTTATACTACAGTTTGTCTGTTTGTCTTTTTAATTTTTCGCCATGACATTGTTAGTTTTTTTTTTTTCGATTTATGAGTTTGACTGTCCCTTTGGTATCTTTCGTCCCTCTTTTAATCCTAGAGACTTTGAAATAATTGCGCACTTCCTAGTTTAGCTACTTTAGGTAAGTTGTGTTTGCACACCGTTCCTATCTGATAATTCAAATCATTTTCAGCTGTTGTGGTTTTTTTGTGGTGTTACACCGCTGTCTAAAGGTTTAGGGGATGGTTGAGTGTTCAAAAACATGTTTGTGATATAAAGTTGTCATTTGGTCTCTTATCGAGAGTTGGCTCATTGTCAATCAAACCACATCTTCCTCTTTATATATTAACCCTACTATAGTATATATATTCTAAGTCGAGAGCCTGTAGTTTAGTGGTAATACGCGATTGCTGTCGGCCATTTTGCATTTAGTTTTATAATTTTAACGAGAAAACGTGATGCATTGCTGAAGTTTAATAGAGAAAGGAACATCCAAGGTGAACATGTATGTAATTTCAATTGTTGAACACCCCAATAAGTCAAAAGCACTTTGAAAGATTTCTAATTTAGTGGACGATAATTCAATAAGCAGACGATACACTGTTTAAGATATTGCTATACGTTTGGCTAGTGCAATACAGATATTGACGGGGGTCTTCACCAGAGCAAATGACTTAATTAAAACCAAATAAGTTATCGAAAGCACTCAACATTATAATAAGGATTTGGCAAACAACAAAATTACAAATAGCAGTCAAAATAATAAATAATTACCTAACATTAATATTACCATCCGTGGTTCAGTCTTTTGTGAATTGGTGTGCAATGAACAAATCTACTATCACTTTATTATGTTGTTCTAGTCATCCTACTTCATTGATCTAATCAAACAAACCGAATACATGAAGAGAACTTAAAGTTTAAACAATAAAATAATCACTTCATTCTTACATCTGAATATCTTTCTAAAACACAAAAGATCTTGTTGTTTTTACTTAGAGTATTGTTTTTCAAATTACACATATTCAACCAAGATCAAGTCTTTAGATGTGTTTTGTTTCACTGTTGTTATATCTTTTTTTATAAACGTATGCTTGACTGTGTCATTTGTTGATAAATTATTTATGCTGTGTGGATATTTTTTTATTTCGCCAGTTTATAAGTATTCTACATCACATGACATAGAAGCAAATTGCATACAAGTGTACTGTTGTCTGCTCTATTGTCGGGTTGTTGTCGCTTTGACACATTCCCCATTTCCTTTCTTAATTTTATGTGATATGAATCAATAAACGTCTAAGATATACAACCCCTGTTTATACAGTCTACTCATCATAAATAAATTATAGCATTAGTTTGAGGATAATTCAACATTTACAGAAAAAGACAGAAGACAATAACAATCAAAACCAAGGAGTAAACAAAGACTCACAAAACCAAAGGACATTTACATCTACAGTTATGAATAATAATTAAGAAACAACACGAACTAAAAACCGGGAGTGAAATCAGGATCGCTAAAAGGACTTTTGATATACATAAGATAAAAAATTCACAAATATTTTGTTATCGCGGCCAAGGCGTTTTTCTATTTGTAACATGAATCCTGCATATCCTGTTATATAAAGTAACAGAAAAGAACACTAATTAAGAAGCAAATATTACCATCGGAAATTGACACGTACAGTCACTTAGTCAAGACGCAATATGTTTTATTATACTAACTTGATTTTTTGTATTTTTTATTCAGATTTCCACAAAATTGCAGCCATTGATGATCTAAATCGTTTTAAAAGCAAAAGTGTTTTCATTTTTTTTTTATTAAAATGTCTTGTACCAAGTCAGGAAAATGGCCATTGTTACATTATTGTTCGTTTCTGTGTGATTTACATTTTAATGTTTTGTTTCTCTTGTGTCGGAGTTCTTCTGTCATATTTGATGTGTTTCCCTCAGTTTTAGTTCGTAGCCCGGATTTGATTTTTCTCAATCGATTTATGAATTTCGAACAGCAGTATACTACTGTTGCCTTTATTTACTATGGTTGGAAAGTATTCTTTTGAAATGTTTGTCTACCAAAATTAGTTTCTAATATGCAGTCGTAAATATCATAAGATAAGATAAGATAAGATCAGAATTTTATTAATCTAATCAAGAACCCATAAAGGGCATCATTTTACAACACAATATCATATGTATCCCTGTCAGCACTTTTTGTCCTGACATGAATTATCATTGATATGGTTATATTTATAAATTAACTGTTTACAAAATTTAGATTTTTTTAAATACTAAGGATTTTCTACTTCAGGCATAGATTACCTTAGCTCGATTTGGAAAAACTTTTAGAAAGTTTGGTCCTCAATGCTCTTCAACTTCGTACTTTATTTGGCCTTTCTAACTTTTTTGGATTTGAGCGTCACTGATGAGTCTTTTATAGACGAAACGCGCGTCTGACGTATATACAAAATTTAGTCCTGGTATCTATGATGAGTTTATTTACACGTCCTGCAAAATACCGTATCATAAAAACAGAAACCACCATAATTTCAAATGTAGAAATTTAAATTAAAGGAAACGGCTTTCTCGTAAATTTTGATTTTTTTTTATATTTGCGTTCAATTTCCGTTTATTGAGTAAACTATTCCCTAATCGTTGTTAAATGATTTTTGTATTGAATTTGACCTTTAAGAATCAGTCATTACTATTTACCTTCCAGTGTACGTTTGTTAACATTCTTTCATCACAGTTTTTAGATTTGTAGTTTAATGTGACTTGAATGTAAAATCGGTTAAATTTGAGTTAAGATTGGGATTATACATTTTGAGTTGAATAAAAACAATAAAAATCTTTCTTGATAAAAAAAGTAATCACACTTTTTAAATTTCCTAACAAAAACCTACTGGAACTATGTCAATTGGACATGCTTTGATACTTTCAGGGATGGGCACGATTACTGACAAATGTAATCAATTAATAATCGATAACATGAAGGATTTTCGTGCAATCAATTAATATTCGATTACTCAAATTTTAGTTTGTAATCGATTACAATCGATTACTTTATCAAAAGTAATTACATTACTTTTCGATAACTGTCAATTACATACTTCAATATTTCAACAAAAAATAACATGAGTAAAACACAATTATATTGCTCAACATTTGTATAGTTGAAATTAAGATCTTGATAAAATGCATCATTCAAATCATTGTTTCTAAATTATAAGTTAATAGCTGTTTTTAGATCAAATCTCTTGATGAAGATTAGAAATATTTAAAATATCTTGACTTTCAACATAAATGAAAGATGTCATCGCATTGCAATAATCACTTATTCATAACTAATTTTTTTTCAAAAATTTAGCTTTCTTACTGACCTCTTTTTTTTCACTCTTTTTTTCACAGCTTTTTTTCACTCTTTAAAAGAAAATTATTTTAGCATTGTTAATTATAATGTTTGAGGAAATATAACAAAAGTAGAATAATTAATTAGTTATTTTTAAGATAAAAATTTATTTTTATAATGACATGCATGATTTAAACCTTTTGTTTGGATAACCACCCTAATTACAGATCATTTAACTGCCACTGGAGTACAATTTATAACCTGGGGCTAAATATTGTAAATTTCCTTCTTAATTAGACATAAGATAATTGAAATAAAAACAAAGTATGTTTGTTATTGATTAGAAGACTTTGATCATCTCATTAGTAAAGGCAAGAATGTTGTTAAGATTTGTTAACTTCTTCAATGAAATTATATACAAAATATATTTATAGTGTCAAAGGGATACATGTATCTATTTCTAAAAAGAATTGCTATGCAATGCCATTGGTTCATTGTTAAAAGGATTTTGTATTCTTTTTTAATTTAATTTATCTACATGTATATCATAACATTTAAGAAATCAACTGTTTATCTATTCTAAGCTTTAATTTCAACTCTGTTGAAAATGATGTTTTCAGGAAATTTAATACAAATAAGCTTACTACTTTTAAAAAATGTAGTACAGAACTTAACGAAAGACAGACACATTTCTTATTTCAGATCTAATTTATTATTTCAAATCTATTTTCTTATTTTAATATTAAAGCTCTTGAGTTATTGACAAGCACATACATCCATTTGTTTCAAAAGCTAGATATAAAGTAAATTTAGGTAGGTGATCTGGTTGCTCACAATGCAGCTTGAGACAATAAATAGAAATAAGGCAGTTGCTTTACTCTCAAGTATTGTTGATGCATAATATTTTATCTGTACTACAAAGTGATAACATACATATTGTCCTCTGAAATAGGTTATTTTTCATCAAACTATTTTACTAAAGTAATCGAAAAGTAATCCATGATTACATCCAAATTTTTGCTGTAATCGATTAAATTACGATTACATGTAATCGAAAATGTCTTCGATTACAGATTACTGTCGATTACTTAAACAATGTAATCAATTACAATCGATTACGATTACAGATTACGATTACCCCATCCCTGGATACTATATCTGCCCTTGAATTTTTACTAGATAGCATTTTGTTCGTATGGAGATTTCGTATATCGCCAAGTTATCGGAATTCCGATGGGGACTCACTGTGCACCACTTATTGCGGACCTGTTTTTGTATATTGCTATGAGTTACAATTTATGACAAAAATCAGCAAAGACCCATCGAAACAACATCTGATACACAAATTTAATAATACTTTTAGATATTTGGATGATATTTTGGCTCTCAATAATGACGACTTCAGTATGTATACTAAAGAAATTTATTCTGTTGAACTTACTTTAAATAAAGTTAATTCTAACAAAGACCACTGTTCTGTCCTCGATCTTGATATCTATATCATTAACGGAAAGCTTAATAATAAAATTTATGATAAAAGAGATGATTTCTTATTTCATATCGTTAATTATCCTTTTTAGATGGTGACGTTCCCTTGTCACCATCTTACGGTGTTTATATATCTCAACTTGTACGATTCGCTCGTGTCTGTAACCATGTTTCAGATTTTAACGAGAGAAATTTATGTATTACTGAAAAATTATAACACCAGGGTTTTCGATATCACAAACTTGTCAAAACATTTACTAAATTTTATCATCGGTATAAGGACATCATTCGTAAATATAGCTCAACATGCAGACTTTTTATACGTTCAGGTATTTCACATCCGATATTTTATAGAGATATTCTTTATAAAGCACAAACATGTCAGTTTTTACCTCAGAAGCTAACAAAACCTTTAAATAGACTTATTAAGAAGAGATATAGATACTGTTGTCAGGTCATTAAAGCATATTTTGGCGTTAATATTGATTCACTTATAGGGTCTTTGCATCGGAACTATTCACATTTATTTAAAAACCAGTTGTTGGCATGACACGGGTTATGTTCTTCTCATATATGTTATGATGGTATTATACTAAACCCCTCACGGGAAGGATTGTGCCTGATATTCATATGAAGAAGACATAATCTTTCAATCAGTTAAATTGAAGTCTTGAGCTGGCATGTCAGTTAACTGCTAGTAGTCTGATGTTATTTATGTATTATTGTCATTTTGTTTATTTTCTTTGGTTACATCTTCTGACATCAGACTCGGACTTCTCTTGAACTGAATTTTAATATGCGTATTGTTATGCGTTTACTTCTCTGCATTGTCTAGAGGTATAGGGGGAGGGTTGAGATCTCATAAAACATAAACCAGCTGAAGGATGCCTCCGGGTGCGGGAATTTTTCGCTACATTGAAGATCTGTTGGTGACCTTCTGCTGTTGTCTTCTTTATATTTGGGTTGTTGCCTCTTTGAGCATTCCCCATATCCATTCTGAATTTTATAGAATGACTTCCTACTTTACGTAATGAAACGAGATTAATATTTTTTTTACACGAAATACACATGTGCTAAATAATACTATTAACAAAAAATCATTTTAATCCGAACAACCGTAAAAAAATACAAACAATGATTTAAAATAAATTTCCAGACTCAAAGATCTTCCAATTGTGTGCTTCTGTGCAATAACGAATCTGTTGGATCCTTTTTATAATACTGTATTTTTGCAGGTGTAAAATTACTTGATTGTCATTGAATTAGGTATACACTATATTTTTGCGGTTATCGTTTTGGCGGATTTAAAGTTTTTTTTACAATACTATTGCATGTGCACGTTTGAATTGGCTGAATTTATTTTGGCTTTTTTGTTCTATCTGCGGAAATTAGCGAAAATTTACTGCCCGTGAAAATAACCCGCTATACGGTACATTTATTATCAAGAGAAAATGTCCTTAAAAATTACAAAATAATATATATATATTTAAATTTCACTGAATAAATTGTAGTCTCAGATGGATGATGGCTTCAGTTCAAGAACCATCGTTAAGCAACAAAATATGAAAGATGAATATAATATCCTATCACTATACATTTCACAGAAAACAAGTGTTTAAAATAACATTGACAATGATTGTGTTATATCATATAATTAAAGTGGGCAGGTCTGCATGTGCCAATACTTCTATATCATATAATTAAAGTGAGAGGGTCTTCATGTGCCAATATATGTCTATGTTACAAGACGATTATTCAGCGATAGAGACTTGATGTTGCGTAATCTTTTTCAGCGACGTCATGCAATTTCTATATTGTCCCGTCGACAACACCCTTTCAACGGCTGATATATAAATAAACTCATCATAGATACCTGTTTTAAATTTTGTACTTACACAGATACGTGTTTCATCTACAAAAGACGCATCAAGAACGCTCGAATCCAAAAAAGTTAATAATATAAAAAAAAAAACAAACAAATAAAGTACGAAGTTGAAGAGCATTGAGGACCAAAATTCATAAAGTTTTGCCAAATACAGCTAAGGTAATCTAAAAAGGAGTTCATCTACAGTGGTTCCTAAGCTGACAATTCTTATGTTCTGAGTTCGGATCCGAATTGATGTGCGGAGTGGTGGACTGAACACCAGTTTTCTCTTTCAAATAAAATAGACCGCCTTGAGATCCCTTGATGTTAGAACCGTTAGTAAGTTTAAACATGGTATTATATTTCTCATGGTAAGAAAACGATGATGCTTTCATATTTCAATCATATTTCAACTCCCTTTTTTCAAATATTTTCTCTAAGTTTGTTGAATTTAAAACAAAGGTTAATCTGCATATTTGAGTATTTTTTTTAATAGATTGACACATATTATACTTGACTTCCTCTTTTTATCAGTTAACCCAACACCAGATATGTCAATTAGCCTGTATGATTACCTATTTCAGGATATTTTTGGATCAGAAGATTATGTTATACTGATCAGATTGATAACTGCATCAACAGACCAATTGTGTAGCTACAGATCCTATACTTCTATCACAAGTAGTAGTGTTGGTGAAGGACTTTAGCTGCAAAGAAATAACACAGATATGATGTTTGCATTACGTTATATAGAGGTTACTGATCAAAAGAAACTACATGATGATCATTCTTCTAACAACTACTTTTTTCTATACACTGACGATGATATTTGTATATTTACGTCTGATGAAAGGAAAAACAATAAACAACAATTGCTTTATCAAAGTATTAACGGACAGTTATTTCTGTCGAGTGTATAACTTAAGCAAAGTTTCCTTAATAAAAGTTTGCCAGTTGGTCATGGACCGTGCGTATCCGAGGAAACAGGCTGATTTGACTTTGCATTTTGCTCACATTTAAAATCATGGATAACGACAGCTTCATAATGGGTTAGTAGCATAAATAATTCATAGCCAACTAATGAAGTAAAACATAGAGTTATTGATCATGGTGTCATGATTGTACCTATGAAAATCTAAATGAGTAATTAACATGTCGTATATTCTTCTCCACAGTGTAGATACTATTCTGTACGCTATCCGGAAGTCGCGATTTTCGAAGTGATGATTTCCAACTGGCTAACAGGACGGTTTTGCCTACGGTAACTTTTTTCATCATTTGTTTACTCCTATATCTACAAAGTGCTTTGAACATCTTCAAGGTATATATAGCATCATAAATATGAGTAACTGTAACAAAAACATGCATTGGAATATAAAATATACGTGTGCATCACATCAACTTGGTAGAAAAAAGTGAAATCGATGGACAATTTTGCTCTCGTAGTACAAAGCAAATAATCTTTTATTGCAAATATTTGCATCAGTTTACAGTTAAATATATACTGTTTCAATATTCTTTTCGTATTAAAGTAGAATATTCGTATTTCCCATAAAAAAATATGTTTTCCTTGAGGATCCCAAAATAAATTACTGTACGATCAGTCTAGAACTGACTGTATTCTAGAAGCGATTTCAGATTTTTTGACTGTATGACCAGTCGTGATTTTGAAGACAAAAACAACAGCAATTTGAAGGTATATACGTGTATATGTGATATTATGAACTATCCAGGGAACTATAACGTGTAATTACTTTCATCAGACAATACAAATATATTTCTGATGAATTTTTTAGACGGCAAAATAATTGTATTTTTGTTCCATCAGTCTTATTTAAAATAAAATGCCTAAAAAGTAATACATGATTCGCTTGTGGACTTTGTAATAGTGCATCGTTACAGTTATCTGTTTAGCTATTACATTTTTAAAGATTATTTACACCGTCCGCCGTTGACCAATTGATGATAACATAAATCAAGCTTGTCTTTTAAAATAACAAAAAATGGATAAAGACAGCTTTGCGTCGGGGGATAATTCATGGGATATAATTTTGGTAAGTTTACAGAAATAGAAGGTCCATAGTGCATTAATCGAGTAAAAATGGAGCAATTTCAGAAAACTTTAATGATTGGTTTAGGAGGTGTTGCAAATGCCTGATGGGTGCCCCCATATAATGTAATGTTCAAGTCCGTATCTTATATAAAGTAACCTCATAAAAGATTTTTACTAAAATTCGAAATAGACGGTACACAATACAATCATTATCATTTATGATAAGGAATCCGAATAAGATTAATTAATAGTTATATCAGTGACGGATTCAAAAAAAGGGGATCCGGCAGTTTGAAACCCTTTTTTAACTATCAATTCATTTGTATGGGAACATATATTTGGAATCCCCTTTTCTCCTGGATTGGACCCCTCTCCGTTTAAAAATGGCCGGAACCCCCAATGTATATTAAGTGGTTTATGAGGAGATGCGCTTACAAAACCGACGAAACATATTGCACCGGTCCAACGGACGAACGGAAAGACGGACTTCTTTATCACTATAACCCCCCACTTGACAAAGTGGTGTACAATTGAGTGTCAAAAAGACAGTTTTCTCGTTTGAATTGTTTTACATTGTCTTTTCGGGGCCTTTTATAGCTCACTATGCGGTATGGGCTTTGCTCATTGTTGAAGGCCGTACGATGACCTATAGTTGTTAATGTCTGTGTCATTTTGGTCTTTTGTGGATAGCTCTACATCTTAAACAAAGTGAAGGAACTGTGATCAATTATAGGCTACAGTACGGCCTCGAATGTGTGTAAATACATGCATTTTAATACAACAACTAAATCTGTGTGTTTGTACAATTTTAAGGAGGACATTTCTGAAACTTATATACCAGTATATATCAAACCTTCCTCTTATTTTAGCAACATTTAAACATCCTTATACTTAATGTAGTAAGTCGAGTACACCCTATCAAGCTAAAACATGTTTCATACGTTTTCAGGATGTGAATGTATTGAAATATATTTGTGTTATTTAGAAAAATGCCACCTTCTAATGTATCGTAAATAACTTTGAAATCACCACTAGAATACAGTGACATAAAGACTGATCATACAGTTTTGAAATAAACAAGCGAGACTGATCGTACAGTGAGAAATTCAAAAAAGTGTAATTTTCTTATTTCTGGCTTCAAAGATCTGGTTGAAACTTTTACCACCACTTGAAATATACTTCATTGAGTTAATTAAGTCTGTTTTTTACGTTAATTTGTACACTAAGAGGGCAAAAAGATTGTTTTTAGGTTCGTCGACAGATTTTTCTTAGTGATGCACTTGAAAATCTCTTGATTAAGGCAAAGAAACGAATATTGAATGTGCGGAATTTAATTCTAAACCATTTGAGAATATCGATGTCGGCTGAATTAATCATTAAGCAATGTACAGATGATCAACTTACCGTTTAATTCAGTATACCCATCAAATTTAAAATGTGATCCAAAAAGTTCTCGCTTCGAAAATCGCGACTTCCGGATAGCGTACAGAATAGTATCTACACTGTGTTCTCTGTAGGTGAAAAATTTCTGATATATTCATTCACTCATGATCATACACAGTTGCCATTTTATTCTCTAATGAAAATTCTTCGGAAAAATGTCATAAGCAAGTCTCCCGGATGTAAAGACTTACATTGTTCATACTTCGTTAAGACTATCTTATTTTGATTATCTGAAGAATTGCCGACATCGGTGTGGAAACCATATAATTTTATACCTTGTTTTATGGAATGTGTTAAGAGACTTATATATTGTGTTGAATACTCGATGTATCCACATTACTTTATACAATAAAACAACCTTTTTGAGTAAAATATTGTCGGATGTCCCAGGACAAATTTGAAAGAAATTTTGTATATCCTTCATTGCTACAGATGGCAATGTATCTTATTTTTCAACGCAAATGTCCATGGTGTTGTTGTCTTGTAGAGGACAGTTCAATTTTGATTTGTTTTTCACTGATATTGAGAATTATTAAATCAATTGTACCCATAATAATGGGATTTTCAAAATCAAAGGGTTATATAAGAAATTTACAATGGGTAGTTTCAATTAAAACAAAGAAATTGAGATACATTTCTTTATTAAATCATGTTCAATATGATTTATAAATGCTTTTACATAGCACAAAACATGAAGCTATCCAGTATACATGGTAACAAAAAGAATTATGAACAGTACAATAATGTCTCTGCCATCTACTACTTAGTGACCAACATGATGCTGTTACTGGTTGGTTGATGTTAGCGTTATAATTCTACGAGAAGAAACAATACAACAAAGCTCTTTATGTTCTGTCATATTCATCTCACAAAAGCTTCTCTGGTTGTAGGAGGAAGAGATTCAGCTATAGAAGCTTTTGTAAGATCAATTTTAATTAATCCTGTTAAATTGATGAATTGCTCGTATAAACGACTGAAAATGATGGATTTAGTGTGATACATAATTGTGTCGTTTGACATTAACATGAATTCAGCAGAATAAATATATTTAGTTACATTATGAATCAATTATATAATATCTAATGAGACAAAACTCAACCAGAGGTCAAATGACATAAACATTAACAACTTCATGTTATCAAAGGGCCTTCAACAGAGATCATATGGCATATAGTAAGCTCATCAATGGTTCGCTTCTTTCATTCCAAAAAAAAGTTTTTGTAACACAATTATTGTTGCAAAACTTTTACATGGTCATTCAAGTTGAAGAACACTTTATACAGTGTTCGACCTTATTTGTGGAAGTTCATTTTTAAAAATTAAAAAAAAACTATGGTTTTGGCTTACTCGGCTTTGTATTTTTATATGCTGGTATTAAGGTTGTTTTATATAATGTATCCGTTTTTATTCGATAGTTATTCATCACTTCGATTTTATCATGTATATCTATTATATAGCCATTTTATAAAATTAACTGTTTTCAAAATTATGATTTTTTCTAAATATTAAGGATGTTCTTATCCCAGGCAAAAAACCCTAGCCGTATTGGTCACAACGTTTTCGAATTTTTTGTCATCAGTGCCTTCAACATGTTCAACTTTGTACTTGTTTTGGCTTTCAAACTTTTTTCATGTGAGCGTCACTGGTTAGTCTTGTGTGAACGAAACGAACGTTTGGCGTATTAAATTTGAAACCTGGTACCTTCTGTTAGCTATTATTCGTGTGTTTCTCTGTTTTATATTTTCTCCCATTCGTTTTGTAGTCCTGTCATGTAATGTCAATTTACATTATATTTAACATTGCCATTAAAGCGGGAGGTTTGGCATGCCAAAAAAACAGGTTCAATCCACCATTTTTGTTCTTAAAATGTCCTGTACCTAGTCAGGAAAACGGCCTTTGTTTTATTATAGTTCGTTTCTGTGTGTGTTACATTTTAATGTTGTGTTTCTGTTGTGTCGTAGTTCTCCTATATTTGATGCGTTTCCCTCAATTTTTAGTTTGTGACCCGGATTTGTTTTTTTCTCAATCGATTGATGAATTTCGAAAAGCGATATACTACTGTTGCCCTTATTATTATGTGTCGATTATTTCGTCTCAAACGTGTTTATATCGAAACTATTGCTACGACACTTAATCCCAAGGAATTCACATTTTTCAAACACCTTTTAAACAAACAAACAAACAAATAAACATGGAAAGACATATGGAACTTTATACTGTTCACACACTAATGAATTGTTTATTCGCTCATTGTACATATGTAGAATTGTGAGGTGCTTTCGCGAGGCTAAATAGCAATAGGAATTGCGGATACGTATGATGATTCATGCCACAAGATATGTGCAAAATTGTTTTTTGTAGCATCATCTTTAGGAATTCATAATAAAAACGGTAAAATCTAGTGTAATCAAAAATGCAATAATATGGTTATTCTTGAGATAAAAAAGGTAATGGTTAAAGCAACTCATTTATTCGTGCGGAACTTCAATCTGCAGTGATGCTTAATGGAATGTAATGCGATTGTCAGCAAAATGAGAGGTTAAGTTAGCTATAAAACCAGGCTTAATCCACAATTTTCTGCATAAGAAAATGTCTGTACCATATCAGGAATATGACGGTTGGTATTCATTCGTTTGATGTGTTCGAGGTTTTGAATTTGCCATCTGTTTGGGACTTTTCGTTTAGAATTTTTGTCGAAGTTCAGTATTGTTGTTATTTTACTTTTCGCATATTGCAATATGTTCAAATAAGAATATAACTTATAAGGCCACATGGGTTCGAATACAGGTTGTGAAGGTTTTGTAGATAAAGGTTTTGAGAATGAAATAACAAAGGAAAGATAGTTTGTCCTTATGAATACTTATCAATACATCTTGCTTTGTGCAGAAGCAGCTACTTTTTAATGTTTTTGGGTAGTACACTAAAGCACACTAAAGTCAACAATACATGTATTTGACCAGTTGTGGTTCTGCAAAACTGCTCTAACATCAGATAAATGGTTGATGATTTCTGTTTAATTTATAATTGTAGCAATTACTTATTTTTTTTCATTACGAGATCAAGATATATTTGATTAATTGAGATACATACTGCTCAGAAGTAATCAGAAGCATCTCATACATCTCGAATCAAACAGCCTGTTTTGTGCAAATCAACAACTGTCCACCACTGGTAAAACAAAGTGCATGTAGGCAATTATAGGCAACCGTGCGGCTTTCAACAATAAGAAATCCAATAATAAACTAAACACGCACCGACATGGAAAACATTAATTAAAATAAATCTTACTTATATCAGAACCATTTATAAAAAAACAAATATAACAGAAATGAATCATAAGTAAACAATGTTTCTTTGATGTTTAATAACGGTGTGTTGTATGTATTTTATGTTTTTTGTTTTTGTTTTAAACGTTCCTAACTGCTGGACCCCAACAAACTGACACGTCAGCCAATTGTGTTAAGGTTACTCATCTTATTCAGAATTTATCAGACATTGACCACATAACACGCAACCAACTTGTATTAAGTTTGAATATTTCTAGCCGATGCTAAATGTTTACAATTAGGGCAGTACTTCTAACATGACCATCCAACATGAAAATTGAAAATACGTCTCAAAACAAAATCGATAATGCTTTCTCTATAAAAAGGGTTGAAATTGAAACTAATATATTTGACTGAGTGTATACCAGAGAGTTTATAATGATATTCTGTACACAGCTACTTTTACATAGGTATTCTTTCTGTACTTCAAATGTGTAGTACTTGAAATTTACTTTAATATTTTGTACTATTTCTTTACGTTAGAATTATTGTAATATTTAGGTACTTGTATTTTCCAGTACTTGATTTGTACTTAAGATATCGGTACATAATGGCCTACTTCGATTCGTCCAACTCGGATAACCCGAGTTACTCGAGTTGCAATCGAAGTACCCGAGTTTTATCATTTTACAACCCTCGAGTAAACTCGATATTAACCCTACCCCTACAAAGGTTTAATCGATTCGAGTAAAACGGCAAGATTGCGACGAAAGAGACGAGTGTGCTTTCCAAAAATATTTGTTTACGATTTAAACGGATTTAAGCCATTTTATGTGCCGAAATAGAAGTTTAAGTGTTCAATTACAAAAGTCACATTAAAAGACAACAATATATATCTATTGTATTACATCAATGTCCATCAATTGTAAATATTCGCTAAAAGATACACATGTATACCTCCGTTATACTTTTCAGAAAGGGGGCAAGGTGACGTTTGACTGTTCTTGTGTTCTGGGCGTTTTTTATTCATTATTATCGGCTATTGTGAATATTGTTTTAGCTGTTAACAGTTATTGTCAAAATCAGTTCACTGTTCCCCTTTAATTAGATTCCTCTTTTCCCCCTTTCCGTAATATATCCTATATGCCCAGCCTACACGCATCCTTGTTTGGGTGGTTATAAGCGGTCTGATCCTGGCATCACAGGAAGAGAAAAATATCGAATCCCGAGAAAAAAATAAACGAAAACGAATCCGTGGGCAACAAAGTTATCAATAATTTTATTAAGATTTGGTAAGAATCAATTATATACTGAATTGCCATCGTTGATTCGTCATTACTAAAAATATGATTTAGTTTCGTGAATTCATCCATGTTGTTAAGGTAAACAATATACACCAAGTAACTCTCCCGAGTTGGACGAATCGAAGTAGGTCAATAATACTAACAACGATCACAGTATTCCATGTTTGAACATCATAACTATATAACATTTAAAATAGACAAACCTTCAAAATGCTGAAAATGTAACCTTGCAACCCAAAATCTGTAGTACTTAAATTTTAAGTACAAATCAAGTACTGTAAAATACACGTACCTAAATATACAATAATTTTTAAAGTAACAAAATAGTCCTGAATATTAAACATGTTAAATGTAGATTTCCAATACTACAGATTGTTGGTACAGAAATAGCACTTATGCTAAAGTAGCTGTGTATATGAAATATGTTTAGGGTTTACATAATACAGATAAAGGAACCGAAAATTAATGAATAGAGAACATTTGACCAAAATTGTGAATAGGAAAATAATGAAAAGGGTTCCCAAAGTAACAAAAAACATACTAAAAACATTATAAATACAGGATCATACAGATAAAGAGACCTCATTATCCAGTTATCCTGGTTTAAAAAAAAAAAAAACCCTAGTTATTATCAAAACTTCAAATCAACGGTAAATCGTTTGGTTAAGACCATCTTCAACATTGCAAATCAATTAAAGCCTTACATTACAATAATGTATTAACAATATATACATGTGTCTACACATGTTTGAACTTAATTATTTGTGTTTGCATTGAAAATAACTGCATTTACATTGTACAATGTTGTAAGCATTAAAAGAAAGTACAAACACAGATATTTCAAACTATTTAACATTCTAAAGGGCTGCAAATTACTCCTACTAAACGAAATATTCAACTAAAACTGGTAATATTGATGACAAGAATACTAGCCATTCTGTAATATTGCTGTTATTTCTATTTGCATTTATTAAACAACATATGTATAGTTATAAAGAAAAAAACCTCTTTAGAACTATTTGTGCTAAGCGTAATATTGACATTATACTGAATAACTGTTCAGAGTTTTGAGTTTTGTCTTTGCATTTACTATTCGTCATGCATTTGATCGGAATGAATATTGTTTTATGATTGATCTATACTGCAATTCTATTTTAACCTTACAATAAAACTGTCGTAAATTAAACTTCTACAAGCAAGCAACGGAAAGAGAATTGAATATACATATAGCAAGCTTATAATTAGTACGTCAAATACGTGCATATTGTTAACACTTGGCTCATTGACTGATAAATACAGATATGCCAATTGAAATTGTCATAATCTTTTTTTAAATAGTCACCAATAATGACATCGGGTTTATCCTCCTCCTCCTTTTTTCTCAATGATGCATCTCTAATTTTAGCAGGTGCATCTAATAATAATCATACATTTTATTTATAATGAGTGTGTTACATAAATTGTTTACAGCTAATTTGATATTTGTATGATTTCATTTTGACATCTCAAAACCGTTATCTGACATATAGTATGCAAAGTTATAACGAACAATTGTTGTAAACTTGACGACACCTTCATGATGAACTATACCTGAACGAAAACCTTAACCTAATGCGTGACTGAGTAATATAAATTATATTAGAAAACATTTTCTATTATAGATGGTATAAGGACATTTCCTGTAATAAGTTTCACATTGTTTGACTCGTTTAGATGTAAAGCTTAGCATATTGCTATATTGTAATCTAGATGTTTTCTAGTAATTTATGTCATGTGATTGCTGTCTTGCTGGTTAATACGCCACATGGTGTAAACAAAAACAAGGATAAGTCATGCATATTAATAAAGGAATAATTCTTAAACAGTTAATGATGTATTGATATTATCCTTATAACCAGTCATAAAGAGTTCTTCGGCCATTTAGATATTTTTAATTTTCTTCGGCCATTTAGATATTTTATTTTGTGTGTATTTTGTAGATTAAACGCTCGTTGGCGTACATAATTATATTTCTGGTATATATGATGGGTTAAGCAATATTCATATTGATATGTTCACTCATAAACAAATCCGAAAATAACATCATTCACATGGTTAAATAAAAATGCAACACATCTGCTTATGGTTAAGTAAGTACAAAAATGACACTATGAAAGATAATTGTTTAGGGTTAAAGGTGTTGTCTTGCTCTTAAATGTGTTAGTTTATAGAAGTTCTTTGCTACGAATTATAGGAGTGATGATAAATGTCAGCTGTTCATCAATGGTCATACACTTTTCATCTTTGGTAAGAAAATGCAGATATTTTCGCAAAAATGATAGACATTTGTTATTTCTTTACTTCTTCGTCATTTTATTTACAAGCTCACACTTTCTTTTAAATTATTATCATATGTTAAAATATATACTTGAATTTAATCCAACATATGCAAGGAAGTTTTTTTTAAATCCTGTTAAATAGTGAAAAGTCATATATTAAGGAACTTTACATAACATTCCTCTCGGCAGAAGTTTAATCTTTTATATACAGTTGGATTTGTTTTCTAATTCTACCACAGAGTAAATGTAATTCATTGCTGAAGAATAGTTAGGAAAGCAACACATCTTAAGTAACATAATAATGTCAATACCCTATTTCACCAGTTAAGTAAATCATCTCTTGAAAGATTCTAGATTATAGTCCTTTGAACATTTCTCCTGATTCAGAAACGTTTCTGACCGAACCTGTCCTACCTTACAACTGTTTGTTTATTAGTATATACCTTTATATATGGCGTTAGTCTTGATGACCATACTCATTGATTTTGACATCTTTCAAATGGCAAAAGTTATTTCCCTTTTCCACATGAATTGATACAAGGACATTTTTGTAAATATAAATACACGTGTAAATATCTAACACATTCAGGTATTTCACAACCCATTTTATGATAATATTCTATACAAAGCATACATATGTCGTCAATCACATCAAGAGCGTACTAAACATGGATACAGACTTATTCAGAATCGATATAGTTACGATGCTGTTGTCAAGTTATAAAAGGAAGCAGTGCGAGATATTTTTTGTTATGTTGAAGATCCATTGATGGCTTTGGACTGTTTCCGCTCATTATTCAGTTATTTTGGCATAAGAATCATCAATTGAGCTTTAATCAAACAGTCAAAAATGAAAAATCCTAACAAACGATAACACTGATAGTATGTTAAAGAAAATATTTGTAAATAGCTTTATTAATTTTATATATATCGAAAGTGGAAAAATAACAAGAATTTTAGGAGCCTTATTGAAATTTGCATTTCTGTTTAATAGTCATCCAAATTGTATGAATCTCTCAAGTTCCATCGATTTGATTTAAAGAAAATAAATGTAAATATTTAAACATGTTAAAGAAAATGGAAAGGGAAGATGATGATGATTATCAAACACTCCGTTATTTATTTTCATTTTCCTGTTACAAACCCATTTATAATGATGTCACATTCTTTTTAAATCTTTGTGTGTGATACTTATTTTCAATTCAATAATTTACAGGGAACATTTTAAAATCTCATTTTAATAGGGTAAACTTTTATTTCTTTGAAATTTTGCTCAATTAGATTTCACCGAAAGTGTTGTTTCGGTAACAGTTTGATCTTTTATACATGATTTGATTTTTGTCATATTTTTTTTGGAAAAATTTGATTCATTTCTGAAGAAAATTTTAGAAAGCAGCAAATATGAGATAAAATTTTAATTTCAGTTGATTATTAATTTCTTAATTTTGGAAATAGATCAAAGCAATTAGAGTTGTAAAGAATTAATCGGGACCTATAATAGCTATGTTGATAAGGTTTTACTCCTTGATGAGTGCCGTTATGTGACTTCTATTTATTTAACTTCTATGTCATATGGGGTCTGCTGAAAAGTTGTCTTATATGCAATCATACCACATCTTGTTATTCTTTCAAAATCTGCAATAGAAACATTAAGAATGTTAAGCTTTATAGATATAGGAAGATGTGGTGTGAGTGCTAATGAGACAACTCTCCATCCAAATAACAATTTATAAAAGTAAACAATTATAGGTCAATGTACGGCCTACAACACGGAGCCTTAGCTCACACCGAACAAAAAGCTATAAAGGGCCCCAAAATTACTAGTGTAAGACCATTCAAACGGGAAAACCAACGGTCTAATATATTTATATACAATGTAGTAATATTATCTTGATGCTCATAATCATTATTAATCAGACATCATCAACATAAGGGGTTATAGAAAGGATAGTGCAGACTTTCACAGTTCTATCGGAACTTACATTACGCTCTTTTTTTTATTGAAACTATAGGCTTGGGATTTTGCTATAGTAATATATGTATTAACACATCTGACGAGTACACTCAATACTTGACGTGTATGTATCATTATTTAATTCTATTTTTGATATTCTTATAAATTTCCGTCTGAAGTACAACCTCGTGATTTCAATTGTTTTTTTTGACAAGCGGATTTCTTTCTCATTTGAGTCAAACAGCTGTCAAATTTAAGTATTATCTACAATTTTGTGAAATTAGAAAAGTACATAGTACTTACAAAATTGTGTTACAATTATTTCCGTACCAGTTGAAATTGCCTGCTATCAGTTTCACATTGTGTGACTCGGTGCAATATAAAGCTTCGTATATTGCATAGACACCAGGCCTATACATCGTCGAAGATCGTATGATGTACTCCAGATGTCTTCTAATAATTTATGACATGTGGTTGCTGTCCCGTTAGTATATCCACCAATCTTTTAAACTTTTTTATTGTCTATGTTTATCATGCAAGTATTCAGTCTCACACTTACACATATATTATTTTGCTTAGCCGTTACATTTAGTATCCATTTCTATTTTCTACAAATATATTACACACGAGATTAAGTCATGTTATTGACATATTATTATTTTTTTAATCTTTTAACCCAAACAGTTCATTATATATTGCTATTATTTCATAACCAGTCATAAAGTGTGTCATTCTACCGAAAAGACAATACAATTGTTTTTGATATATCGATATTTCAAACATAAGCCTAAAATAACATCATTGGCATTAATATCGATTGATCAAAACTCTCTTCATCCCTCCTTATGGTTAGGTTAATGCACAATGACAGTTTACAGGATCATCCAGGATTACCGTTAATGGTTTCAGGGTTTTTGTAATGACCTTAAAGGTCTAAGAAGTGTAGATCTTTTAATGTTCTTTGTCACAATTAAAAAAACAGAAAACAAAGAAAAACTGTTTTGGGAGTTATACAAAACATCAACCCTTGTTCAATGTTAATAAACACTCTCCGTCATTCTTTTAAATTTTATCGATTTCATCGTTAGAAAATTAAAACGAAAATATTTGCACAAAAGGATAGACATAGATGACGGATTATTATAACAATCTAATTTATTTTAGTTTCTCTTTTCTTCGTCATTACTATATTGACATGATTGACAAGCCCACTCATATTTCTTCCACACCCTTTTAAAACATCAAAATGGATACTTAAATTTTAATTCAGCATATACAAGGAAACTGTTTTAAAATCCCGTTAAAAAGTGATAAGTTTTATATTTCTTAGAATTTTACCTAGATAGCTATCGTTTGGGCGGAAGCTTGATCTTGTATATATAATAAGTTTTTGTTTTATATCTCAAATGTATCTATACCGCTAAGAATATGTTAGTCATTGCTGAAGAATAGATAGCGACAAATTTAAGGTAACATTTAAATGTCAATGTGTTATTTCATTAAGTAAGTAAATTATGTTTAAAAGATTCTAATTTGAGAGAAACATTTAAAAACACATTTTGCAGGGAATGGGCTTTGTTTTTCACAGAATTTTGATGAAAAAGGATAAGTTCCTACCTTTCTTATACATGTTATATTGCCTCAGGAACTACCAGGAGAGCAATTTCAGAAGAAATTTTAAAGAACAGATCTTCGAACATTTCTCTTAATCCAAAAACGTTTCTGATTGAAGCTTGTTAAAAAAAGACATGGAAGATGAAAGCACTAACAAAAATCAGATATCAGAAATCATCAACATGTTACTACCAGAAAAGACATTTTCAAATAGTTTCACCCTAGAGCAGACTCTGACAGTTTTTTCATTAGGCTCTATTTGTTATTCATTTATTTCTGTTTATGTCATTTTTCTATTTTCATGCATCTATTTATTCATTTATCTATTTATGTTAATATGCATTATAATTGATATGTACGTTTTTTGTAAGTTCTTTTTTCTGATTAATATTAAGATTTTACACTTTTCTGTGTTAAAATTGATTTTTTTCTGATTATTAATGTAATTGTTATTATTAAATTTCCAAATTTTCTGTGTAAAGACTATTGATTTTGTTCTGATTTTTTTCTCACGTGTAACTATGTTTAGCAAGATGTAGGTTTTCGTTGGAGTTCGTGTTGCTTATTCTTTAGTTTTCTGTTATATTTACAATGACACGTGAACTAAACAGACATAATAAATAAAAGAGTCAAAAGACGAACAACATGAGGAATGAAATGTCCGCCATGAAAATACTACATCTTTTAAAAAAAGAGTATATTAAAGAAACTACAAAATGATATGTATTTAAACTTTTACCGACGATTTACTAATCTTAAATGTGTTGATAAGATGGTAGGAGATAAAATAAAAATAATATAATGGTCGACTGGATATAAGTTCTAGTCTTTTATTTACATTGTCATATAGTATTTGCTTTTTGTTCGTGCTGCAATTAATTGCATGTTGGCCTTTTACATATATAACAATTACTCACGAAACAAAGGAAAACTACATATCGTAGTTCGCAGAAGTCTTTCAAACGATACATATCCTAGTTGTCCATTGATGAAAATACTTGTTTTTCCAAGAAATAAAAAAAAATCCGTTTAAATTTAGTTTTTAGAGTATCACTCTGTACATGATATAATTTGTGCCTTTAAATCAATTTTAAACTAAACATTTTAAATACTAAAATAAGTTTCTGAATGCAATTAATTGGTAAAAAAAGGAGTAAAACACTGTATCTATATATTTGAAAACTGGGAGGTATTTTCATGTGTTTATATATTTTACGAATAGAATGTTTTATTATCAAACATACGCACTTTAGTGGCTTTGTCTTTTTATTATTTCCCTATATATATCTATTAACAAGTGGTTTGCACTTTTTAATATAATCATATCATCAGGAAAATCTTTATCGTTTAATTTGAAATAAACGAAAGAAAGAAACTATTGAATAAGAGTTTCAACTTTCGTTTCAATTCTATTTAAAAAAAAAAAAACAATCGTTAGGGAAAACATATATCAAAACTTTAACCACATCTTCTAATATTTCTTTTGACTATCTCTCTGGTATCTTTCTACCCCTTTTTATATCTATTTCAACTTCCTGTTGACAGGAAATGTGTTTTCTCTACATTCCATTCTTCTTACAATAATTCATACTATATTTCATTGCAGTTAAATAAATTGACAACGTAATACTATGTCTCATGACAAACGTGTTATCAATTGAAACAAACTTCGTATACACTTAAAGAGTATCAATCTCTTCTCTATTTTATCATAAAATGATAGACATAGATTATTATGAAATTTGGTCCATTTTCAATATGTGAAATGTTTCATATTTTACAGGAGTATGATACATTTCGTTTTTCAGTCCGCGTTTCATTTTATTGAATGTACGCGCATATTTAACAGGTGTTAATTATCATTTGCTGTTCTATGAATAAATTTGGATATTATCTACAACATTCTGTAATAATTTAATGTTGGATGTAACGCGTCTTCTGATTGGCTGACGATATTTTTTTATCAGCCCATAGACATAATTTATCATGTGACCGTGACGTCATCAACTTTTTTTCGTGGTTTTCTACGGTTCAAAATGGAATTTAGAATTATATTATAAGAAATGACTGTAATATTTTTTCTGTCTATTTGAAATATCATAAAAAAAATGTTGTGCACACTGTTAAATAACCCGCTACGCACGTTATTCAGGATTTTGAAAAAATAAGCATATTCACCACGCCAAACGTCGCGTGCTTTTACGTGCATAATTTCGGTAAAAAACGTTTGTGGTTTTAGTAAATAATTTTCATTACATACATTTCTCGCGGAGTATGGAATAAAACAATTACTGTTTTTTGTTTCGGTAAATATATAATTGCATTGACTTTTGAAAAACTGATAGTCACTTCGGCCGCATATTTACCTACCTTTATTTAACAAAAACGTATCCAGTTCATTTATAAACTGCTATTCCAAAACGTTAAACTTTTATATGTTGATAACATAAGACTAACTTTCGTTTTATTTACATACAAACAGCTCAGTACCCGTTGAAGTTTTAATCATAAGTCAGTTACACCAGACGTTAGTAAAGATAATGATGCGTCTCAAACATTAGATTGTGAAAATATAATCTTTTTAAAATATAACTAATACAAAACAATGTCGTCAGGTGATCAGAGATGCTCGTTCAGGCTATTGTAAAGTTGGTGTAATCGGGATAATTCTGAATTGAATAAATGTATGAGTATTGTGAATATTCGAATGTCCCTTTGCTAGTAAATTGTAGAAAATAATCAAAACGATAACTTATATGACAAATTATTGTGCTTGCATATGCCGACAAGGCCAACAAACGATGTGGTGGAAATATGACGTCTAAAGATAACAAAAGTATTTAGGTAAAAAATTGAAATTTTTAATACATTCAGATCCATGTGCTCCACAGAATTCAATAGTAGGCTATAATATCAATACGAACTCCCGCCCTCTTAATATATGAAAATAAAATAGTGTTTAAATTCGGCCTCTAGTGAGTGTTTAACTATTTATCTTTTCAGTGATGAGATTAATGGTATTATTTATTTCTGGTTAGAAAACAAATAATTGTATGTTTTAGATAAATTACGTGCTTTAAATAATATTTTCAATTATTATGATTATTGTTGCTGTTGTTTTAAAGCTGGTACATTTATATGCGATCTATGTATTGTTATTGCTTCTATGATTATGATGCTAAAAGATCAAAACTACTATAATACGATCTTTGCATATTGTTTATCAGTACTAACATTGGTTCCGGTCTAACTGACCTAAAAATATAACTAACCATTTATTGCCATTCAGTTATTTGTTGACTGTTTCACAATCTGACTATACATATATTTGGCATTGCACACGGTCATGATTTACTAAACTGTTTATGATGTCGTTCAATTCAATCCATATGATTTGTGCTGATTATTTTGTCTTGGATACATGATTGTATTAACTGTTTTAGGCTCTGGATTAGTAAATGCTAGTACATGTACTCTCAAATCAGTAAGTTGTGTCTTCGGTGCTTTTCTTCGTTATTTTTTGTGTATTGTTTTATCTGATAGGTAAATCCCTTTCTACAGATTTTGATAGTGTTTTTAATGTTGTGTGTTGCTTACCCACTATCCCAGGTTGGACGCTCACAATAATATTCAACGACGCCAAATTACAATTCCAATACAAACAGGCGATTCCTCCAAAAAAAAAAAAAAAAACACGTTTGAACGTGTTCCGAATAGTAAAGTTAACATCTAAAATGTGTAGTCCACACCAAATCACTTTATATTAACGTAAAAGGTTAAATTGGACTCATATACAATTCTGTTCTTTTTTCTTCAGATTTCCAAAGGAAAGCAGTGATTGATCAGGACCTAGTTCGTCAAATTCGTGTTATTTTCTAAAAAGAATATTTTACTATGGCCGGTTAGTGGTCTTACGATATGTTTCTAAAATCAAGTCACAAATATCATAAACAAAATTATATGTTACCTCACACGTCTGGATAATAATTAAAAATGCGGAAACAAACCATACATTCAAATGTATATGAAACTACTTTCTCGTAATTTCAATGTTAAACAATTATTATTACATTTGTTCTGTAAGAATCAGTTATTACTTTTTACCTGGCAGTACAAGTTTTTTCACATTCTTTTATCTCGGTTTTCCATTTCACTGGCGCTGTCACCCCGTATAACCCCGATACAAATGAATCCGGACGTTGACGCGTTCGAAGCGATAATCAGGACAACATTTGGTATGACAACAATTTCGAATGCCTCTCTAGAACTTACTTGAGTGTATATAAATATGTCAATGTGCATGTTGGTTTATTTATTCAATTATACAGTTGTTGTAAGTTTTAGATATTGCATAGAACGTTTGATAAAACTGCTAGATGCAAAACGCACAGACATGGTGCAATTTCATACGTTTTATGAGGTAAACAATGCTGACTATCTTTTCGTGCATACACCTTTGCATATTAATACCTTAAGTAATAATAAATAACTATACTTTGAATTACTACGTGTCTTCAAATGTTCCCTAGAACTTAGAATAAACGCAATATCATACTAAATAAATTTTCTCTTACTGTATTGTTCGTTCAATCAAATGTGTCGAGTTCGTTGTGCGTTTTTAAATAATCACTGTACAGTTCGTTGACAAAAACCTTCACAAATCACGTTCTTGTCAAGGTATTCGAGATGGTGTCGGCGACCCTTTTTCTGTATTTCATGGTAAATGTTTATCTGTTAACCTGTTTAAAGTAGTTTAACTTAAAATATCTGTTATCCAAAGCCAAAATTACAATATTTAACCAGCGTGACATCTGATATGAATGCTTCTATTGAAAATTGGGACTTTTAACGTTATTCCAGATGAAATGAACAGTTGATAAATATATTCCAGTAGAAATAAAGTTTCAAAAAGTATCGTACAGTCTGTGAATGGCTAAAGTTCCAACTAGAGGTCTCGTACAATCTTGTTAAGCTCACTGTATACTGGGAAAGGTCGGCGAATTAGTGTACGGGAAGATATTTTTTTACTAGAAAGTACAAAATTGAAAACAACACGTTTAATAATTTCATGCGTCCGAAACTCTTGTCTGGATTTACCTTCATCAGGAACGCTAAAAGCCAAACATTTGAAATCCGAGGATGTATAACCGTTGAAGAGGTATACGTCAAAAATGCCTGAAATAAATAGCCAAATTCATCTAAAGTCAACTTTGCCTGAAGGAGATGAAACCTTAGTTTCCTCATAATTTAAAAATTTAAAAACGCACAAATTTACAAATCATTTTCAGGTAAAACTTCGCAATACAAGTATATACAACATATTTATTTTTTTGGAAATGGAAGTTTAATATGACTTATATGTAGCATCATTAACAGCTGAGTACACATTAGAAATATACATTTTAAATTATATAAAAACAAGATTACCTTTTGCTTTCGTAGTGAAAAACTAATCATACTTAAAAAAAACCAGTTACTTTCCTTAAAATTTTCAAAATAGCAATTATCAAGACTTTACTAATAAAGTCTTCAACCAAATGGTGGCATTAGTTCGCTTTATCATTTAACAACCAAAAAATAGAACAAATGACCTGGATTATCTGAATATTTTAGTATTTTCTAAATGATTAACATATATAATAGTTTACTTCCTCTTTTTATCAGTTAACTCAACAAAAGATATGTCCATTTGCCTGTATGAATACCTATGTCAAGATATTGTTGGATCAGAAGATTACGTTAGACTGATCAGACTGATTAACGCATCCAACGACAGATTAGATAGCCAAAAATTCATTTCGCGTATCACCAGTGGTAGTTTTGGTGAAGGCCTTGAACTAGAAGGAAGTGACTTAGATATTATGATTGTACCACATTTGTTAGAGGTTACTGATCAAACGAAAAAACAAGATTATTATTATCCTAAAAACTATTTTTTATCAGACACTGACGATGTTAAACCCGGCTTTGCGTATTTACGTCTGATGAAAGGAAACACAATAAAGAAAAATTTGCTTTATCGAGGTGTTGACGGACAATTATTTTTGTCAAGTGTATTACTTAAGCAACAATTCCTTAATAAAGGTTTGCCAGTTGTTCATGGACCGTGCGTATCCGATGAAACAGGCAGATTTGACATTGCAATTTGCCCACATTCAAAATCATGGATAACGACAACTTCAAAATGGGTTACTAGATCAAATAAGTCATGGCCAACAAATGAAGTAAAACTAAGAGTTATTAATCATGGTGTCCTATTTGTACCAATTGGCACAGGGGGAAATCTAAATGAGGAATTAAAATGGCGTATATCTTTCTCTGTTGGTGAAAAATTTCTGATATATTCATTTAATCATACGCAGCTGCTATGTTATGCTTTAATGAAAATTCTTCTGAAAGATATTATAAGCAAGTCTCCCGGATGTAAAGACTTACTTTGTTCATACTTTATCAAGACTATTTTATTCTGGATATCTGAAGAAATACCGATATTGGTGTGGACACCAGATAATTTAATACCTTGCTTTATGAGATGTTTCGAGCGGCTAATGTACTGTGTGGAACAATCGATGTGTCCACATTATTTTATTCCAGAAAACAATCTGTTTGAAAATAAGATTATTGAACATGGGAGGATAAGATTGTTAAAAACATTGTGTATGTTATTTGATTACGGATGGCGATGTATATTTATTTCACCACATATATCTATATTCTCGATGTCCTGTAGAATACAATTAAATGCCGATTTTTTATCAACTGATATTGCAAAAATAATAAAATCAAAAGTATTAATACCTTTTCAACATTTTGGTGGTCTGGATTATGTACGAAATTTACAACAGATATTTTCATTTAAAACAAATAAATTAAGATATATTTCTTTACTCAATATGACTATAAATTGTTTTCGCATAGCACAAACCATGCAGTTATCTAGTTTACAAGGTAACAAATATGAATATAAACAATACAAACAATGTATGTGTTGTCTACTACAATGTACCCACCAAGATGCTGTAACTGGTTGGTTGATGTTGGCGTCATTATTCTACAAGAAGAAACAATACAATATAGCTCTTTATGTTTTGATATATTCACTGAGAAAATGTACCCCAGACAAACTGTATTTAGGTGCGAATGTATCTGATTTACATCGAACACTATTCCGTTTCGAAACATTCAAAAAGTTAGGAATGATTCGCATGCTAAGAATGCTTTTGATATCTTTTCCAGGTTTAATTCCAAAATCTTGCCTTATTCCAGATGAACTTAAACTGTATGCTCATAATGTGTCTGGTGCCCTTCCGGTACCGCCAGTAGTATATCTTCATTTCCTTAAATGCTTGTGTCATTATCATCTGGATAATGTCAGAAATTATCAGGAATCACTAGGAGACCTGCATCTAACAATAGAAGAGAATTATTTCATCTCAGAGCGTTTTATGAAAGCTGGAGCCTACGACTGTCTTGGAATAGCTTTTCTGGTTGTAGGAGATAGAGATTCAGCTAGAGCAGCCTTTGGAAAATCAAAAGAACTGAATCCTGACCAGACTGAAAACTGGTCATATAAAAGACTGGCAATGATGGATAAGCGTGACAATTAATTGTAACGTTTAGCGATAACTTTTGCAGAATAGCTTTACTTGTGCACAGTATAATCAATTAATCAAATGAAAAATGCAATCAAATATGTATTTTCTTAACTTAATGTAACGATACATGTATATGTGCGGGTTTAAAAAATAGAATTGTTGTCCTGTTTTAATGCTTTAGGCTACCAATGTAATTGTTGTTTCAACATTACATTAGTCTTAGTTGTGTTACATCTGTGAAAGATAATAAATATTCTTTGCATATTGTCAAAGATGTTTGAAATTGATTTTTTTAAGAGAAAAAAGAGGGCAAATGAAACCAGAGTGACTTTCAAAATCAAAGATAAAAAGCAAACTGACACCAGGGTTACAAAAGAAAGGGACAAGCAAACAAAAGCACACAAAACACAATAAAGAAAAATTAAGGACTATGATTTATAAATTCGTCACATGTGGCACCGTCTTACTTCATTTAATTACTATATGCATTTCTAGTTGACAAAAAAAAAATATTATCTGCAGACGATCGTTTTTTTTTCAACCCGTTTGATATCTTATAAATATGAGGTTTTTTTTTCAAAAGAGAGTGTGAGTGAAGGTCAATAAGATATCATGCAAATAAATTAGAAAGTGGAGTACTTGATTGTAATCCTATGACCTAAAGAAAGTAAATAACAACTGTTGCTTTGCTATTCCTTTGTCAATGCAAAGTACATAGATAACACAGTTTGTGCCAGTATATGATTTATTATCGGAACACTTAAGAACACAACAGTTTTCGTCTTTCTGATCGTTTTCCGTGTATTTGTTTCCATGGCAATTTCAGTTTGTTTTCAATTGCTAAAGTTGAATATCCCTTTTATAAAGATAAGAAGATGTAAAATGATTACCAAGGAGATACCTCCATATCCAGAACCAAATGACATGCCTATGGTATGATAACCAATTGAGAAATACTCAACCAGAGACCAAATGACATAGACATTACTTAATTTTTATACATTGAGGGTGCTTTAACAATAAGCAAGATTGATATCACATAGAAAGGTTTATAAAGAATAAAAGGTCCATTTTGTATATTTTACTTCATTTATTCAAAAAATGTTGCGAAATTATTGTTACGCCATTTTTATACATACAGTTGAAGGATACCTTTTACATTGTCTAACCTTATTATTGTGAGTCGAGCTCTATACCATCTTTTAATTTTATTATTCTGTTTCACTGATTTGAAAAATCAAAGAACATCGCTGTACTTCATTTATAAAATTTAAGTTTTGACATAATAGTGCTCTATATCATGGTTAACAACATGGAAAGTATGTCCGTACAATAACAGTGTCAGAGCTCCAAAAGGAGTTGATCATATATCAATTATGGTCTATATAACGTCTAAAATAGAAGTTTAAAGAATTAAATTATGCTCTTTATCTCAAGGTCTTCACATGTTTCCAGCATCTTTTCAAAAATGTGTGTTAGAAAGACAGTTGGAACTATGTACTGTTCAGACAATAATGAATTTTTAATTCGTTATACACATGCTTGACGCATGCTATTTAGAGTCGATAATACAAGGCGGGAATATCTAATGTTTTGCAAAATTCTTAAAAATGGTTAATCCTAAGATAAAAAAACAGTGAGGTTAAATCAAAAGAGGGGGAAAAAATACCAGGGGACCAATCAACCTTATGTTTTCGGGCGGTACTACTGTTCGTAAAGACGCTTGCATATTGTTATATGTTCAAATAAAACCTTAATTATAAGGCAACATAGATTCACAGACAGGTGGATAAGTTTTTGTAGTTGAAAGTTTCAAGATAACAAAGGAAAGATTATAATATGTACTTATAAAAATCTCTTTTTAAGTGCAAAAGCAGCTTTTTTAATGTTTTAGGTAGAACACATTAAAAGAGGGGCGAAAAATACTAGAGGTACAATTGTCACTAAAGTCAACCATGCATGTATTGTACTGGTTTTGGTTCTTAAATACTTCTCAGACATCAGATAAATGGATGATGATTTAAGTTAAATCTATAACAGTAAGAAATACATACTAGTTTTTTCATCCCGGAATCAAGATATATTTGATCAATCGAGATGAATCCTGCTCAGAGGATATGAAAGAAAGGCTGTTTGTTCTTGAATTTCACCCAAACAAATAATATGATTAATTTCGTCTTATGCCCTTTTCAACATCATATCGTATAACGATCAAAAATTGGACGGTGAAAAACGTTCTGATCGATAAGTTATGTTTATCAATATCACGTGCAATTTTGTTTTCAACTCAAACCACATAATTTCCAGACTATCATGCTCCAACTCCAGGCGCCGCTTTATGTTAATGTTACTTTTATAATACATAATAACACCGCCTCCATCGGAGTTCCTGTCTTTCCTTATTGGAGTTTCAAATTCCGGGAGTGCATGCATGCTATTTTTTCATTGGTAATAAAAGGGGCAAGATGAGTTTCTGTAAAAAATACGATATCGAACTCTTCTATAACATTTGAAATATAATTCAGTTTGTTTCTCAAACTGCGTATATTACAATGGAAAATTGATAAACTTTGGTCAGAAATGTCAACTGCGGGGTCTGGATTAGATTCAACATCTCCTGCCAAAATCAACATATTTACATATATAAGACATATAAACAAGAATGATAAAATATTTTTCAGCATGGATAATTGGTTTTTAACTAAGCCACAAAGCCATAGTATAAATGAACAAAATGCATCATATATATTGACATGTATTTGTATCGCTTTTCTTGTAAGTACTCCTCTTAATTTGCCGTAAAATAGCCCTGTTGTTATTCTATGTGTATTGCGTCACTACCCATTGTCAAAAATGGATCTGACACACATGTTTAAAAAGGGCTATATAAAAACTAAACAAAGAAAAAATAACTTAATTGTTGACTTCGAATGGTAAGAATGAAAACATATGAACATAAAAAAAAACCAAAAAAACAGTGTATGTACAAGGAATATTTGCGTTCTGTAAATCGATGTATGGTTGCAAATATCAGAATTGGAAAAAAAGGTTATGATATACGTTTTAACTGTAGATTAAAAACCATTTTATAAATGAATATATATATTTATTTATTTATACCTATTGAAATTTATATAGTAATTGACATTTTGAATATCTACATTACTTTTAATTTAACTTGGAAGGTCAAAAACTTTAAATAAGTGATCAAACACAACAATTATTTTTTTTAAATTACTGAAATACAACTAGCACAGGTAAGACACTGAAAAACAAATCAAAATTTCCGGTTTGGTGATTTTAGATTAATAATAGAATTTTTTTGAATTTTTTTTTAAGACTTGAAATACATTCATTGAAAATCACCTGAATATCTGAATATAATTTACCTTGTATAACCCAGGGAAGTATACACAAGGGACCCTGTGTTTACAATGATCCAACGTCCAGGGATGGACTCTATTATAAAAAAAATCCATTTTATGTTTTTTGCATACATAAGTTATACATTCATATCAATTACACAAATTGAGTTTGCGTATAAAATATTCATAATATTCTACAGTAAATAAAATACATCAAAAGTCCCACAAAACACACTACAATCTACACAATAATTTACCTTTTCTTATATTTGACATTTAATTTTTTGTACTTTTAACACCTGGATTACATTGTAATGTGTCGGTCAGTGATTTTATAGGTCACATGCTCGACCTTGTAAATGCGTGTATTATATATTTCTATCGTTGGATGTATTATGTTCTAAAAAGAAAAAGAAAATAAGTACAAATTATCAAGTCACTTACTAATGTATAAGATTTATTATAAGTTTTATTTCAACTGCAAAATTTTCTTTTTTGGAAGATAATGATTCATCCATAGATTCAATTAAACTGCCCAGTTCCCGTTTTGCACATGATATCAATTGACTGGAAGTAAAACTTTTAGACTGATATTTGATTATATTCCTACATTTCCAAATCATCCATTTAACTGTATTGATAATCGTATTAGTTATGACATTGTACTTTTTGTTGTAATCGTACATTCCTAGTATGATAAGTTCTTCGCTCAATGGAATATATACTGTGTTATTAAGTACATTATATTTTTAAGCGCATCAAAAATGTGTTCCCAAACAACCATTATAATGTTACAGCTGTGAAAAAGGTGTATGAGAGTTTCGTTTTCTGTTTTACAAAAATGGCATTTGCCATTATTTGATTTGCCGATTCTAAATAGTTTTTGCTCCGTATAGATAATGTTATGAACAATTTTCCAGCTAATTTGATTTGCTTTCCTAGACGACATACTTTTATTTAAATTTATCCAGATCTTTTTCCACGGTAATTCCGAATTATACTGAATATCCCATTTTATTTGATAGTTTGGAACTATATCTAAATTTAACGAATATTGGATTAATTTCAAAGATATCTCACTTGGGATTACTACTTTATTCTGTTTATCGTAGAATTCAAATGTATCTTAAATGTAATAACCATTTTAGGGGGCTCAGGATCAACGTGGACGTTTTTTAGTCTGTCCTTGAACAATTTTGGAATAGATAATTTCAGCCTTTTCCATTACGAGATCCAGTTTCTTTTATCTTTAAGAGTATTGTATATAAAGTTGTCGCTTTTGATGTTTTTCGTTTCTTCATCCCAAATATCTTTTATTGTATGAATTCCACTTTTTCCGAAGTTAACGAAAAAATAGTTTTTTTGTTGTATTGAATTTTTATGTTTCCAAAAAGTTGTTGGTTTAGGATATCTTTTTTATTTATTGGACTTTGTATACTTAAAAATTTTGACCACGTTTTAATTAACTCCAGATAGTATTTTGGAAAATGTTCCATTTGTAATCCTCGTAAATCCGAACACTTTGCTAAAAAAAATATCACAATTATATTTGATATCAAACTTCTGTAGCCACCATTTGGCTATTGTGTTCCAGTTATCGGTTTTTGATCTTAAAATAATTGCATACTTTTGATTTGTTTGGATTTAATGAACGAGTCTATATTTATCATACCAATCCCCCTTCCTCTACCGGTAAGCAACACAATCCCTTTTTGATTAAATTTACCTTTCCCTCCCATATAAAATTCCACATGACATTGTTTATTTCTTTTTTATATTTTTCAGGTATACCTCGCATTTCGATTTCGAACCCTATTTTAGAATTGTTATATCGAAAGCGCTCACTAGTATCTATTTTAAGACAAGTTTGTATACAGTATAGAGTTTGTAAACAATGATACACGTGTAGCCGTAAACAGTTTAATAATCGTCGTCTTCATCGGAAATTTCACCTCCTAGGTCTCTGATATCCTGGTTACACGAAATAACGATATAATCCTCCGATTCTGGTGTTTCTTTAGCTATGATTTTACCATCATGGGTACAAAAAGAATGAATGTTTTCGTTGAACCGTAGGACATTCAAATGTTTCAGGAGCTCATAGCGGTATTTTGTAAGGTTTTCTGAAATGAAAAGTTTATCTTCGTTGTTTTTTAGTTTCCTTTTGTTTGAGAAAACCAATTGACGTGTTCTATAAGACAGGAAACGAACTATAACAAACAGTTTACCATTCTTGACCTTTCCTATTGGATGTGTTCTACCAAGATCCTTTAAATATATATCAAGACCTAATTGCTCATTGCAGATCTGCAAAACTAGATTGTCAGAATGAACTGGTTTCGTTTGATGTGTCTGAACTATTTATTTTGCCATTTGATTTGGGACTTTCCTTTTGAAATTTTCCTCGGAGTTCAGTATTTTTGTGTTTTTACTTTTTATCATTCTACCATTGCCATTTGTTGTTGTTAAAGCGAAGACTTGTTCTTTTTGAGTACTGCTCTTGCTCTTCAATCCTTTTTTCAAGATCAGTTACTTTTGTTTGCAGCTTATTGATTGTATCTTGTTGATCTTTAATGATTATGTTTTGTGATGTAAAGGCTTGTTTATTTTGATCAATTGTTTCTATATAAGGTTGAATTTTGTCAGATACCATTTGCTCGACCATGTGTTTTATATCTAGAAGCACTTTTTTCTAAAACCATTGGAAATATTGCCTGGACGAACTGAGGGTTGTTTATTACGGACAATACCACTTCTGATAGCTGAAGTACAGGCTCGCCCTGAGCGGATATAATTGTGGGTTGTGACATCTCAGAGACTTGTGATGAGGTATTTGGATATGGTGAATCTGGAATTGTTTTTGCTGATTTACCTACTTGTATTTGTGAAGTAGAAATATCAGATGGGCTAAATGAGAGTTCCCTTTTCAAACCTGCTTTATTCGGAGTATCGTTCATATTTTTAACATGTCCAGTCTGTGTGTCCTTGTGTCCTTGCATATTAATCACAGGTATATATTGGCACTAACTACTAAATAGTCACTAAATTGTTATCTCAAACATATATATTCACATATATTTACAGTTGTAAACGTTTCTACAGCATGTACATATCTCAAAATTAGATGTTTTTCACCTTTTCACCTTTTTTTTCTCGTTCAAAATTTCATGTCACCATACCAAGGACCGGTAACTCAGCTCATTCATATAACCCTGTTACACCAATTTTTTGAAGGAGTGTTATTATAACAATCTGTTAGTATCAAATTCGAAATTTGGAAAGTAAAAACTACCTTACAATATATGATATGTATTTTTAAATATGTACAATTTGTGTCTCAAACACTAATCACGCTTCATGAGTTTTATTTGGAATTGATGTTTGGATTGAAGCGTAGATATTCTTCGCCATCTGTTTTTTTACCTTTTTAACTGTGGGCATTCTTCGTGCAGGTGTATATAATGTATGTGTTCTTATTATAACTAGGTCTTTCACGTTTCTTTGGTTCTGATTATCTTTTTTTTCTGTTCCGCCTGATTTTGTTCTAAATATTGGTCTTGCAATATGTTGCTTAGATATTTCACGTATCATTTAGTTCATGCGCTTTTAAATTTCATGTAAGACTTATCTCCCGGACAATTTTTTTCCTTGTGCCTGCATCTGCCTCTTACACGTAACTGTAAAAGAAAACGACAAATGTATTTTATAAAATTGCTCGTTATATCCTTTGCATGATTTGTCCTATTTTGACCGAGGCGATATCAACAGTCTAAATAAGAGTTATTTCCGCTTATGCATCTGATATAAGTGATATGCAATAAACCATAAGTGATAGAAACCTAGGATATTTTGATCTGAGGTCTTTGGTTCAAAAATAAGAAAATGAGATCAAGGTCAGAGGTCATATCTAAAAAAAATTGATTTTGGCTGATTTTTAATTCTTTACAATAACCGAATATGAAATCGACAACATATTTTTTTACTAAATTGTAAGTTACGAAATGTCCTAACACATACATTTTGCTTAAAATATATGACATTATATTGGAGTTTTCTTCCCTCTTGTATTTAAAAATACGCGTATGGTGATATAACTTATCAACCAAATATAATGAAGACCTAGAGTTTATTGATTTGAGGTCCTTGTTTTATGACCTTGAAATTGATCTCAATGGACGTTCTAGATTTTGACCTTTGCTTTTACCTCATATGTATAAAATTGAGAATGGAAATGGGGAATGTGCCAGCGAGACAACAACCCGACCATAGAAAAAACAACAGCAGAAGGTCACCAACAGCTAGGTCTTCAATGTAGCGAGAAATTAATATGATTAAGCCATGGGCCTTTTTCAATAGGTTTAAAACCATGTAACCTTGAAAAAAAACCATCCGGAAGTGACCTTGTGTAAAAACTGGAAGTTGCTGTTTTTTGCACTTTATCAATTTAAAAGTATATAGAACCACATATAGTTGGAATCAGTGTCAAGTAAAACATTGAAATATTATAGGAAGTAACATTTTTTCAAACCGGAAGTAACAGATTATCTCCCTTATTTAAAAAATATTGTATAGAAACCATATTAGAAACCAGTGTCAATAAATTATTATTTGACGATTAAATGACATTTTAAACCTAATTTTATTGGTTTAAAATACATGGTTTTTGGTGGAAAGACCTTCAATTTTTCTCAAAAAATGTTTTTTACTTTCTTTTCTACCGCCTTATTTTATTCATCAATATTTGTTTTTCAATATGTCGCTTGGATATTTCTGATATTGTATCGCATAGTTTATGTGTTTTCAATTTTCACTCTGCTAGGATGAACAATTTTCTTTGTAAGAATTCCCTTTTTCACTGTTAACCATGTGATTGCATCTCCTTCGTAACACAAAAAGATATCCACAAAGTTCTTTTTCTAGACTGTTCATTAGATCCTCAGGAATATTTGGACAATTTCTCCCTATTCACTGTTTACCAAATATGTGCATCTCCTTTGTCACAATTTCTTTCTTAATTGTTTGTTACATCCTCAGGAATGTTTGGCTTATTTGGATCGAAGCGATTCCATAACATTTTATAGGAGTTATCTAACTTTACCAAATAAATTTGTCGTTAAGTTTTTTAAACTCATAAACAGTAAACTGTATAACCCTGGAATCTTTATATTTGAGGACCCTAGGTCCTAACTTAGAAAATGATGTCAAGGTCAAAGGTCAAGGTTAAGTTCTCAATTATGACTTTTGCTTGTTTTTTGCATTTTCTCAGACACTTTGTGAAAGATACAAATAAAATAACAAGTGCACATTGTTTGCTTTATTGTTATGAAGATATGTTAGATTTGGTTTGATACAATTTGATGGCTTCTTATAGGAATAAGTGCCCCTAAAATGTCTTAATATATATGGTTATTTGGTGATAACTTCAACTTGGTTCATTATAAAGCAATAAGACCTTTAACAAAAGGTAGGATGACATATGACCTTGAACAATAACAACCAGAAATGACCTTGATAAAACTGTAAGTCGCCATTTTGCAATTTCTTCATTGAAAAGAACTTAGAATCCATATAGTTTATAATCTTAATACATTTACTGATCACTAAAGATTGAAACTGTTTGGAATCAGGGTGAAATAAACCATCATACGAGTTCGGAAGAGATATTTACTTCACCAGAAGAAGCCCTTTATCCTATATTTCACTCAAAAGTATACAGAAACACCTTATCTATCGCATCAGTTTGATGAAACTGGTGATTAGATGAGAATTTTTACTTTGAGTAAACAGGAATTAGCTTTTTTTCAATAAATTTAATATTGACCTTACATAATTATTTTTCTAAATGATCAAAATAGTCCGGCGGCTACAAGCATATTTCAGACGAATTATGCACATCCTGCTACAAGCATGAAATTTGGCATATACCTTCCTTAACTATTACTCTTTCATTTCAGATAGGGAGGCATTTGAAATAAATGTCTCACTTCCGGTAAAATCCAAAATGGCGGACATCATACTTGAATCAGCCTAATATCGAAGGCTAGTATGTGAAAAGGTGTTATTATCATGCTACTAGCATAATATTTGGTAAAAACCTTTGTTATGCACTACTTTTGGATATATTATATAGATTAGATGTCTTCAAAAACCCTACTTCCGGTTAAAATCCAACATGGCGGACATTGTACTTAAATAAGCTTATTTTTTAGAGAGGGTAATTGGAATGTGTTTTAACGTATTGCTACTATCATTACATTGTACAGGAACCTTTCTTTGGTGCTTCTGATGGATACAATGTATAAGACATATGTCTTAAAAAACCTTACTTCCGGTAACATCCAAAATGGCGGACATAGAAATATAAATTTATTATTCAACTTTTTTTTAAAATGTAATGAAAAAGATTATTTTTTTTTGTGCTGGTCATTAAACTTTTGGCTTTAAGTTATCCCCCAAACCACTAATTCTATCATGTTGTAAATATTAAAATATAAAGTTGACACTTCTGGTAAAAATATGACGTAAATTTCAAAGATGAGTCCTCAATCCATTTCTACGATATAGAGTTTTGGATAGATTGATTAAAACAAAATAAAATCACTATAGTACTAAAATATTTTTAAAATTACTACTTATTGGCCAAGAATACATGTTTATTCACAGTCACCACCACATGCACACAAGGCAGTGCACGGGAGACACGATTTTCCACATTAACAATGACCGCCGCATCCTTTCTTACATCCACAATGTACAGGCCTCAGAAATAGTGTTTTTCAAAGGGATCCTCTTTGTCCCTTCTCCATCCATTAGTGCCTGGACTGGGTAGCATAATAGCCAATCCCAAGCTCGTCCCCTAAACACATGCATTAGTATATTGCACGTTTTACATGCTTGAAAAGACTAGACCAACTTGAGGGAATAGCCTCAATTATAATTAGCCTTCCCTTTTGTGCAAATAGTTATTTTCTTGCTCCGTTAGTCATGTAACCTCCATCTGATAAGTTTGTGCGATCTTACAGTAAAACCCCGGTGATTTAGGCTGATCAATCATCATTATTTCTGTTAAAGTCACATCTTCAAATGCCATCAATGTCTCCCACGCAGTCTTTTTTCCTTTTCAAGCAAAGAGAGAACCGTATCACAACCGGTGAAGGTATGGGTTACAATAAGTGTGTGTGATCACTCATTGCCTAGTGCATTTGAAAGGCCATTGATAGATATTAATCCAAAGATTTTTGCCTACCCAAACACAATCCATAGTTCGTCTGCCCCTATGTCACGCAATAGCGAAATAGTATTGACAACATCATCAGTAACCACTGTTTATCATGAATCGTTTAAGTTCGTGTTTCACTGCATTAGGCACATGCACTATGATTTTAGTGTCTGTCTCTTAATGTGAACATGGTGCTACACTTGAAATACATCACGTGGTGGATAAGATAGAACATCCTGAGCATTTGTTGCTACAACTACCATACTCATCAAAGACTTCATCCACTCTTGTTACAGTTTCAAGGTATTTTATTAAGGTAAGGACATAATACCCAATCATCATACTCGTTAGGAAACACCTTGAAACTGTAACAACAGTGGATGTAGTCTCGGACATATACAATACTGGTAGTTTGAAAGCTGCTACAAGATTCAAGAGCTACATTTAGGAAAAGGGAATACACAGATGAATCCGGGGTAAAAAAAATCCTCAAAGTAGGGAAAGTTTTCTGAGAGATGACGACAATAAGAAAGAACTTTTTAGTTTTCATTCACAGCAGCTTGATCAATACAATTTTGAGGAAAAGGTAGTTGTAGCAACAAATGCTCACGATGTTCAGTGTTATCCACCACTTGATGATGTTTCAAGTTAAGCACCATGTTTACACAAAGAGACTGACACTAGAATCAAGATGGATGTGTCTGATGCAGTTAAACACAGACTTAACCGAGTCATGACTCAAACAGTCGATACTGATGTCATTGCTGATTAGCTATTCCGTGACATAAGGGCAGACAAACTTTCAAATTGGTTTACATTTGGAAGTGGAAAAAGCTTAAGATATATATCTACCCATGACCTTTCAAATGCACTAGGCATTAAAAGATAACACGTTTGCTGGAAAAGGAACAGCGTTGGTGACATTAATGGCGTTTGAAGATGAGACTTTAGCATTTAGAATAATGATTGATCAGCCAATATCATCAGATTTGGATTTGATAAATTTAATGTCATTGAAAACGATACATGGTTTTGTTGTAAGATCGAAAAAAACTTATCAGATGGGGTTAACAAAGCAAGAAAACAGGTGTTTTTGGAAGAGGAAAGACTTATTGAGGCTATTCCCACGACTCGGTCTAGTCTTTTTCAGCATTTAAAGCGTGCACTATACCATGGCGGGTGTGAATGAGTAACAAGCTTGGAAAAGGTTCCTATGCTAACTAGTCCAGACGCGTATGAATGGCGAAGGAACAAATATGATCCATGGAAACCCTTTTGGACAACTATTTGTGAGGCCTCTTCACCTTATCAGGAGCTTTTACATTGTGGATGTGAGAAACAATACCACAGTCTTTGTAATTGTGGAAAATCAGCTCTCCGATTGTGAATTGCGGCTTAACGAGTATGCTGATTGGGTATATATTATGTCCTTACTTTAATAAAATACCTTGAAACTGTAATACGAGTGGATGAAGTCTTGGATGCGTATGGTAGTTTTAGCAACAAACGCTCATGATATTATTTCTTATCAACCACGTGATGAATTTCCAGTTAAGCAACAAATCCACATTTAGAGGCAGACACTAGAATCATGGTGCATGTGTCTGATGCAGTGAAACACGAACTTAAACGAGTCATGATTCGAACAGTCGTTAACTATGATGCTGTCATTACTGTTTCGCTATTCCGTGACATAGGGGTAGACGAACCATGGATTGTGTTTGGGAGGGCAAAAGACTTTGGATTAATATCTATCAATGGCCTTTCAAATGCACAAGGCAATGAGTGATCACACACACTTATTGTTATCCATGCCTTAACCGGTTGTGATATGGTTCTCTCTATGCTTGAAAAGAAAAGAAAAAGACTGCGTGGAAGACATTGGTGGCATTTGAAGATGTGACTTTAACAGAAATAATGATGAATGATCAGCCTAAATCACCGGGGTTTTACTCTAAGATCGCAAACACTTAACAGATGGATAAAACATGGTTAACGAAGCAGGAAAAAAAAACTATTTGCGCAAAAGGGAAGGCTTTTTGATGCTATTCCCTCAACTTGGTCTAGTCTTTTCCAGCATGTAAAACATGCAATATACTTAGGTAAGTGTTTAGGGAGGCGAGCTTGGGGTTGGCTCTTACGCTACCCAGTCCAGGCGGGGACAAAGAGGATAACTTTTTAAAAACTCTTTTTGAGGCATCATCATTTTGTCAGAAGCTTGTACATTGTGGATGTAAGAAAGAATACCGCGGTCGTTGTTAATGTGGAAAATCGGGTCTTCCGTGCACTGCGATGTGTGCATGTGGTGGTGACCGTTTTTTTTTTGGGCCGAAAATTGTAGTAATTTTAAATATGTTTTAGTACTTTAGTGATTTTATTAAGTTTTAATCAATCAATCCAAAACTCTACATCGAAGATATGGATTGAGGACTCATCTTTGAAATTTATTCCATATTGTGTTTTTTTTTACCGGAAGTGTTAACTTTGTTTTTAAACATTTTCAACAGAATAGAATTAGTGGTATTGAGAATAACTGAAAGCCAGAAATTTAATGAACAGAAAAAAACCCCAACATTTTGAAAAAAAGTTGAATATTACAATAAGAAATTGATAATTCTATGTCCGCCATTTTGGATATTACCGGAAGTAAGGGTTTTAAAGACATATGTCTTATACATTGTATCAATGTGAGAAGCACCAAAGAAAGGTTCCTGCACAATGTTATGATAGTAGCAATACGTTAAAACTCATTTATTACCCTCCCTAAAAAAAAAGCTTATCAGTTTTGTACAATGTCCGCCATGTTGGATTTTACAGGAAGTAGGGTTATTAAAATCTCATCTATTTAATTTATCCAAAAGTAGTAAAAAACAAAGGTTTGTACAGAATATTATGATAGTAGTATGATAAAAACACCTTTTTACACACTAGCCTTCGATATTGGGCTGATTTAAGTATGATGTCCGCCATTTTGGATTTTACCGGAAGTGAGACACTTTTTTTTAAATGCCTTCCTACCTGAAATAAAAGAGTAATAGTTGTGGAAGGTCTATGCCAAATTTCATGCTTGTAGCAGGATGTGCACAATTTTTCACAGAGCCGCCGTACTAAAACTGTATATTTAACAATGTTTAATAATCAAAATAGAATATACAATAACTATTTGGAGGGTAAAAAGTACAAACTATAATAAATCATCCGACGACAATTTGTTGTAAGAACTTGGTACCTTGTTTGCATTTCTAAACATAACCTGGTTTGGGAAATCCCCAAATACGGTTCACGCATTCCGTGCATAATAAAACAATGAACATTCATAAATATTTTTCATCTTCTTCTAATATAACAAGAGTGCACACGCCTTCTTTACTAATCATTGATATTATGTTGATAGTCCTACATATAATGCTTTTTTACAACTGTCACAAAAACTAAACATTTACCAAGAAAACTAAACATTGACCAATGAACCATGAAAATGAGGTCAAGGTCATATGAACCATGTCAGGCAGGCATGTTCAGCTAACAATTCTTCCATACAACAAATATAGTTAACCTATTGCTTATAGTTTAAGAAAAACAGACCAAAACACAAAAACTTAACACTGAGCAATGAACCGTGAAAATGAGGTCAAGGTCAAATAAAACCTGCGCGACTGACATAGAGATCATAAAATATTGCCATACACCAAATATAGTTGACCTATTGCATATAATATTAGAAAAATAGACCAAAACTCAAAATCTTAACTTTGACCACTGAACCATGAAAATTAGGTCAAGGTCAGATGACACCTGCCAGCTAGACATGTACACCTTACAATTATTACATACACCAAATATAGTAGACCTATTGCATACAGTATAAGCAAAACAGACCAAAACACAAAAACTTTACTATAACCACTGAACCATGAAAATGAGTTCAAGGTCAGATGACACCTGCCAGTTGAACATGTACACCTTACAGTCCTTCCATACACAAAAAATACTAGACCTATTGCTTATAGTATCTGAGATATGGACTTGACCACCAAAACCTAACCTTGTTCACTGATTCATGAAATAAGGTTGAGGTATAGTGAAAACTGTCTGACGGGCATGTAGAATTTTTGGGTAAATTCGCTTTTACGGAGATCGAGTCGGGTCCATTCCAGCTTTGGGTTGTTGTTTAATTGTTAAATGTAGCATGGCTGCGTCCGGGCCTTATTTTTTGGATGGCAAAATTCAAAGCAATTTTTATAAAAATATGGACAATTTACTGTGATAAAATCACATACTATGCAGCGAACACCTAGATCAAATGCAGGCAATAGATACAAGGATGTTCTTCGATCCCTGACAGGAGGTAGTGACCGCACAATGAACAAGCAAACGTTGACTTTCAGTTCCCCTTTATTAGCTACTGCTGAGGAAGCTCATGTCAGCCCTATGTTACACGATCCATCTCCTCCTCCTATAAGTGACCAGCGAGTACATGTACGTCGAGAAACCCCCCTCTCGGTCAAGCCGTCTAGACACCCTAAAAGTACTACAAGTATTCAGTCCGAAATTGAACAGTTAGAAGCCCAATGTGAACATTTGAACCTAGAGCTACGTAAAGCTAAGCTAGAGAAAGAACAGTCAAACCTCACCAAAGCTCTGGTCGTAGAACTACAGGCACTCCCATCGAAGGAGGCAGAACAAACCCCAATCTCAGGTATACAAATTAAAAAAGCTAAGCAGATGATCACTGATTATTTGTTTCTTACGTCTCTTGATTCGATTGAAGAAGAGGGCCATATAGTCGAGATAGGGGGTGGAGCTCGTATTCAAATTGATCGTAAGAAAACGCCTCTGAGTCACGTCACCTTAGAACAATGGGGTTTTGCAAGCCTTGGTATACTCACAGAACTCATTCGTACTGATGAATTGTCCCCCCTGGAGACTAAAGGTTACCTAAGTTATACTCAAAGCATTTTTAGACTAGTAGCCAATCATATTTGGCATAGTGTTCTGTTGTACGATAAGGAATACAGGGACCTTCAGGCCAAGGAAGGCTTTAAGTGGGGGGATCCACAGAAGGATTTGCGAGATTTCCATTTAGTTCCCAAGAATAACAGCTTAACAATGCGTACTTTAAGTGCAATGAATAAATCAAGTCCGTCTGAAAATTTGAAGGAGAATCCAGGTTCGAAACAAAATTCAAGGAAGAGAGGTCCATTTATGCCAGATGGCAGAGAAATCTGTCGTAAACTCAATTCAGGAACTTGTGAGTTTCAAAGGTGCCGCATGGCGCATAACTGTGCCATTTGCTACTCTCGAGATCACAAAGCAGTGGAGCACAATTCAAAAAACGAAGTCAGGAAACCACAAACGAATTCAACCGCATAAATTTTTTCCGAAATATGCCTTGCGTCAAAACTTATCGTCTTCATTTTGATTCATGGTGTAGCCTACTCCCTTGCGATGACAAGGATTATGACTTTATCTTATCTGGAGTTAAAAATGGTTTTTCGATTGTGGATAAAATGCCTGATTTTAATACTCAAGTTCTGTGCGATAATTACAGATCTGCAATGTCACAAAAAAGTTTAGTTGAAAAACAAATCAAAAATGAAATTGATAATGGAAATTATGTGGTGACAAAGGTGAAACCCTTAATTACTAGTGCTATTGGTTCTGTTCCGAAAGATAATGGATCTGTGCGTTTACTCCATGATGCTAGTATTCCAAATAAATTTTGTTTGAATAGTTTAGTTGAGGAAAAAGCTTGTTCTTACATGGATCTTAATTATGCATGCAAATTGATTAAACATAATGATTATCTTTGCAAAGTTGATCTTAAAAATGCATACAGATGTGTAAGCCTTCATGAATCTAATTATAATCTTACTGGTCTTCATTGGAAATTTGAGGGTGACGCTGAGGATACCTATTTTTATGATACAAAATTACCTTTTGGCGCTTCTAAATCACCAAGTATTTTTCAATGTCTTTCTAGTGCAGTGTGCAGGATAATGAAAGCAAAATTTAATATACTGGTTATATCATACCTTGATGATTTTTTAATTATTAGCAACTCATATAATGAATGCAAAAGTGCACTTCAAAAGCTTCTCTTCATTTTGCGTCAGCTTGGTTTTCATATAAACTACAGTAAGATTGATGGACCTGCACAAAAATTGATATTTTTAGGAGTTTTAATTGACACAGGTGAAATGACACTTTCTTTGCCAGATAGAAAATTAGCAGATTTTCATGGTTTATTGCAAACGTTTCAGAATAAACGTCGAGCTACAAAAAGACAACTTGAGTCGCTTATTGGTAGTTTAAACTGGGCGTCTCAAGTCATACAGGGGGTCGCTCTTTCATGCGTAGGATGATTGATCTGAAGAATACACTCAAGAACTATTCGGACAAAGCTTTACTGAACTCTGATTTTTCTGCAGACCTAGAGTGGTGGCTTAAGTTCATGAAAACTTTTAATGGAAGGACTTGTATTTTAGACAACAAGCCAATTTCATCCCTTCAGTGCGACGCTTGCTCTGAAGGTGGGGGAGCCACTTTTTTAGGTGATTTTTTCTACATAAACTGGACACTTGATATGCCGGATGTGGCCCCTCTGCACATTAATTTAAAAGAAACAATCATTATTGTTATTGCAATTTTTAAATGGGCATCATTTTTGGAAAACAAAAGAGTTATTATTTATACTGACAATGTCACAGCAAAAAGTGTTATAAATAAAATGACTAGTAGGAATCCAGTTGTGATGGTTTACATAAGATTCTTATTTTATATGCAAGCTGTGTATAATTTTTCCATTTTTGCCATTCATATACCTGGTAAATTTAATACATTAGCAGATGCATGTTCTAGATTACATGAAAAAGACAAACTTAGTCTAGTGTATGATTTGTTACCATTTAATCCTAAAGGTATTTTATCAGTGCATGAATTTCTAAATCATATGTCTTTTAATTTTTTTATGTACAGGTGGATGTGTGGAAGACACCCTCGTAAGGGTTGCGGCTGAGTACAGATCCAGGGGTTGGGCAGAGAGCACAAAGCGACTGTACAGATTCCAGTTAAAATGCTACCTTTCTTTTTGTGAGACTATGTCTATTCAACCAGTGCCAGTCTCGACTGATGATTTTTCTCTATATATAGCATATTTGGCTCATTACAAGAAATTTCGTTTTTGTACAATCCAAAATTATTTAGCAGTAGTTAAGCACCTGCATAAAGCTAATGGTCTCAAGGATCCCATAACCGATAACTGGCATATTAAGCATTTATTGCTTGGTGTTAAACGAGATATAGGTGATGCACAGGTTGGAGCCACAGCTGTTACTCCAAATATGCTACTTATGATAAAGAATGAACTGAACTTGTGTAGGCTTTATGACCTGTCCGTATACGTGGCATGCCTAATTGGTTTCTTTGGTTTACTCAGACCCGGCAATTTTCTATTCAAGGATAAGCATAATCCTATCCTACGGATTGAGCAGATTGGGAGTATTGATGATGGATTTATTATAACTTTTCATAAAACAAAAACTATTCAGTTCCGTGAGAAACAGCTAAATGTTGTGATACCACAGATTACAGGTCATCCTCTCTGTCCAGCCTCTGCATTATACCGCCTACTCAGCCTCCATCAAATATTAGGGTCTAATGGTCAGACACCTTTATTGTGTGAAAGTGTAATTAAATCATTATCCTATGTGAACTTTATATCATTTGTAAATGACATTCTTGCCAATGTAGGTTGTGGTGATAAGTTAACAGGACATTCATTTCGAAGGGGGGAGCCACCTTTGCCTTCCAGGCAGGTTTGTCAGGGGAATGCATACAAGATATTGGTATGTGGAAAAGCAATGCTTATTTGAGATACATTGAACAGGGCTTATCTAGCAAATCTGAAGCTTTGCAGAAATTTGGGGCAGCTTTACCTTTTTAATGTGTTAATATTACAATTGATCTTGTAAGAAGGAAGATTTTTGACAATTTTTATACTTTTATTCTTATTTTTTTTTTATATATATATATTTTTTTTCTATCTTTCCCTTTGGATCCTGGGGTAGTAGTTTTCATATTCTACTTATAGCAGTTAGCTTATATTATGCCTTTTTGCTTTTTAAGACATGCTTTATATTCATTGCTCTAATGTTATATGTGTAATTGTGTTTATTTGATACTTGTAATAAATTGTTGCACCCAGTACTCGTTTTATATGAAGTTCATAGTAAAGAGGACCTTGCAAGGTACGCACATACCAAATATAGTTAGCATATTACTTATAATAAGAGAGAATTTAACATTACAAAAAATCTTTACTTTTTTCTCAAGTAGTCACTGAACCATGAAAATGAGGTCAATGACATTTGACATGTGACTGACGAAACTTCGTAACAAGATGCATCCATATACAAAGTATGAAGCATCCAGGTCTGTCAACTTCTAAAATATAAAGCTTTTAAGAAGTTAGCTAACACCGCCGCCGCCGGATCACTATCCCTATGTCGAGCTTTCTGCGACAAAAGTCGCAGGCTCGACAAAAAATAATAATAAAATGTATTTATTTCAATTACCTTAAATCTTTAATTTTCATAAATCGCAGAAAATAAAAACATAGAACCGCAGAAACTCATGTAACATTCTCAAACCCATACATGTATCATATAATGTACCGGCTTAGTGCCGGCCTATACCAAGAGCATATCATTTACACAAAACATGCTTCTCAACAAAGGTTAACGTAGTAAATCGATATAAGAACAGGCCTGGTTGTAATTTATGTATATTTTTCAACATACGTTTATGCGTGTAAGGGTTTAATTGAGTGTTTAAAATCGTATAGAAAGGACTAATCCATGTGAGTAATTAATTTTTAAATGATAAATAGGGCCGCGTTTAAATACAAAAAATCGGGGAAAAGTGTCTCTTCAACTAGAACACTTCCTTTTGACTTTAGCGCCCAAATATAGAAGTAGTATTTATTGTGCACTTTCGAGTTCATGTCACATCAATGTTCTTCGATGTTCGGGGTTCATAAAGGGATGAAAAATACGTGTTATTTTTTATGTAAACATTGGCACTTTGCTGAATACTATATTATCCAAATCCTGGACCTACGTAGGCTTTTGAGATCTGATATTTTAACCAACACACGTAAACATAACGAGATTTATACATGTATAGATGGACGGTTTGTTTTTGTTTTATTATGAAACAAAATTCATTTCTATCGCGTCCGTATTACGATTTTCTTACTGCATGAATAAGTCCGAAGTGTTTAATCCCGATAATTCGTAAGGAGGTTCGAGGGTACAAAAAAAAAAAACAGCCAAAATTTTAATATTTTTTTATTACAAATTTTATTTATTACACAATTAGTTGCTACTTTTTGATATGGTACAAAAATACTGAACTTAGAGGAAAATCAATTGGGAAAGTCCATAATCACATGGCAAAATCAAATAACAAAACACATCAAAAACGAATGGTTTAAAATAAAGTTAAAAATAAAGTTTATTTAAAGAAAATTGCATGTAGCGCGGCTGAAACGATTAAATTGATGTTAACTTTTTTTGTCCAAAGTCTGAGAGTAAACTTGAACTTTACAATTATGACTGGAAATATTCTTTATTATTTACTTAATAAACAAGAATGCATCTTCTAGCAAATATATTTACTTCTTCGTCGATAGGTGGACATAATAAACCCTATAGTTTATGTAATCTATTCCACTTCAGCGTAACCACCATCGTACTTCGGCGTAGCTATCAACAAGATAGCGTCATAATGCCACCATCGCACGTCAGCGTGTTCAACATCGCACTTCAGCGTCAAATAATCGCACTTCAGCGTCAAATAATCGCACTTCACTGTCAAATAATCGCACCTCAGCGTGACCATCGCGGTTCGGAGTACTATCGCGGTTCGGAGTACCATCGCGGTTCAGAGTCCTACATACATGTATATTAAAGAGCAGAGTTTTTTTTTAGATTCCGAAACAAATAAGATAAAACTATAAGCCTAGAGGATGATTGTCTCTATTGATAGGGGACATAAACATATTGTTCATTTTAAATATTAACATTTTTAAGGAAGTTTGTGATTAAAATCGTGAGAGGAAAAGATTACTGTCATAGTTTAAATGGTCGTCGTAAAGATTTATTATCTGATCCATGCCACAATTGTGAAGCAGTTAAATGAAAATTCCTGTCTAGTTAGGTTTGCAAGAGAAGATCGATATGTGGGTAATTGAGTGATAAGATATTAACAATAACATTTTATGGTTAAGAGTGTATGAAAGTTGTAACGTGTCAAGGGTCCATATCCGAGTTGATTTTAGAGATCTGAGATTCAATATATAGTTTCCCTTCGTTTACAATGCCTTTTATACGCTCTTGCTTAATGAAAGCTCCTCCAGCTCAACTGACTAACCGACTATATCGGTCAAATAAATATAGAATAACCATACATTGTCTCGAAATATCAATGTTATTTGTACAAGGCTTAGAAACAGGTAGAAAGCGAGGCTGTGCCGCGCATTTCTACCTGTTTCGAGTCGAGTACAAATAACATTGATATTTCGACACAATGTATGGTTATTCTTTATATACTGCAACTCTTATAACTGTTCTAAATGAAGCATTTAGGGTAAAAAACATAATTTCTTAATTTTCAACGGAAGACGTAAAATTGCCGCGAACCTGTATGTTTTATTGACGTCATAAATAAAACTCTACGGAAACATATTGTCAACGTCATAAACAAGGTGATATACGGTCAGTGACTGTATATCACATATGAATATACGGTCAATGCAATTTGATTGCTCAAATAGCACAACTGCAGTATATATACCAATATCTACTTGTTCAATATCTCTGTAGATCCTAGCTCAACATACTCACTAGCGCTGTAGCTCTACTGGCTCACAAAATTTCGTTCTCAAATAGTTGGCTCAACAGGCTCGCTATATAATTGCTCTTCCCGCTAATTCTTTATCTTAATCAACGAATCTCTTCTAGCTCTATAGTTCTTCCGCTTTTTTCGATGCAGCACACTTATAGCGTACGACAATTCTTCTGCTAAGTTTCAGTTATTGGAAAGACTTGATCAGTCAATTCATTGTTTGGAATAGTAAGCAGGTATTTATTTTATCCCTTATTCGTGAAATCTGATTGTAATACCGACCCTGACTGACTGCTGACGGCTGTTTATATACATTTCCCTGGATGATTGCGATATACCAATATAGGACAATACCATTACCCTGTATTGCCTAGTAACGAGGGTGCTCCAACCCTTGACGAGTCAATCTTTAACGGACTGTGCCATATAGAGCATATCATAGAAACAAGGGATGTCAAGTTATCAAATGATTAACCTCACTGTAACTTAGATAAAATGTAACTTATAAATACCATGACGTTTAAGGTAAGTATTACATTAGATAAGGAAATTGTTACTGTAGCTTTTAATTCCAATGTTTTGAGTTTCAAATACAAAAAAGACAGTAACTACAGACTTCGCCCTATTTAATGCATAGACGTCCAAAAGCCATTCCTCACAAAGATTTAATGAGTAGTAATTAGGGATTTAGCCAGAATATTGAAAATCCCCAAAAATTATAACAATGACAAAGTCCATGTTTTTGTAAGTCCCTCTCCGACAAAATTAAAACCACCCCCTAAGAAAAATCCTGCAAACGAATTTGAGCAAACCCATTAAAATGTGGAGTAATCTGCTGATACGGTTACAGAACCCTCGGAACTCATTCTAATAAAAACAAAACAGGAGAGTCACAAAAAATATATGCTTAGATTTCTTTCAAAAAATAATTCATTCACGTTTGATATAAACATGTTATAGAAACGTAATTTTTCACATTCTTGCGCTTGTCCTTCGATCTTAGGTAGGCATTTCTGTCTTTAACACCACATTGTCAGAATACATGTAGCATATTAACATAATGTGCCTTAACATAGTTTTAAACACGGAAAATTAACAAAATATGAATCTCCATCAGTATTTTGACTTAATAGTTCTGTTATATCAGTTCGTTCTTACCCATGCTACATATATTTTGTTATGTGTGGCTTTTCCGCTCATAATAACTAAATAAAAAGACTTACAACTAAGGATGTTCGCTCCTCCTGGTTTTGAATTTTGCCAGATATACGGAATCCCCGGTTTTACACATGTTCTGCTTTAGAAAAAATGCCTGCCAACCCCTTCTTTTCTTTTAATAGTTTTGTCGAGCCTGCGTCTTTTTTCGCACAAAACTCGACATAAGGATAGTTATCCGGCAGTGGCGGTGACGGTGACGTCGTCGGTAACTAACTTCGTAAAAGCTTTATATTTTAAAAGGTGGAAGACATGGATGATTCATACTTTGTCGAAATTTCCGTCTACAACATGTCCATTGTCCTTGGCTTCATTTAAATGGTTCAGAGACTACTTTAAAAAAAAATGTTCAGATTTTTTTTAATGTTGATTATTCTCTCTTAATATAAGTACTAAGATAACTATATTTGGTATCTTTGTACCTTGATGATCAACAGATATAAGAAGATGTGATATGAGTGCCAATGAGACAACTCCCCATTCAAGTAACAATTAATAAAAGTAAACCATTATAGGTCAAGGTAAGGCCTTCAACACGGAGCCTTGGCTCACACCAAACAGCAAGCTTTAAAGGGCCCTAAAATTCCTAGTGTAAAACCATTCAGACGGGAAAACCAACGGTCTAATTTTTGTAAAAACAAGAAACGAGAAACACGTATGAAATTCATAAACAGACGACAACCACTGTACATCAGATTCCTGACTAAGGATAGGTGCAAACATTTGCAGCGGGATTAAACGTTTTAATGGTACCAAACCTTCTCCCTTTTCTGAAACAATAGTATAACATCACATCATAGAAAGACGAACTATAAAATATCAATTTGTAGGCTTAACTCAATAAAAACGCAAATTAAACACAATACAAAGTCCATATATCAGATATTATAAGCAATAGGTCTACTTTATTTTGTGTATGGAAGGATTGTAAGGTGTACATGTCCAACTGGCAGGTGTCATCTGACCTTGACAGCATTTCCATGCTTCAATGGTTATAGTTAAGTTTTTGTGTTTTGATCTGTTTTTCCAATACTGTCCAATATAGTAAAAAGTACATGTCAAACTGGCAGTGTCATCTTACCTTGACCTCATTTTCATGGTTCAGTGTTCAAAAGTTAAGTTTTTAAGTTTTGGTCTTTTTCCTAATGTTATACGCAATAGGTAAACTATATTTGGTAATAGAAGTATTTTATGATGTACATGTCCAACTGGCAGGTGTCATCTGACCTTTTCCTTATTTTCATGGTTCAGTAGTTATAGTTAAGTTTTTTGTGTTTTGGTCTGTTTTTCTTATACTGTCTACAATATTTGGTGTATGGAATGATTGTAAGGTGTACATGTCCAACTAGCAGTGTCATCTGAACTTCTCCTCATTTTCAAGGTTCTGTACACAGGCACTTGTCTCAGAATTTTTTTTCCTATATACCTTAATATAACACAAGGTACTTAACTTGTATTTCAGAAAAGTGTCAGGCGATGACGAAATTCCGTTATATGCCGCTTTCTAGGCTGTCAACTCCACTAAAACTTGTTATATCGTCAATCTAAATTGATTTGTCTTTGCAATGGTTTATAACATGCCTACAGTTGTCGGAATCATTCGAAGCAATCCTATCCAAGTAACTATGTCAATCGTATTAATTTTGCTAACCGCTGATGAATTGGCAATAAACGCGTCACGTCTCCTTATATATCTCGGTTTCCGATTGGTAAATTTTATGGGAAAGTCTAAATGATTCTCGGAGTTAGCTGATCTTGTTTCATTTCATAAGTAAAGTGAAGAGAGAGTCTGAATGACATTAACGGCATGGGAAAAGTTGTATCTAAAAAAGGAAAATCGTCACTTATAAGACTATGGCATGGTATTGGTTGCAAAAAAAAATATATTTTTCATTTAAATGCAATATTTTTTTTATTTAAATGCTACATTTTTTCATTTAAATGGTATAATTTTTCATTTGAATGTTATAAAATTTTCTTTCAAATAGTATAATTTGTCTTTCAAATGGTATAATTTTCATTCAAATGCAATATCAATTATTCAATTGGTATAATTGTTTTTTTATTTATATGCAATAATTGCATTATGGGAAATTCTTTGACGTCTTAAGGTCAAATTTGCAACAACGTTTGTGATTGGTCGATAATTGTTTGGATTTCTCCCCTTTCTTTCTAAACTTGAGTGACCAAGATTTAAAAAAAAAAACGCGTCAGAGTATCACCACTCTAACTTGATATGTCTTTCTTGCGAGTTCGTACACTGGCTATTAATGCCAAGAATGGCATTTAGTCTACACATTGAAAAAAAAATTGTATATGGATTTATATGCAAGTATATCGTTTTTTTTAAAAAATAAATTAGACTTTGAATGGTGTTACATGAGCCATTTATGGTTTTCTGTTCGGTTTGAGCCAAGGCTCCGTGTTGAAGACCGTACTTTGACCTATAATAGTTTACATTTACAAATTATGACTTGGATGAAGAGTTGTCTCGTCGGCACTCATACCACATCTTTTTTTTATATCTATATACAACGTAAACCAGACGTTTCTCAGACTGTTTTTTTTTAAATCCTTTGCCGCGCGTTTGGTACTTATTGATAACTCAATTTGGAAGAACAATATTTATTTCAGTTCTAGTTGTTATTACTAGTAGCTTTGAGCAAATTTCCAGTTTTTGCAAATACTCTTATGTCGGTGCTTTGTGTCTATTGTCTTAAAATTAGTTTTTTTTTTGTGTGTGTCTCGTTCCGATCTTTTGATGTAATCTAATTACAACTGATTGTGCAGGTTTTTATTTTACTGTACTGTTACACCACTGTCCCAGTGTTGGGATGGATTTAGTGTTCACAAACATGTTGTTGTACTGTTACACCGCTGTCCCAGATTAGGGGAGGATTTGGGATCCCGCTAACATGTTTAACCCAGCCACATTCTGTACGTATATGCTCGTCCCAAGTCAGGAGCCTGTAATTCAGTGGTTGTATTTTTTTGCTTTGTTATAAATATTTGTGTTCGTTCATTTTTTTGTACATTAATACTGCCGTTAGTTTTCTCGATTGAATTGTTTTACATTTTTGATTTCTGGGCCTTTTATAGTTGCCTATGCGATGTAGGCTTAGCTTATTGTCGAAGGCCGTACGGTGACTATATTCAGATTGAAATGAATAATAATGCCCTCTCTTCCCTTCCCCATCCTTCATTTATAAATTTAAACTGACCACCACGGAGTAGCCCAATAGTGTTGAAAGTAGCGTTAAACAGCAATCAATCAAAATCCCTTCCCTAGAATATCAAATAATTGTCCATTAACAGTTATTGTCCGTGTAGTTCTTATATTCATCCAGCTTCTCGTCCTACTGTCATACAATAAAAACGGTTATAAAACAGATCACATTCTAATATATCTACATTTATAAATTTCATTGTTATGTGCCGCTGCCGTAAATTAACCTATCATAAAGAAGAGGTGGAAGAGAGCCAGAAGATCTTCCCAATGCAAAAAAACAACAGAAATAGACTTCTTGTGGCTCACTTCAGAAAAAAAAAAAAAAAAAAACAAAACAACAACAAAAAAAACGCGACCAATTAATTTGTTTTTAAAAACGCCTTGCCCCTAACTTTTTTTCCAAATATTATAGTGTTATTAACTGGCTGTTTCTATTTTGGCACTGGTATAAGGTGTGCTGTATACGTATTGGCCTCGAGACCCGTGAAAAATAGATAAGTGGCGGGACCAAACCTATAGGTAACATAATAAAGAAATGATGAAATAAGTTGATTGATTTTTGGTTGCCTTATGTCCAGTGGAAAATATGTCACGCATATTTATGACAAATGCAATACAGATTAAAGATAAAGAATAGAGTGAAATGGTAAAAACTAAAAGATATAGAATTATAGAAACGATCTTTGATCTGAAACCCTCCCCTCACACACACACACCATAACCATTACTGCCAATACTCGCATATATACATCTCTATACAAATATCTAAATTTGAAGCTCCCCCCTCCCACCCAGACACCGAGGTTTTTTTTATCCGCCCCTGTTATATGTGTCTTATAATATACATTTTGTACGGGACTAGATCATAGCTAAACGTAAAATCATATAATTTGTTGGATACCTTATTATATTATATACTGTATCACAAAATAAACTTGTAAACCCCAACCCTCTTTTTCCCAATGAAGTATTGAAAAGTAAATCATTTAAAAAATAAAATATGTTTTGAAATATGCCCTGCATACTTATTTAAGCAATGACAGCTAGTAATTATTGAACTACTGTAGGGCTTGAACAAAATCTATTTAAGGGATTCGGAGATGAGAACAGTAAAAAAAAGCTCAGCAACGAATCCTAAATGTAAAATGATTTGCGGCATAATACACGAGAGCACATATTATAGATAGTATTTAGCATGAAGTTCACGCCTCATACAGTGAAGTCCTATATCATATAGGACTATTGTTAGAACATGGGTAAGTAGCTGGTTCCAATTTATCCTGAATTTAAGAATTAGTTCCGGAGTATAACAGCTTATGTCCCTACTTGTCTTTGGTTCTGCTGTTGTAATTAGGTGATTTTTTCTTCTTCATGTAGCAAAAAAGAGGTGGCTTAGTTCAAATAATTATAACGTCCTGGAAGGCTTTTTATTCTTTTTTCATGTTTGCCTTCCTGCAACGTCTCAGAGGATCAAGAAAAGTAAAAAATGATATACTAGTAGCACAAAAGAACGTCATGATTACATGTATCTGGACTTAGATGTTGAAAAGGGGATGTAGCTATCATGTTTTTTTTTTTGCAATGTGTACACTAAATGCCATTATTGGCATTAATAGCCAGTGCACGAACTTTAGTTAGAGGGGTGATATTCTGACGTTTTTTTAATTTTTGGAAACTCAAGTTTAGAAAGAAAGGGGTAAAAATCCAAACAAATACCGACCAATCACAAACGTTGTTTGCAAATTTGACCTTAAGACGTCAAAGAATTTTCCATTTTGCAATCATTGCATATAAATAAAAAACTATTTTACCAATTAAATAAAAAACATTGCATTCAAATTACATTGCATACCAATCGAATTAAAAATATTGCATTCGAATGAAAATTATACAATTTGAATGAAAAATTATACCATTTGAATTAAAAAAAATTGCATTTAAATGAAAAAATATTCCATTTAAATTTAAAATTATTGCATTTAAATGAAGAAATATACCAATGAAATAAGAAATATTGGATTTAAATGAAAAATATCAAATTTTACCATGCCATATTAGACATACCACAAATAACACTTGTAAGTTTTTTTTCACGGTATCTTATACAATTTTACTAACTGGGTGATAAGTTCTATTTAGACAAAAAATAACTGTTTTTTATAATTAATCCTTTGCTGCGAGACGTTTATTTAAAAATTTTTAGTGGTTGGCAAAACTAAAAATTGTCAGCAAAAAATCTAACTCTAACACTGTTTAATTTTCAGATTTATATAAATATTTGTATCAACCATGCATCACTATCACTCTGAGATCCAGTGAACATATATATTGTATGGTTTGTCACTTGTTAAGACTTGTTTGTATGATATATATATATGTCTAGCGGGACGGCTGCAGTGCAGGCGATTTGGTGTCACGATATCACAGTAGCATGGGTTCGAATCCCGGCGAGGGAAGAACCAAAAATTTGCGAAAGCAAATTTACAGATCTAACATTGTTGGGTTGATGTTTAGACGAGTTGTATATACATTATGTACACAGCCATGTATCACCATCATTGATGGCGATCCGCGATGGATACATCTGTTGTAGAGTTGTCACTGACTCAGACGTACTTATAAATATAATTATTTTCTGTGACTGTATATTATATTAATTTGTAGGATCCTTTACTATAGATAATTTAGCTGATCTGTAACAATAACATCTTCATGCCTTATATATCATGTACTGTAGTACGCCGCTAGATTAAAACTGACGAGGAAAGGTAACACACGGCCAGCGAAAGCTCTTTTTTTTAGAGCCCAGGTGGTCGTGTGGTCTAGCGGGACGGCTGCAGTGCAGGCGATTTGGTGTCACATTAATCTAGCGGCGTACTACAGTACATGATATATAAGGCATGAAGATGTTTTGTTACAGATATATATATATAAATATATATATATAACTCGTCTAAACATCAACCCAACAATGTTAGATCTGTAAATTTGCTTTCGCAAATTTTTTGTTCTTCCCTAGGCCTCGCCGGGATAAAAACCCATGCTACTGAGATATCGTGACACCAAATCGTCTGCACTGTAGCCGTCCCGCTAGACCACACGACCACCTGGACTTCAAAATGAAGCTTTCGGTGGCCGGGTGTTACCTTTCCACGTCAGTTTTAATCTAGCGTCGTACTACAGTACATGGTATATAAGGCATGGAGATGTTATTTTTAAAGATCAGCTAAATTATCTATAGTAAAGGATCCTACAAATTAATGTAAGATACAAGATATATATGTTAGCGGCAATAAGTGAAATTAGGCATTAAGCTTAAATCCCAGGCAATAAGCTAATGTCTAGGCATTAAGTTATTGCCTGAAATTTTCAGGCATTAAGCTTATTTCCTGAAATCTGATGATGGTTATTCATCCTATTGCCGAACATAAATTTAGGCAATAAGTAAACTCTGGAATTTATGCATATTTGGTGATTTATTCTTGATTTGAAGTCGTTTCTTAATTATATTTCTGATTATGCTTGTATAAATATACATTCATATGACAGATCTTCAAAAGTTAGTTTATTTAGTAATTTTAAAAGTTAAAAAAAAGAATTGACAACTATTTTTTTTCATATTTTTGAGGTATTACAAAAAATAAAATGGGAGGAGCTTCTATAGAATAATAATAATATTTTTTTGAAAATTTGTACACTTCACTAGTCGAGCTGGTTTGAACTGGTCAAAAGTAGACAAAAATAAGATATGATTTTTTACTCACAGTTCCACAACTTGTGATACAAAAATGATTTGAACAAAATTTTTATCAAGTTTTCATATTTTTAAATTATTAATTGATGCGTTTTAATATAAATAACATATTTTATTAGTGATTTTATTACTGGTCTCTTGTTAACAGTTGTCTCATTGGCAATCATACCACATCTTCTTTTTTATATTTAGGATGAAACTGGGCCCAGTAGTTTTGCATCAGTAAAATTAGATTTTTTTCTTTTACTCATATTCAAACGTACGTTAATTGCAGTAATAAAAAAAAATTATTTGAAGTACTCAGTATTTATATGAAAGATGCACGATTATATATTTGATTTTAACTATTTACGATCAGTTTGTTCAATTCTAATATAAAAAAGACTTTTTTTTACTAATGTTTTGTTTCAAAGAGTTTAAATGTACAAATATAATTATATGAAAATTATTTATTACCCTTAAATTTAAAACTTATAATTATTTTCTAATAATTACATTAGATGCATGTTTCATTATAATACGTTATTCTGATCGGCTAAATGTACATCACATGTTATTCCTTAAGCAATTGCATTACACAATAAAATGTATCATTCCTGATAACACGAGGTCCCACAATAAAGTGCACAGGTGAATGAAATAAAGACTTGATAAAAATCGTATTTTCATGATCTTAGCTAACCCGAATAATCCAGTCGTTATTTTACGATCACTTCGATCACTCCATTAGCAATTTTCCTCGAGAAAAGTAGTGGATAGAGGGCGCTGAATTATTCGAGTTAGATCTTAGTTAAAAAAAATCATTATAAGTATTGAATGCTTCTTTTTGTAACTTTATCGGGTTGTAAAAGCGTTGATCGTGCGCACATTTTTAGAATGAAGCGCTTCCGCGCTTCATACAAAATGTACTTCGGTCAACGCTTTTACACCCCAATAAATTTACAAAAAGAAGCATTCAATTCTTAAATAATGAATCGGTATGTAAATTATAGTTGTTGGTTAAGTTGGATACAATATTTCAATTTTTCATTTGTTATTTTCTTTTACGTCAATACTTAGGACAGCGGTTAGGACATCCTTCTAAAATAATCTTCAGATATGTTCGATGTGCATGCTGAGACATGTCGTAAGTCGGTCCCAACTTTGTTCTTATTTCTATCCTAAGAATATCTTGTAGGACCAATCTAAGGATAGTTTCAATAAACAGGCCCCAGTTCTCATAATGTTATTATGCAACAAATATAATTTTATTTAAATAAATAAATGTCTTTTATTTACTCGCATTTATATTTTAGGCATTAAGCTTAATGCCTGCACACATTTTTCAGAATTTAAGCTTAAATCCTAGGATTTAAGACTAATGCATAACATCATTTAGGCAATAGACTTACTGCCTAGGCGTTAGCTTATTGCCTATGATTTAAGCTTAATGGCTTATTTTACTTATTGCCGCTAACATATATATATATATATATCTATAAACATAAAGATGATGTGGAACATGTATGATTGCCAATGAGGAAACTCTTCACAAGAGGCCAAAATGACACAAAAATTAACTACTTTTATTATAGCTAACTGTACGGCCTTCAACAATCAGCAAAGCCCATGCCGCATAGTCAGCTATAAGAGACCTCACAATGATAAATGTAAAACAATTTGAATGCAAAAACTAACGGCCTTATTTATGTATAAAAAATGAACGAATAGCAAATATGTTACACATCATCAATCGACAACCACTGAATTTCAGGTACAGACTTGGGACAGGCATATATATACAGAATACATAATTATAGTATACTTCTCGTTCCCTTTCAATTGCATCCTCCTTTTCGCACAATAAACGTCTTAAAAATTCTATCTTGAGCTAGAAAATCAATTTTAATAATACATTTATACTTTTTTGTAGACGAAACGAACGTCTGGCGCAAATACTTAAGTTCAATCCTGGTATCTCTGATTAGTTAAAGTTTTGATATGGCACCTCAAGAAAAAAACAATTGCTTTAAATTAGTCACCCTCGTTGTTGATATCGCATGCCTTGTTATCTGGGATTATATAAGAAAAAGAATTCTTAGACATAATAGTTTTGAGACATTTTTGAATAAACAGAAGCACAATTTAGTGCACGTCTTTGAAACTTCGAAATGCTGTCAATGTTCGGGTGAAATAACCAAGGAAATACTTATCACGAGAAAGCAGTTACTCACGTTGTATAAATCAGATGAAAGAAACAACATTGAAGATCACAAAAAATACGATGGAAAAAAAATTATTCAGATTTGCATCTGTAATTATTCTGCTATTGCAAACATTGATGTCAGAGTAGTCGATATCACTCTTGCAAATTGCATCATTCAAAGATGTGGACAACAAGAGCTAGGAGTAGATAATTGGATAAAACAAATCAAAGACGTGCGAAATAAAATATTTCATCTCTCAGACATTCAAGAAATAACGGAGGCAAATTTTAAAAGGAAATGGACAAAACTTGAAGGATCTATATTAGGAATAGCTAATGTAGTAGGGAGAGCATATGCTGATATTACAAATAAGAGGATCTTGCAAATTACAAAAATAACCACAATTGCTGAGGATCAATTTAAGTATGAGAAACTCTGTCGTGAATACTGGAAAAACAAATGTGCTGAATTTGAGGTATATCAAAGTAATAATCATAATTGTTGATATTCTGTTACCGAAAATAACAGATTTGAAATAGATTTATTTCAATAGAAGTATTAGGCAGATATTGTACAACTTTCAATGTAGCCAAAAGACGTCTATGTAAGCAATTATAAATAATTATATCCGGTGAATTTTTCGGTTTATTTGCATTATGTGATGCACTTTCTACATCGAAAATTAAATGTCAAATTCCAAACTTAAATCCAATAATAAAGTGGATTGGTATATGGTGTGCATGTTTTGAACAAGAACGCAATATTTTTTTTATTTTTTTTGTTCTATCATATCCTGAATTTCAACTTTCTTTCGACTGGACATTGATAATTTACTTGTACACTGATATCCATTTCCACATTGTACCTTCAATTACATTGAACAATAACAGAGCCCATTTTAGTTCAGTCTTTGTGATAAACGGTTTGTCATCCTCAAAAATTAAATATTTTAGTTTTATTTAGCAAAATCTTTTAGAATTAGGGTCATCTTAGATCTTTAACCTCGACCTTTTTTAGCCTTTTTAGCTACTTGATTCTAGCGTAACTGATGAGATAGTTATAATTTGGCGTACACAATTTGAATTTTTGTAACTATGATGACTGTTATATATAAAAAAAGATGTGGTATGATTGCCAATGAGACAACTATCCACAAAAGACCAAAATCAACATTAACAACTATAGGTCACCGTACGGCCTTCAACAATGAGCAAAGTCCATACCGCATAGCCAGCTATAAAAGGCCCCGATAAGACAATGTAAAACAATTCAAACGGGAAAACTAACGGCCTTATTTATGTAAAATAAAATGAACGAAAAACAAATATGTAACACATAAGCAAACGACAACCACTGAATTACAGGCTCCGGACTTGAGACAGGCACATACATAAATAATGTGGCGGGGTTAAACATGTTAGCGGGATCCCAACCCTCCCCTAACCTGGGACAGTGATATAACAGTACAACATAAGAACGAACTATAAAAATTAGTTGAAAAAGGCTTAACTCATGAGATGGACAAAAATACAAGTGGATGTGGCCCGGTACTTTTACATCCCGACACAAAAAGACACAATGAACAGATCTGAGAGTACTCGCAGTTATCTGACAGCTAGTTCAAAGCCACTAACAACTAATAAAAAAATCATGCATCTAAGGCTAAACTACATGTATCAATTCGTACACATCCAACACCCAATGGATTTAGTGTAAAGACGTCATAAACAGCCAGAGAAAAACATGACCTTGTGAATGTTCTCTCCTGGAATTTAGAATCGAACGTTCACAGCATACAATAGATACATTTAGTCATTTCAGACATTTGGGTAAGACTTCGTGCTAATAACTGAGTCATAAGATAATACCCAAAAATATCCGAGGAGTACAACCACAATTGTTTTCCCCATTTGGATTTTTTTAAACTGAGATTGTTTAAAAATATGTGCAGAATTAATCTTTGTTTTAAAAAAAGAAATAATTAGCATAAGTAAAGTTTTATCTTGTCCAGTAATACAGAAACAACGTCACATATAATTTCATAGCATATAAATAAACTCATTATAGATACCAGGATTAAATTTTGCATTTACGCCAGAAGCACGTTACGCTCGAATCCAAAAAAGTTAACAAGGCCGAGCAAAGTACGACGTTGAAGAGCATTGAGGACCAACATTCCTTAAAGTTTTGTCAAATACAGCCAATGTAATCTATTCCCGAGGTAGAAAAGCCTTAACATTTCAAAAATTCAAAAGTTTTGAAAACAGTTAATCTATAAATATGACCATATCAATGATAAAACATGTCAGCACAGAACTACTGACTACTGGGTTGGTGATACCCTCGAGAAATTATAACTCCACCTGCAGTGGCATCGACAAGGTGGTTGTAAATAAACTCATCATAGATACCAGGATTATTTTGTTTTTACGCCGGACGCGAGTTTCGTCTACAAAAGACTCATAACTGACGCTCGAATAAAAAAATATAACTTTAAGTTAACCAATCAGATGTTTTGTTTTACCTGTTTATAAGCCTCAGTAACTATGTCAGCCCAAATTGGAAAAATATTTAAAAAAAAAAACATAAAAAAAAATGAGAATTTTGCTTTGAAACATCCAAAATATATGTTTATGGCACGTAATTTGTTTTCTTTAATGGAACACGGGGTTAATTTCGGAATTTTTGATATTATACTTTTTCATAATACTGTAAAATTCAAGGGATTTGTCTACCATTTTTCGTATGAAACCGGGTGTGGCGAAATATAATTTGGTTGTATAACGCCTATGAGGAGGCGATGTATTTATTTTTCATGTTTATATTGAATCATGGTATTTTTATATCTGGTTGTCGTTCGTTTAAAATACCTTCACATTTTGCTACTATTCCCATCTCGTCGTCATGCATAGCAGAACGATAGTTAGCTTCGTCTTCCCTATCTCCATTTGTTTTCTGACTATATTCCTCTAAAAAATGTAAAAAGAGGCGTGAAGTTCCAATTTTCATTGAAAATATATTTTTTTTCAAAATAATATCTTGTTCTCTCATGAGGTGTAAAGTGATAAAGTCTTCAATATCAGTTTCCTCTGCATAAGGACCTGTTTCATATTCAAATATTTCGCTTGGTTTGATATAAGTATATACGCAGGGTTCTATTTTGTGCAGTTTACTTTCTCAAAACACTTATGAGATTTGGATTCTCAAAAGTATTTTGTCTAATGATAAAATATGGTTTTGGGCTTGTCTGTATGGTATTGAGAACGATTGTATTTTGTTTGCCAGTTTGCTTTAAAATAAACCTGAAACGATTACGCAAATGCAATTAATAGCTTATGCGAGGTGTCAATATTTGACTGTGACGGCATTAGTGTTACATCACCAGAAATTTTTGACAGACTTTGAAATGTTACAACCGTATCAAGTACGAAATTTGTAGATTAATTTATAAATTAATAAATGATTTATATAGCGAAACAAAACAATCGCATGTATTCCAACAAATGCATATCGGGTGTAACGAAAGTGTAAGTACCATGAATTACTTGTTATTTGAATCTAACGTTCACAGTACACAATAAAATAATTCCTACTTAGATATTAATCTCAGTGTTATCATAATAGTAGGGAATAGGACCATATAGGTAGATCAGATGCTACTCTGGTATCTAAGATCTGACGATCATACTAGGAAATGAGTGCCCTGCACTTATTATAAATTTGAATAAAAATACTGAATAAGTTGTCTATGAACACTCAATTTACATACATCTTCAAATACCCAAATATTAAAAAGTACCTGTCATACTTCAATGACAGCTATGTTATTATCCCCGCGGATAGAAACACTTCCCGAAACATTTATATCATCGTTTCGTGTTAAACACCATTCAATGATAGCTTGGCGATTTAAACTTGGATTTTTAACATATACATTGACGACATTTATCAAAGAGAAAATCATGAACATATAGATTGAGGCGCTTCACTCACTTCTGTAGAAGTCTACACCACATCAGCAAATAAAATTTTAGAAATGGTAATTTATGTTTCTATATGAACAACACATTTAATGTAGATTACATAATTGATTATATTTGCAAACACTTGTTTTTGCAACTGTTTGACCGAACTATTATTGATTAATCTAAGACTTGTACTTACTTGCAAAACAAAGACTTCTTATAAAAAAAATGTGTAGAACGCCATATGCGGAGTTTCGGCTATGTTTGACACTGGGTGGCGGTGTTGAAACGGAGAAAAACGATAAATGTAAGTTTAAATATCAACATTTCTTTTTTTCTAATTGTGAGTACAAAAAAAAAATGTATTGCACGGAAGGTTTCGAACCTTTATCTTTTTCCAGCAAGCAGGAGCAGACTTTTTCGATCAGTGATCGCTTATCTCAAACACTTCTCCCTTATTTTCCGTGTTTCAGGTTTTGAGTCTTCCTAAGTAAGTTTCAGGATAAATACCACTTTTCCGTATGGTTTATATCATTTTTAATTATGTAACTTAACAAAGCGCCAGCTTCTTAGTAAACCAATTATTGGTTTTAAAAATACAATACGTTGCTCGGAGTGTCAGATTTAGCGTCTCAAGGAGTAAGATATTTATAGAAAAAAGAAAAGATTTGAATATAATTCGGCCTTTATCTGATACTTTGTGATTCAAACACACCTACTCTGTTATGATGACAAATTATAAACTTAAGTATCCGCGAAAATATTTAATATCGAATTGAGAATCCGATGAAATAAAAACCACCAAGTTTGTTTGTATTCTTTCTGCCCAAATTTGCGAAATTTTACACCCGCTAAAGAACCCCGCAATACGATAATAAAAAAGTTTTTCAAATGAGACATACAATCTAAAAATTATCTTATCCGTAACACCTATCTTGTCATAATTGCAGATACTGAACCATTGCATTTTTCGCTGAACATAGTTTAAAGGGCATCCGTTTACGCTTCGTCATGGAAGTGCTTATTAACAAAGATAGCACAATATCACTTATAAAGAAATTGGTATTTATAACAAATCCGTTTTCATTTCAAAGATTGAAAATCTCTAATTATTCTTTCAAATTTAAAAAAAAAGACACCAAGTTGAAGCACAACTTCTTGATATTTTTTTATTGGCCGAAATTCCCAGTATAAACTATACTTTTTATATTTTTTGTGGAGGTCGTGTTGCTTAGTCTAAAGTTTTCTATGTTGTGTTTTGTGTACTATTGTTTGTCTATTTGTCTTTTTTAGTCATTGCGTTGTCAGTTTATTTTCGATATATGAGTTTGAATGTCCCTCTGGTACCTTTCGCCCCTCTGCTATACTTGTACTTCAATATGACGATTCGTGTATAAACCGCTTCTTGGTGTTATAGTATAAATAGCTTTTAATTTAGCAATCTTGTCTTAAATACTACCGTGCTATACTGACCGAGTCTAAGTTGCACACATGAGACGCATCCCATAGGTTCACTAGGTTCGTTTCGTTAAAATATTTGTGGTTTTAACATTTTTATTTGGTTTGTGTATTCATGGTGCATAAAGGAATGTTAAAATCGGCTAATTACTTTTGATCATTATTCACTTCTACGATAAAAAGAACAAAATACCTCTGATGTCTGGTATTGTCAAATTTACACCCACGTCAGCACGTTGTTTTGAATCAATTGTAGTATTTTTTAATATTCTGGTCATAATTTGAGAAATTTCTGCTTGTAGCAAATCTACATTGTGTAGAACTGTCTTCGCTATCTCTGTATACATGTTCATGTCATCAGGTGAAATTGCAATTATTCTTTTTTTTGTGTCCGACGTTCCGTTCAGTCTCATTTCGTCAAGATATTCAAATACTTCTGATTTATTCCAAGTAGCCGGTAAATCGAGTTGAACGAAAGCAGGCACATGAACTCTCTGTAGGTCAGGAACATCTGAATAAAAATAGTTTTTATTATTTTGATCGGTACTGATTATTATAGATTATATTACTACTCTATCAAATTTGGTATTCAAACCAAGTTTACCGAATGTTCGTACGCACATGTTATATATTATATATTCTATTTTGTTTTGTTTTTTGCATCAATAAATAATCAATTATGTAAAAAAAGCTTCTTTCTCTAATAAAATCTGGTTTCCGTCCATGTTTGAGTATTTTCGTCTCTTCCGAAAGTTTTGATCAGTATATTAATTTCGTCTAAAATAAGTTTTATGTCGCCTGTCCAAATATCAAATTTTGTATTCAAACCAAGTTTACCGGATGCTCGTACGCACATGTTATATATTATATATTCTATTTTGTTTTATTTTTTGCAACAATTAATTATCAATTCTGTAAAAAAAAAATACCTTCTCCATCTAATCTGTTTGCCGTCCATGTTTGAGTATTTTCGTCTTTTCCGATAAATTTGACCAGTATATTAATCTCGTCTATAATAAGTTTTATGTCGTCTGTCCAAATGAAAGAAATATACTAAATGGAATGTATTTATAATAGTAATTTAGGTGTACATTTCGATACAACACACACACCTGTAGTGGTTTTGTACGAATAAAATACAAAATAATAGTTATTAGTATACACTTTTCACATTTCTATTCTGTTTTCATTTCAAAACGCTACCAATGGCAGATGGGGTCATAATCAGAATAAGATATCACTACCTAAAAAGTTAAAAACAAAGTGTGTTACATGGTTTAGACAGTCTATGACCCTCTTACCACTATTGGTATAATGTTCTTCTTAAATTGACTCCGACTCTGAGATATGTTTGTCTGTATTATTACAAAGTTTAGTTGGTAACCTATTGACCAAAATGACAAGAACTCCATAGCTGGAAATATATGACTCTAACTGATTATAACTGGTGCACATGTCCGTAAAGTTATTTAAACTGTACCGGAATTTCTTAACTTTTTCCATTGACTTTGATTTGAGTAAGTTTAGTGTCTGGAACGTCAGTAAAATATGATGTCTCTTATAAATCCTGACTAATTAGTGAATGTTATGTGTTTATTATACTCAAATTACACCCTCTACCCAAAAATAATTTTCAAAACAATATAAATATTAATAAATGTAGTCCAAATCGTGGTCGACTCTAACAACAATTATGAATCCAAGTTGAACAAAAGAATTTGAAATGCTTTTTCTATCTCAAACTATTAGTCATATGTCAAAACACGACCTCTGGGGATTAAAATGAACTTATGACTAATTGATTTAATTGTTTCTAACTCTAAATCATAGATGTGTAAAGTAGGTAATAAGCATGAATTTACTTCATAAATCAATAACTTAATGTCGGATGTAACACGTCTTCTGGTGTGCTTTAAGTGTTTTGTCTATCAGCTCTTAGACATAATTTTGTTAAATGACTGTGACGTCACCAACCTTGTTTTTATAATTTACTCCTTAAAAATGGAATGACTGTAATATGTTTTCTGTCTATTCGAAAATAACCTTCAAACTGTTGTGCACACTTTTAAATAAACCTCTTCGCGTGTTATTCCATGTTACAGTGTGCACCACATTTGTAATGTTATTTCTTCATAACTAACAAATATGACAGTCATTTCTTTAATATTTTAATACAATAAAACACATCAAGTTTTAAAGTCAAACAACATAATTTTGTAATTTGATCAATATTATGACTGACGAATCGTCATTTGAGTAATTGCAACCAATTCTGTAAGATATAAGATACTTTCTGAATTACACAAACTCTTAATCAAATAATTCTCCATATTTACTTATTTGTTCCATGGTTTTCTGGCAAGTCTCTTGCATTGATTCATTGTAGAATTGGGGAAATGTTGCGTGAAGAGTCTTTGCTTTCAATTCGATTTCTTCAATCTGTGCTCTCTTCGTAAAAAATGAATACACAAGACTACATTTTACTTTTGATTATAAATATTTTAATACATGAATGCTTGCGCAATTTACTACATTAATTCAAATGACTTTTTCTATATCATCAGATATAGATGTATATCTATTCTCACATCTAACAGATTTATAGATGTATTTGAACCTCAACATCAACAGATTCTGATAACAGTGACACTCATGCTAACAAGTAAATGTGAAATTTTGCAGAATGTAATAAGAATTCTACATGTTTTTTTCCTCTTTTTTTTGAAAGGTGAATGTTTTTTTGTGTTTTTTTGTGTTGAATGCTGATTTCACATTTTTGCAAAACTAATGTTCGTGTTTTTGTGATTTAACTGTCTATTGGGGCTTGAAAATGTTATTTAAAATACTTATAAATGAAAGTGTAAGTGGCGCAAACGGTTTACTCTTTTTAATAGAAACTAGTGTGTTTGCTATATGTACAACTTTTTTAACTAGCAAAAAAAAAAAATAGTTCCATATCATAACGTGTCATATTCAACGAAAGCAGAATTTATATAAACCGTTGCAATATTTTCCTGTTGTTTAAACTTTTATCAACAAAATGATGGACCAATGTTTCAACATATTCGACTGTATGTAATTTATTCAGCCGACCGATTAGCAGGCTTATTAAACGTACTTTATGAAATTAAAGTTACAACTATTATTTGCTCGATTGAGCTTTTTATTTTGCTTAAACTATCTTTACTGCATCTACTCGGGAATATATGTTCTTCTTAGATATACCGGAATAACCATTACGATGTACATTAAAATTATTGCGGGAATTAGAACGGGAACGTAACAACTGTCAAACGAATTGAATTTTAGGCTAAAAGGCATTGATTCAAAGACTTGCAGATCCCATTGCTGGATGTCTGCATCGGATATGTTACATGTTTTTTTAAACATTTTTTTTATTTAATTTTAGCAGAAACAATAGAGCTTCTCACGGAGAACGATGTATGCGAAATTGAAACAGCTTTGTAACATAAGTACATAATATGGTTATTTACGTTGTCTTATTATTCCCGAATATTCTATTGTTCTGTAAAAAAAAAAGATTTAAAAGTTCATGCAATTGTATTTACAAAAAAGGCAAGTTCAACGTGTTGATTTAAATTGTATCTCTTTAAATATTTCCTTAAAAATTTGGTAAATTCGTTTCTAAGTTTTATACTGTAAATAAATTGAATAATAAAGATAAATTAACCATTTATTTTTTTTGCATCATCTTCATATAACAATTGGCGTCTTACCTCAAATTCAGCGCATTTATGTCTCCAATAATCACGGCACAGTACTTCATACTTTAACATGTAATAAGGAATTAATGCAAGATTTTTTGCCTGCAAGATTTTTCTCTCAATTTCCACAGCATATGCACTATCTATCAATTCAGCTATTCCTAAAATTGATCCTTGTAGTTGTATCCATTTTCTGTTGAATTTGTCATCTGTTATTTCTTGTGTGTCTGATAAATGGAATATTTCATTTCGCACGTCTTTAATTTTAATCATCCAACTGTCTAATCATAATTCGTGTTTTCCACACGTTTGAATGATATAATTGTGATATTAATGACTTTGACATCTATGTTTGATCTTGCAGAATATTTACAAATACAAATCTGGGTCAATTTTCTGCTGATGTATTTTGTGTGACCATGAATTATGTTATTATCATTTTGTTCATATAATATTAGTAACTGCTTTTTTGAAATAAGTTTATGCCCACTTATCTTGCCAACATTACATTCACAGCATTCGAATGTTTCAAACATATGCATCAACTTATGTTTTTCTTTTTTTAGGAATGTTCCAAAACTATCAGGTCCTTGAATCTGTTCTCTTATGTACTTCCATATGACCTGGCAAGCTACAACAACAATGAGGGCCACTTATTTAAAGTATTTTTTTCTATCTAATGGTGCCATATGTGCAGTACTCTAAAACAGTTACAAGAAATTTTTAATTCATGTTTTTTATTGTAAATACAATGTATGCTTGATTGCAGGATTATTATTGCTTTTGGCACGTTTTTAATTTATTTTGTATATCTACCTAGTATATATTGACTAAGAAAGAACCTGTTAAAGTCTATTTCGTAAAAAGTTAAATGCGAAAATATTTAATCTTCACTTTCAAAAATGTTGTCTAAAAATCATTTTAATAAAAACCATTAGCAATTAAATCCATAATAGTTATCAAAGATACCAGGATTAGGATTATAATTTAGTACGCCAGACGCGCGTTTCGTCTTCATAAGACTCATCAGTGACGCTCATATCAAAATATTTATAAAGCAAAACAAGTACATAAAAGTTGGAACTATCTTTATTTTATCTTTAATGTCTGAAATGAAATATTAAATTATATTTGGAAATAAAGCAAAACAACAGGAGCAACGGGAAAAAACAAAATGTTTTCTACATGACAATGATTTAAACATCTAACAACACAAACATTGGTTTTAATGTGACATTGTACTAACGTGAAGCCGACATAAATATACAGCTAAATATCGCCTCTATGTTTTTTCTTACTATTCAAATATATATATATATATATATATATATTACAAGATTGCCTACACCTTATATATTCAATAGATTTAGTTTTTAAAAATGTCACCAAAACCAAATTGAAATCAACTAGCATTTCGAACGAACAAATAATGAAGTGGTATTGTTATCCACTCGTTCTGAATCAACCCCGCTTAATGTGCTGGTTGAACAGTATTCCCAAGGGTATCATCAACTCGTACAATACCTTTGATGTAAGTCTCAGATGATATAATCAGCTCAGTAAGCAGCGTTTTAATAGTACAATGAATTGTATCATATTTTGTTAACTTTTCTACTTCATTACATTTTTGATGATTTCATGTTTACGGTTGAATAGTCTCGATAAAAGAAAATCCATAAAGGTAGTTTTTTTCATTTTGCAATACAAATGGCGTTTTTCTTTAATATAATTCCATAATATCTGGTGTAAACTTTAACATGAAATTCAACTGGACGGTATATTGCACCATACACTATGTGCCACATACACTATGATTGAGACGTCAAGCACTTAACTAACTAATTACAATTAATATAAAACAGCTTTATTTTTTTATTAGCAATAAAATATACTTTTGTCTGAAGCGCTTACAGCTTAGATCTATATTTTCAATAATGTAAGGGTTGTATTTGTCTTGTATCCTGTAGTAAACAGTGACGCTGAATTGTTTTCAAATTTTTCATTCATAAAAACATCGCCATTTGTTTTATTGGAAATGCAAAGAGGACACCGGCAAGATCCACTACGTAAACTGTGATTTGAATATTACCGGACGCTTACAACGGAAGGAAGAACACACAAAACTGTACATATTTACAATTTGTATGTCACTCCGTTTTATCTATAAATGTGTATGTATATCAGTTTAAGGGTCAACAACATGATCAGATACATAAAAAATTTCGATCGGATAAAAATATACATTAGAAATAATATGCTGTTAGAATTCATTTTTTAATATGGTGTTTGAGTACTAATTTTAACGAAAGTTTACTTTTTTGTTTTGTACAATTGTATGTTTTTCATTATATAGTCTCTGTTTCTCACATGGTCGTTCTTTGATTTAGTTACAATTTGATCTTTGTCTTTAGACAAAGAAAGACATAACTGATTTGAATGTTATTAGGCTTAATCTTTGGTCAAATATAGAGGGAAAATTAAATGTGAATAAACGTGATTGATCCCACTGTTGTATATCGTCTGTCATACACGAACGATAAATACAATTTGCAGTAATTGAACAGTTAGTATTATTTAATTGTTTCACATTATTTTATTCATTATCCTTTTCTACAGAAGGCAATGATAACATTAACCGTATTTTGGTGAGAATGTTTGTTTTACAATGCTTTTATGTTTTTCATATTTTGATTTGAGCGTCACTGAAAATTTCTGTGATGGCAATAATATATCTTTTGTACAATATCATGAGCATGTTATCTTAAATTTGTTTGTCCTGTCCTTTGAAATCTGAACGTCGCGACTACTATTATAGTGGTTTCACATCGTCGTTAATATCAGTGTAATTCTCAAGCATACGGCATATCCTTATTTGATATCAATGGTTGAATGTTCGAACATGCTCTTGTTAAATGTATTTTTTCCTACTTTTGGTATTCTTAACCATTAGGAATTCGACATACCGCTGCAATGTTTCATTACAAAAAACCCTTTTCAGACGATTTTCTTTTTAAATTTCGAAAAACATTATGAAAAGTGTATTTTTTTATATAATGAATTGAATAACATGGTTTTTTTTTTCGAAAAGTATATTATTAACTGATATACCAATGTGATCTTTTGATGCTGTCCAACATTTTATGTTTGCCTCTCTCCGCCAACCGTAATATCAGCTTTAAACACACCAATGTTGATTCTTCTACTGTACATGAATATAGTCTTTATGATAGAGGATAAACACGATACTGTTTTTGTGGTGATTAATTATACTAATTATCTATACTAAATGTTCGATGGAGCTTGTATTGTCTACTTTTCTAATGGAGAAAAGGCGGAGTGAAGGGGGTGATAAGCACCATTTTAAGGCCCAGAAAATGCAAAACTGGGCAATCAGTTTTTGAATATATTGTGTGTATGAAAATGAACATTGGTAATGTTATTTGGACACTTAACATGTAATGTTATAATCATCGCTAACTGTAAAAGATAAACTTTTATGCAAAACATCTTGCTCGTATCTTAATATTAATGATGTGCAAATGAAGGAAGAAATGTGTCTGAGGACACGAATGCCCGCGCAAAAGCTTTGCAAGTTTTCAAGTAAAAAATGTGCATAACTCCGGAACGGTAACTGACTCACAACCCACATTCAAACGCAGTCTGTATTGTGTTTTGTAGCATTGTGTGTGAGTTTCATAACATTTGGATGTTAGAGTGCAGCAACTTTATAAGGGTAATAACTCTCGAACGGTTAGTCATTGGCTGCCCAAATTCGAAATCTGTCTCCTAGATTTCTTTCGTAACATTTTGTATGAGTTTCATGACAATTTGCATGATGCAAGCTTAAGTAGGTGTGCGGGGACTAAAATAAGACGGACGGAAGGACCAACAGAGGGACGGCCAAGGGTACACTTAATGTCCCCGTTGCCTAAGGCGGAAGGTGGAGGGACGGCGTAAACAAATCTGTTTTGACACTTATTTAATTTTAGATTTATCTACAAAGACCTCACGTGGTCGTCAATTCAAATTAAAAATAATTTCAACAATGGACTTGGTATATCTTTATCTATTTATGCATATACAATTCAGAATGGAAATAGGAAATGCTTCAATCCGACAAAAGAGTAAACAAATCAGCCACCAATGTGTCCTCAACACAGCAAGACAATCCTGCACCCAGAGGCTGACTTCAGCTAGCTTCTAAACAAATTAATATACACTTACGACAACACATTCCTACTGCAATGTCCGTCAATGAAACAAGAACATCATGAACATCGTGATTTAACGAAACCAGTCGGAGGTATTTTTCATCGAAAAAAAATTAATCAAAAATAGATATTATTTTATACAAAATCAAGTCAAGTATCGTGAAAGATCAGGTACCGTTTTTTTGAAGATCGTGAAAGATCTGATGCTACGAAGACTTTCAAATTATTCTTCAATTATATGATAATTAATATTTGTTATTGGTATTGAGAAAAACTAGATTGGCTAAGATCCTCAATAAATTTAAACATTTCAAAGTATTAATATTTTCAAAAAAGTAAATTTTATATTATGATCTACCAATGTATGTAATATATATTTTATCCTACAAGGTACACCCATCACTTTAAACTTTTGTTTAAATATGGACCTTTACGCATTAAGACAATCCATATTAGCACTTTCTCAAGATATATAAGCGTTGTAACAGGAGCTTTTATTTGTACAATTACAAATAATACAAAAAAAAATATTATTTGTGCACTTGTGAACATGTTATTTGTAAAATAGCTGGCTGATTGTAGGATGAAGGTTTTTATTGTCATGTGAAGTACTCACTTATCACGAGTTATAGGATAACTACATTTTGTATATTGGATCCTAGAATCTACATGTTCATCAGACAGGATTCACCTGACCTCGACTTTGCCTCATTTCATGGATGAAGATTTAGTTTTGTGATCAAGTCCGTATCGCGGATTCGTTAAGCTATAATAGGATTACTGTCTGTTGTTAATGTTGTTAGGTGTACATTTTCGACTCCAGCAAGATTTCAAATAACATTGATCTCATTATCATGCATCATTTGGTAATGTTCGTTTTATGTTTTTTAGCATTTTGTTTATATACCTATATGCTGTAGCGCCACGGTATTTGGTGTATGGTGTCTGTCTGTCTGTCTGCATGTTTCATATATGACGTCAATTGTATTTGATATATTGAATGATAGTAAGATGTCTATGTTTGGCTGTCGATCAGGGTTCATATACTTTCGACCTTATGCTCCGAATTAATTGACCAAACATAACATTTACATTTGCCAGTTTCTCAGGTACTGTAAGGATCGGAACACCTATATTTGGTATACGGGATGTTTGTAGAGATTTGTATGGCATAGTTCATCTGACCTTGCCCCCTTTTTATGAATCATTGACAATCTAAAGCGTATTTGACGCTTCTAGTAAAAACCGTAAATATTACAGACGCTCAACAAATATACTATCATAAGTACGAGACATTTCAGCATTTGCGCTCTGGTATTCTTTAGTCTGTACTCTGTAGTATATAGTTATCTCATTGTAAATCAATTCAAATATGCTACGTTGTATATAAAGATACATAGAACTAATGAATGAACTGTTACACAAAATGTTGGTTATTGTTCGATCACAAATTGTTCATGAAAGATGCTGTTTTTGCTATAAGTTTTTGGATGATGGTTAATATTTTGTATTAAACGTTACATACCCATATTATTGGCTAAATAGTGGCTGTTTGCCTGAATTGTACTAGACCGATTCTCAGATCTGAATTTTTTACACTGATTTAGACACGTTTTGAGTTTGGTTTTTTTTTTTACTTTCGAGTTAAAGTGTTGAATAAAAAAATAATAATATCTTTAATGTTCATTCTTATCAAAATAGTTACAGGCTTCAACCAGTTGCAGGTATATCAAATGGTAAAAGAAATCTTGATTTCTTATTACTAGTATTAAGTCTGGTCACGCATTATCTTTCACGATCAAAATAATTCGTTGCCTGATCTTTCACGATCAAGTGTGATGACAATTCAACAAAACTCAAGGTTTTCATAAACAAATTAACGCTTTAAAGGGAAGAGCATACTTTTATTTTACTGTACTATCAGATACACCGAAGATTAAATTTCAAATCTATCATGATATATTGAAATATGGCCATTATAGGTACAAATAGCGTGTCTTTTTTAATTAATTCGATAGACATGCATTGCGCCTTTTGTGTTTTTTCATAAAGTACTGCATATTAACTTTATCTTATTGCAAAGTAATGTTGAAGAAGTTGAACCATTTTGACAGACATATTTTTTTGTTCGGATTTGTGCCGCGTTTTGAAAATTAAGCGATTTTTTCACAGATTCTGAACTAGAATGTACATTAAATGTCTTTCACGATCCGGTACCAGAGCTTTCACGATCGGCTCGCAATACTTGACTCCCGTTAGATATTCTTTCACGATCGTTTCTCTCGTTAAACCGAGTGACTATAATATAAAAATATATGGTTTCCTGTTGGAAAAAAATAGGATAAATTTAAGTAGGTAAGATTATTTCTTTTTAAATAGTTTACATAGACTTTATACATTTACTGGGGTTAGTGGTGTACATGTAATATCAAACATATTTTGACCTAACAATGTCCATTATTGTGTCAGACTAGGCATGCTGATTTTTGTTTGTAGTGAAAAAGGGAACAAAAAGTAGCAGCAACATACAAAAGTACAGTTGGATCATTTTTCTTGGTGATGTGCTAATATTTACAAAAAAGCTTCAGATAGATTCAATGTAATCAGTTTTTAAAAGGTGGAAGATTAGAAACCTTGCCTTGATCGGAAAAATTGTAATTCTCAAATCATTTGCAATATTTAAGCTAATTTGTGTAATCTCATACAGCTTTTTATGAAACTCCAAAAATTAAATCGAAAGTTATTCGAACTTCTCCTTTCGACGGGGAACTGAAATTCCAAAAATTTAGAATTACAGCTGTATTCCTTTGGCATTATGTGGGTAAAAAGATTTCTGTCAAATGAAAACATGTTTTAATATGCAGAGAAGGTAGCAGAAATATGTAACAAAGTATCATTGCATATCCTTTTTTGTGTAAGGTTTGTTTTACATTGAACAAGCTGTTATTTTAACAATTCCAGTCAAGTATTCTGTATATTCCTTTACAAAAACTTTTGAGCTTTTGATTATTGCCATTTGTTTAGGGACTTTCCGTTTTGAATTTTCCTTTGGGTTCGATATTTTTTTCCTTGACTTTTTTTTAAGATAATTTAAACTTTATTAAGGTAAAAAAAAAATAGATTGTAATACTTGCCACCGGCCATTATTCAATTTTCAAGAAATTAATCATTAATGCATTTATAATACTTTAATCCAGAATTCATGTATTTTGTTTTGATGTTATATTTGTTATTCTCGTCCGTTTCTGTGTGTATTATATTTTAATGTTGTGTCGTTGTCGTTGTGTCTAATATTGGATGCGTTTCCCTCAGTTTTATTTTGTTACCCCGATTTTGTGTTTTGTATACAGCGGTATACTACTTTTGCCTTTATTTTAATACAATAAACTCAAATCCATGTTGACCGAGGACCAACTCTGTGATTGTGTAATGAAATGATTAATGGTGGTATAAAATCAACTGTTAGGTCCAAGACCTCCCTTTCGTATGCATACATATAAATAAATGTTAAAAAAATGATAATGTCTTCATTATTTATTAAGATAGCAAAAAAACATTTTGATTGGGCCTTGTTGAAAATGTTCGATAATGCATATGTTTCAATTTTAAACATGTATGTATCATTTTTTTAATTCTATTTTTGTCATTAATTTAATATTTCCGTACATAATAAGCACTATCTCGTGATTTCGATTGCTTTTATGTCACGTGGTTTTCTTTGTAACAGTTAAAATACATGTAATGTTAAAGGTTAAGTATTTTCCTACAATTGTTGTGACATTATAGAAATACAATGTTAACAATTATTTCCGCATCAGTTCATTCCCTGTTATCAATCTCATGTTGTTTTTATTCGGCACGATATGAAGCTTATCATATTTCAATTAAAGGAACGGTCTATAATAATGAGACAAACCAATATCGTATGATCCAACCGAATTAGGAATATGCCCGTTGTTATCAAATATTTCGTTTCTATGTATGTTGACGTTTGTTTTTGTTGCACTCCAGTGGTCCTGTTATTGCCTTGATTTTCTCTCATAGTTATCCTCGTTTATAATTTGTAACCCGTATTTGTTTTCTCTCAACTGATTTGTAACTTTTGAACACCGATATACAACTGTGATTATAGCTTTTTTTTTTTAAACTTTTGTCATTTGGTTTTCTAGGAATATTCAAATATAAATAATTTTATCACATATTTGTACTAGAAAAATCCAGTTGTAGGTACATTATCCATAATGTATATGATTTTAGATTGAACAGGTTTCATTTCAAAAGGTTGAAAACATAGATTATGTAAACTGATGTAAAGTTTGAGTACAGAACTTCTTCGTACTAAAGTAATATTTTCTGTGTTTTAAAGTAAAGTTGTGTCGTACTATATGTGAACGAAATACAAATAAGTGTTTAAAAGAAGATACAGCTTCAGTAGTTGGTTTATACTTAAATGTAAATTACGCCAACCGCTCTTACTGTTTAGGTGTTCCGTCTTTTATCATTTTAAATACATATTTAATTTATGTATGCTAAATCAACTCATAAAGGAGCAAGGAATAACCCCCATCTAGAGCCTCGTACAAACTGTTTTACTTCCGATGATTATTTTCCAATACAGGAACAATTACATTTGAAAAAATAAAACATAACACACTTTTTACTATTTGTGCGTTTAAAAGTTTTAGTTTAATTCATGGTTAAGCTTTTGTCAGTAATTCTTAATCTTGTAAATTGCAGTGTCAATGTTTATGCTATTAAGTCGAATGATATATAAATATGCTGTTTCCTGTCTCCTGTTGGAAAATTGGATACATGTAAATAGGTATGAAAAATACTTTTTTCTAATTCTTCGTCAATTTATTCCTCTCTGCACCCATAGTATAAAATTTGTTTATCAACGTGTGGTTCGTTGGTTCTTCATTGGTTTAAATACGATTATGACGTCGATTTTTTTTTGCTATCATCTGAATTTCATATTGTGACGGCATACAAAAAGGTGACCATGCCTGATGACGTCACATATAAAGAACGCATTTTTTGCAGATCATTCGCAAATAAGGAATACGTTTGCTTGCATATTGTTTTTCAAATAAACACAGATTCTTCCACCAAATCTCGTGTAATACGATATTTATCCACTCTCGACAGTTAAATTTGAAATATTTGAAACGCTCAGCAAGCTTCGCGTTTCAAATTTGAAAATTTAACTGTCTCAAGTGGATAAATATCGTATCACATTCGATGCAGTGGTAGAATCTATGTTTAATTGAAAAATAATTTACGTAGACTATATAAATGATATTAAAAATAAACTTGAGTTGATGGTGTATTATCAAAAATATTTTGATATAACAATGTCCATTATTTTATCAGACTAGGCATGATAATTTTGGTTGGTAGTTAAACAGGGGACATTATACAACAGCAACGTAAAAAAATGTTCAGTTTCATCATGTTTCTTGATGATGTTCTAATATTTGCAAACAAGCTTTAGATAGATTTAATGGAATCAGTTATTATAAAGAGCAAGATTGGGAAACCTTAACTTGATTATAAAAATTGTATTACTCATATCACTTGCAATATCTAAGCTTAACTCACACCACATCTTCCTATATCTATTATGTATGTCATTTACTCTACTTATGTAATAAAATCTTATGCAACTAAATACAACGAGATATTAACAGGTTTTTTTATTGAATGGTGGTACTCCAAAATGTAAATTGGACGTTATTCAAAAGTCTCCTAGAGATGGGGGACCCAAAATGTTGAGTAACAACTGACCTCCTTTCGTATTTTATGGGTAGACAGATATCTGTCAGATCATGAATTCAAATGAAAACATGATTTCAAATATTTTCCCTCTTTTAGATTTATATATTTCTATGTTGTGTAGTGTGATCTATTGTTTGTCTGTCTGTTTGTCTTCTTTCTTTTTTAGCCATGCGTTGTCAATTTACTTTCGATTTATGAATTTGACTGATTCCTTGGTATCTGTCGTCCCTCTTTTATCTTCCATGAGTAAAAATGGTTGGTTATCATGTTAGCGTGGTGTATAGATATAGACGATACCGATCTTTTTATAAAGGGAACATAACAATTCTGGTACACACAAAATGTTTTTAGATACCACATTGAAAAAATATCATGAAATAAATCAGGGAAAATCAGTCAGGTTGTTATGTACCGATCGAGATGTTATAGGATATGGGTTAAGCACGTTGAGCTCATTGGGTGTTGGCAGTGCTAAATATAGCTTGTCCGAAACATACATTCATAATTATATAGATTATGTAGATAAGGCGTCGCTACAGTAAAATACAAAAGCAAATAAAGACAAGAAATCAGCAGTTTGTATTTCAAAAGTCCAATATCTTAAATAAATAGGGGTGATATATGCATAACTGCGTGGCAATCTGAGAATTCATATGAGATAAAGTTTTCTACACTTAGATTATGTTCAGAACAAAATCACAGCAATTGCACTAACATAGTATCCGTATTTTCGAACCTGTACCACAGTACTTACTATTGGGCTATTGCTATCCACGTTGATTAACAACCAACCAGCAGAGATAGGGAAAGTGAATAGTAATTACACATAAGGTAACAATTTTCATAATTACCTTTGTACATTTTGACAACAAATTCAAATGTATTATCCGGGATTTTCGAGATAAAACATTTGTAAGTTAATCTGAAATGTATAATAAACAAACACGAAGAAACACAAAAGCTAGGGCTAACTAATTTTTGATATGACGAAGACACAATCTTTCAATTGGTTAAAGTACGGTTTGGATCTGGCATGTCAGAAGCTCCTAGCAGTCCTTTATTAATGGATGTGGAACTGTTTTCTTGCTTAATCATTTTTTTTTAATTTTTCTGACATCGGACTAGGACTTCTTTTAAACTGAGTTTTACTGTGTGTATTGCTGTGTGTGTTTTATGTTACATTGGCTGCATGCTAGAGGTATACGACGGGGTAGGGGAATTCTCCGCCTCATCTCTTGACTTACATTTAGAAATTAACAATGAGTTAGTGGAAAAACAAAACTTTACGACAAAAATAATGATTCAAGCTTCCCATTTGTGAACTTTCCATTTATAAGCAGCTACATTTAAGCAACGCCTGCAGAAGGAGTATATATCCCCCGATTGACACGATATTCCAGATCTTTTATTTCCTATCTTAATTTCCTCGATACAGGGTTACTGCTAACAGGGAAGCATTTAAACAAAAAGTTTAAAAAGATTAAGTGTATTAACCCTTCGTAAAATGTACGGACAACATCACAAGTTCGTTGACCTTAATGGAATATCGGTTTCACAGATGATATCGGATATGTGCCTTAAGTATTAACTACAACCCTGTTCCCTTTTTACGAATCTGACCTACCTATAAAGATAAAGTACTGGGTTTATAATAACCAAGCAGTACGACGCGTGCCATATGTGGAGTAGGGTCTAATTACCCTCCGGAGCACCTGATATCACTCCCAGTTTTTGGTGGGTTTTGTGTTGCTTAGTCTTTAGTTTGTGTCTTGTTAACAAATTTTTGTCTGTTTTTCCTTTCTTTTTAAGCAATTACGTTTTATTTTCGATTTATGACTTTAAAAATTCCTTCTGGTCTGGTCGCCCTTCTTCAATATCTTACAAAATATGTTATACCTCTCCGATATTTATTCGCCTATCGAAAGTCTGACGCTGTAGGCTTTTATCAGTCTAGTATGATTTTAAATTTTAGTTCATTTATATGTTTATTAGACTAGTACATCTTGAGGGTCCAACTAAAGCCCGCTTCCGTGTTTTGTATTTTGTCCCTGTGTTTAAGATCTATTAGTGCGATTGGCTGCCTTCTGATCTGTGGTCGGGTTGTGATCTCTTTGACACATTACCAATTTTCATTCTCAATTTTATCGGTAGAAATTGAAAATGTGGGTTTATTGCCAGTAACACTCAACTATTCATGAGAGACCAAAATGACAGGGAAGTAAGCAAGTATAAAAAACTAAACGATCTTCAACTAAGTCAACTTGTTCCACAAGATCAAAATAGTCGTAACCCATAAGTTTGTGACATATTTGAAAGGAAGCATTAGCCAAATTCGCTTTAAGATTCAGAGATATGAATGAATGATGTCATCACAAGTAAAACAACAAAACTACAGAACTCCGAGGGAGAATTAAAACTGACAATCCGTAATCAAAAGGCAAAATTAAAAGCTCAGACCATAAAATGAATGGCAAAAAACCGTCATTTTTTTTTAACTTGGTACAGGCATTTTCTTAGGTAGAAATTAGAGAATTGAACCTCGTCTTATAGCTAGCTAAACCTCTCACTTCTATAACAGTCACATACAATTCCATTACATTGACAACGCTGTTTGAACAAAACAGTAAGACATACATGTATAATAGGAACAAATGTCAAAAACATATATAGCGGTACAGCAGTCAACATTATGTAATTAATCATTATAAGGCATAAAATAAGTTACAAAGAAACAAGTATACATTTCAATTCAATTTTGTAATTTGTTTAAATAAAGTTTTCTTTTAAATATATCGCTATTAGAAGATATACTTGGAGGACTTTGTCATTAGAGTTCCAATATGTAATACGATATATATCGGAAGATGTGATGTGAGTGCCAATGAGACAACTCTCCATCCAAATAACAATTTAAAAAGTAAACCATTATAGGTTAAAGTACGGCCTTCAACACGGAGCCTTGGCTCACACCGAACAACAAGCTATAAAGGGCCCCAAAATTACTAGTGTAAAACCATTCAAACGGGAAAACCAACGGTCTAATCTATATAAACAAAACGAGAAACGAGAAACATGTATGTATATATATATACGAGTCTAAATTGAAAACTACGTTCAAACCTATGATTGCGTTGGATAAAAACCGCAATTTTTATACGTGTGCATGTCAAACAAATTTCGTTGTAGAAGGGTCTAAAAACAGCACAAACAACATTTTCCAAAAGACCAAAAAAAGTGAAAAAGTATATTTAAACAAAACGCATTTGACTAACAGGTCGAACAACTGATGTTCTTTAAACCTGCTGACTGCCATTGACGATTGCTAAATAAAATTGATCACAAGATGTAAAAAAAATGGATCTTAATATGAATTTAATACGTCACAGAAAAAAAAAATATTTGTTAACTTGTGGCTACGATGTTGTGCCACAAACATTCGGTGTCAATATTTCTTTAGTACACCAGATCTAGATTTCGACAATATATGTCTCTTCAGTGATGTTAGGGATCGAAACGGTATTTGGAAGGCCATATAATTTACTCTCAATTTAAGATTGACTCTTGAATTTTAGAGACAATATAGGATGAACGGATCATATAAACCGGAGGGGAAATATGATACATGCCCAAACAAAAAATATAAACGAGTCTAAATTGAAAACTACGTTCAAACCTATGAAGGCGTTGGATAAAAACCGCAATTTTTATACGTGTGCATGTCAAACAAATTTCGTTGTAGAAGGGTCTAAAAACAGCACAAACAACATTTTCCAAAAGACCAAAAAAAGTGAAAAAGTATATTTAAACAAAACGCATTTGACTAACAGGTCGAACAACTGATGTTCTTTAACCCTGCTGACTGCCATTGACGATTGCCAAATAAAATTGATCACAAGATGTAAAAAAATGGATCTTAATATGAATTTAATACGTCACAGAAAAAAAAAAAATTTGTTAACTTGTGGCTACGATGTTGTGCCACAAACATTCGGTGTCAATATTTCTTTAGTACACCAGATCTAGATTTCGACAATATATGTCTCTTCAGTGATGTTAGGGATCGAAACGGTATTTGGAAGGCCATATAATTTACTCTCAATTTAAGATTGAGTCTTGAATTTTAGAGACAATATAGGATGAACGGATCATATAAACCGGAGGGGAAATATGATACATGCCCAAACAAAAAATATAAACGAGTCTAAATTGAAAACTACGTTCAAACCTATGATTGCGTTGGATAAAAACCGCAATTTTTATACGTGTGCATGTCAAACAAATTTCGTTGTAGAAGGGTCTAAAAACAGCACAAACAACATTTTCCAAAAGACCAAAAAAAGTGAAAAAGTATATTTAAACAAAACGCATTTGACTAACAGGTCGAACAACTGATGTTCTTTAACCCTGCTGACTGCCATTGACGATTGCCAAATAAAATTGATCACAAGATGTAAAAAAATGGATCTTAATATGAATTTAATACGTCACAGAAAAAAAAAATATTTGTTAACTTGTGGCTACGATGTTGTGCCACAAACATTCGGTGTCAATATTTCTTTAGTACACCAGATCTAGATTTCGACAATATATGTCTCTTCAGTGATGTTAGGGATCGAAACGGTATTTGGAAGGCCATATAATTTACTCTCAATTTAAGATTGACTCTTGAATTTTAAGAGACAATATAGGATGAACGGATCATATAAACCGGAGGGGAAATATGATACATGCCCAAACAAAAAATATAAACAAGTCTAAATTGAAAACTACGTTCAAACCTATGATTGCGTTGGATAAAAACCGCAATTTTTATACGTGTGCATGTCAAACAAATTTTGTTGTAGAAGGGTCTAAAAACAGCACAAACAACATTTTCCAAAAGACCAAAAAAAGTGAAAAAGTATATTTAAACAAAACGCATTTGACTAACAGGTCGAACAACTGATGTTCTTTAACCCTGCTGACTGCCATTGACGATTGCCAAATAAAATTGATCACAAGATGTAAAAAAATGGATCTTAATATGAATTTAATACGTCACAGAAAAAAAAATTTGTTAACTTGTGGCTACAATGTTGTGCCACAAACATTCGGTGTCATTATATATAAACAAACGACAACTACTGTACATCAGATTCCTTTGTTCCTTTCTTTCAAACTTTAGATGGGAATTTCCAAACTTATTTGCAAACTTGTCACTTTAACTTTTTTAGATAAATTCTCCCTGACGTCATGTTTTGTAGGAGGAACAATCTATAATAAATTACACGCACTGTTATAAATGGCTCCACAAGAGAAAATCAATTACTTCAAATTAGTGGCTCTCATTGCTGATATCGCATGTCTTGTTATCTGGCAGTATATAAGGGAAAATATTCTAGGAAAAGATTCTTTTGAAACATTTCTCAATAAGAAGAAACATACATTGGTGCACTTGTATGAAACCTTACCATGTTGTGAATGTATAGTTAGTAAGAAGATAAATGGAGAAAGACTAGTCTCAAGGAAACAGTTCCTCGTATTATATAAATCTATTGACCGGAACAAGGTTTATTACCACAACAAGTATGCTTGCAGAAAGTTGACACAAATTTGCACATGTAATTATTCTGCGAATGACAATGTAGATGTCAAAGTTGTTGATATCACACTTGCAAACTATATCATTAAAAGGTGTGGGAAACGCGAACAAGGGGTAGACAATTGGATTGAACAGATAAAAGACGTCCGAAACAAAATATTCCATCTATCTGATATACAAAAGATAACAGATCACAAATTTAACAGGATATGGACACAATTAGAAGGATCCATATTCGGAATAGCAAATCTAATGGGCAGTGTATACGTAGATGAAATTGAGAAAAAGATTTTACAAACAAAGGAACATATATTTATTTCTTCATATATGTTGAAGTATGAGAAACTTTGCTGTGACTACTGGAGAAATAAATGCGCTGAATTTGAGGTATGATTAACCATGTTCTGTATTCGTTGAATAAAACGATTAAATTTCAAGCCTCAGTTAAAAGTCAAATTTTCCAAATTAATCTTTTTATAAATTTTAATAAACTTATCATAGAAACCATAATTGAACTTTTGTTTTTATGCCAGACGCGCGTTTCGTCTCCAAAATACACATCAGTGACTCATGAATAAAAAAAGGTTTAAAAGACCACATGCTAATAAAGTACGAAGTCGGAGAGCATTGAGAACCAACAATTCCTAAAGATTTTGCCAAATACAGCTATGGTAATCACAACATTCAACTTGAAATCGATTGCCACGTTGTCCATAAACAAACATGGGATTATCTACACGCTTTTCCTTATATTTTTGTCTTGTGTTATAAAACGTTAAAAGTCTCTGGTTGATATACAAGCACACCCAAATTGATAGCAATTGATTTGTATTATATTTGAATATGATATTCAATTTTTCAAAAAATTATTAAATTTTTGTATTTTTTTTTAATTAATTTTTTTATGAAGAGAGCTCAGATACAGGTTTTCGAAAAGAAAACAGAGGCTCTACACATGAAAGATCCTAAAGTGTTCAGTAAATCCATGGAAAAGGATTGTCAGAAAACCATGGAAGAAATTCGTAAATATGTTGATTTATGTACTTAAGATTTCGACAATGTCCAGGTTACAAAGGTGGGGTATTCTTGCCGATGGTACAGAAACCAAATGAAATGGTTGTATGTAATGATAAATAACCTGTGACGTTGAACAATACAAAACACACATAAACATATTATCATGAAGATACAAGTGACCCTGAAAGGATAAATGTAAATCAAGTCAACCGGTGAAAAGAATAAAACATACACATACAAGGGAGCAAACCCAACATTTCAGTAAAACCATCGTGCTGTTATCCATCACATTTGTTGTAAACACTAGTAATGATATTATCATCATTTATTTTGACCAGTTCCCACAAATGAAAAAACAACAACGAAACATGTATTTCTAGGTGTACTGTTAACCAACTTCTTTTCGCGGATACTTAATTTCGCGTTTACCCGTCCTAGATCACTTTGCGGCTATTTGATTTCTCGATTTTCTGAAGTTCAATAAATAAACTCATCATAGATACCAGGACTAAATTTTGTATATATGCCAGACGCGCGTTTCGTCTAAAAAAGACTCATCAGTGACGCTCAAATCCAGGAATGATCCAAGTATAACATATTCGCGACGATGAATATTGGCATTATTTTTCTACGCGCGAAAGTCGCGAAAATAAATCGCTCGCGAAAATAAGTTGGTTTACAGTATACGACTGTTTTATGAAAGAATATATGTATGTCTTGCAAAACATTAATTGTTACATCATTCATTACTTTTATTTGGACAGGAAAGTTTAGAACTTATGTTAACAACATTAATATACTGATCAAGGTATTTGGAAAGACCGAAGATGTGAACACATTATTAGTGAACGAAGGTATGATGATTCAGGAGTGATTAATCCTTTGCATCTTTTCCCGTTTCAACAAATTTGATCTATTTCGGTAATATCCGCATCCGTGTTACTTAGTCTTCGTCGTGTTTTTGTTGTTATTATTTCTTTTAGAAGTATGAGTTTGGATACCTTTTTTGATAAAGTATTAATAAAGAAGTGGCTAACATTCTTTTCTTGATTCATGGTAAGAAAAACAATAAGGAGATGTGATACGATTGCCTATCGGAAAACTACCCACTAAAGTTCATATGAATTGGATGTAAGCAAGTATAGTCAACCGTACTGTCTTCAAAAATGAGAAAAAAAATATCCCAGCATAGTCGTTTTTATTTCCCCGACATGCAGCAAAATTATGAAACAATCCTATTGAGAAAACTGACGGCTTAATAATTAGCAAAACAATTTGAGAAAAACAAATATGCCAGATATAAACAAATGACAAACCCTGAATTACTAAACTAACAGCTCCCAGTTTCGGAAAGCATATTAAGAATATAGACATTTGTGCGAGCGCTCAACCCGGCCTATCATGGAACAGTTTTGTAACAGCACAACTTACATGTAAGAACAAACTATAGGACGTGGCAGAGAATATATCGATCCCTCATCCCTTACACCAAAAAAGACACAAGTAAAGATCTCAGAGTACTCAAAATTACTTACATCTAGTTAAAAGTCAATAACAACATAAAAAAAGAACTTGTGTTTAAGACCAGTGCACACCCAACGTCAAATGTATTTAGTGTAAAGACGCCAATAACAATCAGAGAAGAACATGACCTTCTGCATTGCCAAAATATAGGCATCGACAGTGGTACCGCAAAGGTACATGAAACAGTATGTGTAATATTTACTTTGTTTTTAATATACTGATACATATTTTAGACATCCAGAGAGTACCCGTTTTCCTACAACTTGAGTTACCAGCTTCATGGTCCAGAACGAAAGTTTTGGAATATCTGGAGGAAATGAGAATAAATGAAACGTCTGATATGAATTTGAGAATTATTGCAGTTTCTCCAGATGATCTTAACTTGTATTCAGAGATAGCAAAGACTGTTCTAAGTAAAGTTGATCTACTAAAAGATGAAGTCCAAAAACTATTGTCTGGAATGCTTTTAGAGGCGGTGATTAACTCAAAAGAAAGTGCTGAAGTTGGTTTTAATGTAACAATACCAACAATTACAGGTAATTCTTTTTCCAATGCAGGGGTTACTATATTAAATCACATGGCATGGTTTCAGATGTAGCACTTTTTTCAAAACGTTTCAATATTTGCACAGGACTTAACATATTTAGGTCTGATAAACAAAAATGTGTATGGTATTATAATTGCACTATATGTATATATGTTTAAAGAAACAAATTATCGAACAGCATAATATGTATTTTTGAAAGAAGCATACTTCTGTTGTAAGTACTCCCTGGTAATGAAGCCAACAAACAACAAAACGTTCGATAAGACGTTACAAATATATGTACACAGGGTGAACAGTTTTCTGCAGTTTTCACTAGTCAAAATACAATAATATTCGACGATGTTTGTGCTCTATGTAAGTAGAGTCAATCCAGTACGACATATAGTCACATATTGAGAAATCTGGCGAAAAATTATGATGACATTAAATGGCTTTAATTCTATTCATGTAATAACATGTTGCAACATGTGTGATAAAAATTATCATTTTAACCTGCTAAAAGAGCCGCGAAACTCCTCAAGAATTATGTTTTTGATATATTGCTTTAAAGTTACTGATTATTTGAATTTTTGCCTGTTAACCATACATAAGAACCCTAGTTGATATATTTTAGAAGAGACTAGTCAGATAAATAGTGACGATGAACATGGTCAAGCTGAACAGCCCGACCATCCCTCGGCTATTCATGATTGCAAAACAAGAACAGAATTTAATGGTATGTAAACTAGTAAACCAGTATAGAAAACTGGAATATCTCAATAATTTGCTAGATCATATATACAATTTGTAGTTGGCCCGTCATTTAAACTTACACGGCTAAAAAGTCACCCAGCGTATTTTATTTTTGGTAGATTGTACTTACAGGGACACTAGCAGTCAAATTCATATTAACCGATTTGACTCAAATTCTCATATTTGTTTTATAGCAATTAAAAAACACTATAATAAATTATTTACAATGCATAAGCTGTATAATATGTATTGTCTTTTCGGTCGTATTTTAGTTTAGACGCCATCTAATTTAACCATTGAGATGACCCCTCAAAAAAACCAAACGGTCACATAACGCAATATAAACATAAACAGAAATATAAATAAATATGTGGACCTCAAATTATTTTTCTATATCAGTTTGATTTCCAAATTAAGGTTAAAAAAAAATAATTTTCGATTTAACCCATAGAAAAATGATGTTTTGTCGACGATTCAGTCAAACAAATGATTTACCTTTGATTCACTTTTAATTTGCCATTCTTTTCTTTAATTAGCATAACACGCATCAAACATGCATAACCATCCCGAGCTAAGGGGTTAAATTGAAGTTCACATGAATACGGGTTCAATGAGGTCAAATTATTAACGTGCAAGTGAAAAATTTATTATCGATGTTTCTTAGCTTTTTTAGACAAAATTTAACCATACTGGCTGATAATAGCGAATTATTATTTCACTCTTTTACTTTCAATAATGATTGAACAAAACATCATATTTTGTTTGGGATGTATCTCAGTAAGTGCCCCTGTAATAGTTTATGTTACTTTAAAATGCCACAGTACGTGTAAAGAGACATGGTGACAAATATGAAACATTATAAATTTTTGCCTTGTAAACCATACATTAGAACCCTAGTTAATATATTTTAGAAGAGACTTGTCAGATAAATAGTGACGATAAGCATGATAAAGCTGAAAAGGCAGACCATCCGGCTATTCATGACTGTAAAACAAGAACAGATTTTGATGGTATGTTAAACTAGTATACTTGTAAAGAAAACTAGAATAACTCTATCATTTGTTAGATCAGATATAGTATTTGTAGTTGGTCCTTCATTTAAACTTACACGGTTAAAAAGTAATCGAGCGTAAATTGTTTTGAAATATTTTACATACAGGGGCACTAGCTGTCAAATTCATGTTCAAAGATTTTACTCAAATTCTCATATTTGTTTTAAAACAATTCAAATTATCTATCCAAATTATAATAAACACTATTATAATAAATAATTTACAGTGCATAAGATATATAATATGTAACTTCGTTTCGGGTGTTTTTTTAGTTTAGACGCCATCTAATTTAACTAGTGAGATGACAAAAAAAAAATCACATAATGCAATATAAACATAAACAGAAAATTAATATAAATAGAGATGTGGACCTCAAATTGTTTTTTCTATATCAGTTTGATTTCTAAATTAAGGTTAAAAAAACACTAATTTTCGATTTTACCTATAGAAAATGATATTTTGTCGACGATTCAGTCAAACAAATGATTTACCTTTGATTTACTTTCAATTTTAACATTCTTTTCTTTAAATAGCATAACACGCATCAAACATGCATAACCATCCCGAGCTAAGGGGTTAAATTGAAGTTCACATGAATAAGGATTTAATTAGATAAAATTATTCACGGGCAAGTGAATAATTTATAATCGATTTTTCTTAGCTTATAAAGACAAAATTTAACCATACTGGCTGATAATAGCTAATTATTATTTCACTCTTTTACTTTCAATAATGATTGAACACAAAACATCATAATTTTTTTTTGATGTATCTCGTTGCTAGTGTTCCTTTTATAGTTTATGCTACTAAATGCCACAGTACGTGGGAAGAGACATGGTGACAAATATGAAATATTATGAATTTTTGCCTTGTTAACCATACATTAGAACCCTAGTTTTAATATTTTAGAAGGAACTAGTCAGATAAATAGTGACGATGAACATGATCAAGCTGAAAAGGCAGACCATCCATCGGCTATTCATGACTGTAAAACAAGAACAGAATTTGATGGTATGTAAACTAGTATACTTGTAAAGAAAACTGGAATAACTCTATCATTTGTTAGATCAGATATAGCATTTGCAATTGGTCCTTCATTTAAACTTTCACGGTCAAAAAGTATTCGAGCGTATTTTGTTTTGATATATTGAATTTACAGGGGCACTAGCTGTCAAATTTATGTTCATTGATTTTACTCAAATTCTCATATATTTTTTATAACAATTCAAAATATGTATCCAAATTATGGAAAAACACAATAATAAAAAATCTGCAATGCATAAGCTATATGACTGTCCCTTTGGTATCTTTCGTCCCTCTTCTATATAATATGTAACTTCGTTTCGGGTGTATTTTAGTTTAGACGCCATCTAATTTAACTATTGAGATGACCCCCAAAAAAACTAACGGTCACATAACGCAATATAAACATAAACAGAAATATAAATAGAGATGTGGACCTCAAATTATTTTTTCTATATCAGTTTGATTTCCAAATTAAGGTGAAAAAAAATAATTTTCGATTTAACCCATAGAAAAATGATGTTTTGTCGACGAAACAAATGATTTACCTTTGATTCACTTTTAATTTGCCATTCTTTTCTTTAATTAGCACAACACGCATCAAACATGCATAACCATCCCGAGCTAAGGGGTTAAATTGAAGTTCACATGAATACGGATTCAATGAGGTCAAATTATTCACGTGCAAGTGAATAATTTATTATCGATGTTTCTTAGCTTTTTTAGACAAAATTTAACCATACTGGCTGATAATAGCGAATTATTATTTCACTCTTTTACTTTCAATAATGATTGAACAAAACATCATATTTTGTTTGGGATGTATCTCAGTAAGTGCCCCTGTAATAGTTTATGTTACTTTAAAATGCCACAGTACGTGTAAAGAGACATGGTGACAAATATGAAACATTATAAATTTTTGCCTTGTAAACCATACATTAGAACCCTAGTTAATATATTTTAGAAGAGACTTGTCAGATAAATAGTGACGATAAGCATGATAAAGCTGAAAAGGCAGACCATCCGGCTATTCATGACTGTAAAACAAGAACAGATTTTGATGGTATGTTAAACTAGTATACTTGTAAAGAAAACTAGAATAACTCTATCATTTGTTAGATCAGATATAGTATTTGTAGTTGGTCCTTCATTTAAACTTACACGGTTAAAAAGTAATCGAGCGTAAATTGTTTTGAAATATTTTACATACAGGGGCACTAGCTGTCAAATTCATGTTCAAAGATTTTACTCAAATTCTCATATTTGTTTTAAAACAATTCAAATTATCTATCAAAATTATAATAAACACTATTATAATAAATAATTTACAGTGCATAAGATATATAATATGTAACTTCGTTTCGGGTGTTTTTTTTAGTTTAGACGCCATCTAATTTAACTAGTGAGATGACAAAAAAAAAAATCACATAATGCAATATAAACATAAACAGAAAATTAATATAAATAGAGATGTGGACCTCAAATTGTTTTTTCTATATCAGTTTGATTTCTAAATTAAGGTTAAAAAAACACTAATTTTCGATTTTACCTATAGAAAATGATATTTTGTCGACGATTCAGTCAAACAAATGATTTACCTTTGATTTACTTTCAATTTTAACATTCTTTTCTTTAAATAGCATAACACGCATCAAACATGCATAACCATCCCGAGCTAAGGGGTTAAATTGAAGTTCACATGAATAAGGATTTAATTAGATAAAATTATTCACGGGCAAGTGAATAATTTATAATCGATTTTTCTTAGCTTATAAAGACAAAATTTAACCATACTGGCTGATAATAGCTAATTATTATTTCACTCTTTTACTTTCAATAATGATTGAACACAAAACATCATAATTTTTTTTTGATGTATCTCGTTGCTAGTGTTCCTTTTATAGTTTATGCTACTAAATGCCACAGTACGTGGGAAGAGACATTGTGACAAATATGAAATATTATGAATTTTTGCCTTGTTAACCATACATTAGAACCCTAGTTTTAATATTTTAGAAGGAACTAGTCAGATAAATAGTGACGATGAACATGATCAAGCTGAAAAGGCAGACCATCCATCGGCTATTCATGACTGTAAAACAAGAACAGAATTTGATGGTATGTAAACTAGTATACTTGTAAAGAAAACTGGAATAACTCTATCATTTGTTAGATCAGATATAGCATTTGCAATTGGTCCTTCATTTAAACTTTCACGGTCAAAAAGTATTCGAGCGTATTTTGTTTTGATATATTGAATTTACAGGGGCACTAGCTGTCAAATTTATGTTCATTGATTTTACTCAAATTCTCATATATTTTTTATAACAATTCAAAATATGTATCCAAATTATGGAAAAACACAATAATAAAAAATCTGCAATGCATAAGCTATATGACTGTCCCTTTGGTATCTTTCGTCCCTCTTCTATATAATATGTAACTTCGTTTCGGGTGTATTTTAGTTTAGACGCCATCTAATTTAACTATTGAGATGACCCCCAAAAAAACTAACGGTCACATAACGCAATATAAACATAAACAGAAATATAAATAGAGATGTGGACCTCAAATTATTTTTTCTATATCAGTTTGATTTCCAAATTAAGGTGAAAAAAAATAATTTTCGATTTAACCCATAGAAAAATGATGTTTTGTCGACGAAACAAATGATTTACCTTTGATTCACTTTTAATTTGCCATTCTTTTCTTTAATTAGCACAACACGCATCAAACATGCATAACCATCCCGAGCTAAGGGGTTAAATTGAAGTTCACATGAATACGGATTCAATGAGGTCAAATTATTCACGTGCAAGTGAATAATTTATTATCGATGTTTCTTAGCTTTTTTAGACAAAATTTAACCATACTGGCTGATAATAGCGAATTATTATTTCACTCTTTTACTTTCAATAATGATTGAACAAAAAACATCATAACATAATTTTTTGATGTATCTCGTAGCTTGTGCCCTTTAATAGTTTATGCTACTAAATGCCACAGTACGTGTGAAGAGACATGGTGACAAATATGAGATATTATAAAGTTTTGCCTTGTAAAACATACATAAGAACCCTAGTTAATATATTTTAGAAGAGACTTGTCAGAAAAATAGTGACGATCTACATGAAAAAGCTGACTTGTTTGTTATGATTGTCACAACACTGAAAGCGAATGAATACTAGAATTTTAATAATCAAAGCGACACGAGTGACGTCAGTTTTACAACAGGAATAAACTAACCCTTGTGTAACACTTGTTTTTATCTCTATTTTTGTGATGGGTTCGTGTGTCTCATTTCTATCTCGCATGTTTTATTATTGATGTTTGTTCGTATGTTACTTTTATTCCTATTATGAGCCGGATTTTCATTTGATCCCTTGTTATAGCTCATTGTTAAATTGAATGTAAAAGTGTATGTGCCTATATGTGTGTGTACTTACTTACTGGTAATCGTGAACGAATCCATGTTGTGAACTGGGTCAAGTTTAGCTGAACTACATCTTTATTTAATTATCCTAGATCCAACTTGACGGTTATTGTTTATTGTGTTGTTAAATTCAAGATTTATAGAATTGTAAATCAAATGAACTGAAAGTGTTTCAGGTTTTTTTTTATTTTTTTAAATTGTGTCTACTCAACATGCTCAATATATAATTGGCATGGGTATCACCATTTTGAATTAACGCAACAACTTGAATTCGACGAGTTGCTATCTCTAGTACAACAGCATCGATTGATCAGATATTTATTGTGTAACTATATTTTCTAAATGCGTCAGAATTGAAAAAAAACATGATAGTATTCCAACTCCGGCTTTATTTTGATAATATCTATGATGAACTACATTCACTCCATTGAGAACGTATTGCTTAAATGAAATTGATCTTTTGAATATAAAACACCAAAAGAGTGAAAAAATATATTTTAAACAAAACGCATATATCTGTTTTGTTCACGCATCGTTGTAAATATAACGGAATTTGATGAGACTGTCATATAAGTGACAGGTTTAGCGCTATAAAACATGGTTTAATCAACCATTTTCTACATTTGAAAATGCCTGTGCCAAGTCAGGGATATGACAGTTTTTGTCAATGCGATTGATGTGTTTTGTCATTTGATTTTGTCATGTGATTAGGGACTTTCAGTTTTGAATTTTTCTCCTAAGTTCAGTATTTTTGTGGTCTAACAGATCGAATACCTGATGTTCTTAAACCTTGCTGACTGTCATTGACGATTGTCAAATAAATTGATCACAATGTGTAAAAAAATGAATCTCTATATGAATTTGATACCTAGTAAAAGGCAATAAATCTGCGGCATTCTTTTGGTCTTTTGGAAAATATTGTTTGTGCTCTACAACGAAATTTAATACGTTCACGCTTATAAAGATTGCGGTTTTTATCAAACACAATCATAGGTTTGAACATTGTTTTCAATTAAGACTTGTACAGTATATATATTAATATATATAACTCGTCTAAACATCAACCCAACAATGTTAGATCTGTAAATTTGCTTTCGCAAATTTTTGGTTCTTCCCTCGCCGGGATTCGAACCCATGCTACTGTGATATCGTGACACCAAATCGCCTGCACTGCAGCCGTCCCGCTAGACCACACGACCACCTGGGCTCTCAAAAAAAGAGCTTTCGTTGCTATGTGTTACCTTTCCACGTCAGTTTTAATCTAGCGGCGTACTACAGTACATGATATATAAGGCATGAAGATGTTATTGTTACAGATCAGCTAAATTATCTATAGTAAAGGATCCTACAAATTAATGTAAGATACAGTCACAGAAAATAATTATATTCATAAGTACGTCTGAGTCAGTGACAACCCTACAACTGATGTATCCATCGGATCGCCATCAATGATGGTGATACATGGCTGTGTACATAATGTATATACAACTCGTCTAAAGATCAACCCAACAGTGTTAGATCTGTAAATTTGCTTTCGCAAACTTTTGGTTCTTCCCTCGTCGGGATTCGAACCCATGCTACTGTGATATCGTGACACCAAATCGCCTGCACTGCAGCCGTCCCGCTAGACCACACGACCACCTGGGCTATATATATATATATATATATACATACGAGTCTAAATTGAAAACTACGTTCAAACCTATGATTGCGTTGGATAAAAACCGCAATTTTTATACGTGTGCATGTAAAACAAATTTCGTTGTAGAAGGGTCTTAAAGCAGCACAAACAACATGTTACAAAAGACCAAAAAAGGGAAAAAGTATATCTAAACAAAACGCATTTGACTAACAGGTCGAACAACTGATGTTCTTTAACCCTGCTGACTGCCATTGGCGATTGCCAAAAAAACTGATCACAAGATGTAACAAAATGGATCGTAAACTAAATTTAATACTAAACCGAAAAAAATTAACTTGTGGCCACGATGTTATGCCACAAACATACGGTGTCCATATTTTATTAGTACACCAGATCCGGATTTCGACAATAAATGTCTCTTCAGTGACGTTAGGGATCGAAACAGTATTTGGAAGGCCACATAAACAGTACCCTCATTTTTAGAAAAAGTACCCTCACTTTAGATAGACCCTTGAATTTTAAGAGTCAATATAGGATGAACGGATTATATAAACCGGAGGGAAAATATGATACAAGCCCAAACGAAAAAGTATAAACGAGTCTAAATTGAAAACTACGTTCAAACCTATGATTGCGTTGGATAAAAATTGCAATTTTTATACGTGTGCATGTAAAACGAATTTCAATGTAGGAGGGTCTAAAACAGCACAAACAACATATATATATACTCAATAACCTGTTAGTTAAAAATAGCTATAGCAATGTTTTAACATAAGGAAAGTAAGCATACTGGTAAATAGAAAAAACTGCAAAAAGAAGCCTATTGTCAATTTATAGAATTTCGTAAGCAATTCGTCTATGTGTATGTCACTCTTTGTCCACACCTTTTATACTGGTATCAAAACTTTAGCTTACACAGGTGCATTTTCTCCTCAATTCTGATACTTAATATTAGTTATATATATTAATTATTTATTTCATAAAATACTGGTCTGTTTTTATTTTTCCAGAATCTGTACGATTTAAGTCATATTTCCAGTTTGATATTAGTCGGCGACTGAGGTTACAAATAGAACCAATTCAAAATAGTCTCATAAGTGATTGTGTTATCAAAAATGATCATTTGGTGTTTACTGATTATTTCAACAACATATTACATATCTACAATATAAATGGGAGTCATTATCGAACTATCAGATTGTCAAATCATCCGAAATGTATTGCAGTAATAAAAGAAAACGACGTCGCTGTCTCGTTCAATCGAGATATAGAAATTATCGATATCAACACTGAACAAGTAAAGAATACAATTGTTACGCGTGGTGTTACTAGTGGTATATCTTATCAAAACAAACTGATGTATGTTGTAATTGGTCACCGGACAATAGATGTAATGAAAATAACGGGAGAAATATTTCGATCCATTCATTGCCCTTTTCAATCACTGCACATAGGTTTATCAACTGATACCGACAGTTTGTTTCTTACCGATCCCTTAACTCTTACCGTATACTGTTGTGACTTGTATGGATCGGTCAGATGGAAGTTTTCCAATGTAAAGATGCCAATGCCGACGGGAGTTACGACGGATGATAATGGTAATGTCTATATTGTTTGTAATAAATCGAACAATGTTGTAGTGGTATCACCTGATGGTAAACATCATAAAGAATTACTTACTGAGAAAGATGGACTGCAAAAGCCAACAGGAATATATTATGACAAATCGAACGACTGTCTGTTGGTGTGCAATGGAGGGACTTGTGATGCATTTCTATTTAATGTTAAACATTCAGTTAAAAATTAATGAATGTCATTTTAGTGAATGGGTAAATTTAACATTGCAATTTAATCAGTCTTACATTATTGTTATACTGCGCTGTATGTGACATGCTTTTAGTTAGGTACATGTTTTGTTTTTTTAACCCATTCACATTAAGGAGATAATACGTGTAAAGGAGCTGAGTTTCTATGAGATTTGTGTATCAGTTAATTAGTAGTAATTAGTTCTTATAGCATTGTAATTATACAAAGACTTCAGACAATAAACTTTATCAGTTACTGTCTGATATGGCATTTTCATAACATATGTTCAAAGATGCTTCAATATTTTCTTTTTCTAAATTTAAAAAATGTAACATTTGTGAAAAGTCACGATGCGTGACAATTATTTGTATCGCTTTGACTTGGATTTATTTGTTGTTGATTTGTTCGATTTATGATTTTTTAAAGAATATCTAAATGCAATTGCTTCTTTTTGATTATTAGGGGAAAGTTTAAATTACATTGCTGTTTTAAAGGACTGTGTACAAGACTGTAAATGTTTTAATTACTGTTTATCGTCCAGTTTTAAAATCAAAAGCAATATAAATATATTCATATGTGAATGTTTTTTTTAAAATAAAACCTGCTTTGAACTATTACCACACTATACAAAACCAGTTTTTAAATGTTTATGTGTGCAGACGGTGTCATCTTTAGCGGACACATTATTATAATTTCGAGCTAAACAGAGGCGAGACATTTTTTGGGGGTTTCGAGACTATAAATCCGGTACACAAGGCAAACATGTTGAATGACAATTCTACTGAAAAACGGTTGTAATTGGGATGTTGTTGTTTCGATGTTGAAAATATAAAACAAAAATGAATTTTGTATGTACTATATGTTCATTATATAAATCAATCTTAATCCGATTTGAGAAATAATTAGTATCGAAAATTGTAATTTTAAATTTGATGGAATCAACATCAGAATAATAGGTTCCCTTTAGTCTTCATTATAAGAAGCCAATGGAATACGAGCTAGTAGAATAATAGGTTGCCTTCAGTCATCATTATAAGTAGCCAATGGAATACGAGCAAGTAGAATAATAGGTTCCCGTCAGTCATCATTATAAGTAGCCAATGGAAGACGAGCTAGTAGAATAATAGGTTGCCTTCAGTCATCATTATAAGCAGCAAATGGAAGACGAGCTAGTAGAATAATAGATTTTGTTGCCTTCAGTCATCAATATAAGCAGCCAATGGAAGAGACGAGCTAGTAGAATAATAGGTTGGCTTCAGTCATCATTATACGTAGCCAATGGAAGACGAGCTAGTAGAATAATAGGTTGCCTTCAGTCATCATTTTAAGTAGCCAATGGAAGACAAGCTATAAGAATAATAATTTGCCTTCAGTCATCATTATAATCAGCCAATGGAAGACGAGCTAGTAGAATGATAGGTTGCCTTCATTCATCATTATAAGTAGCCAATGGAAGACGAGCTAGTAGAATAATAGGCCTAGGTTCCCTTCAGTCATTATTATAAGCAGCCAATGGAAGACAAGCAAGTAGAATAATAGGTTGCCTTCAGTCATCATTATATGTAGCCAATGGAAGACGAGCTAGTAGAATAATAGATGTGGTTGCCTTCAGTCATCATTATAAGTATCCAATGGAAGACGAGCTAGTAGAATAATAGGTTGCCTTCAGTCATCATTATAAGTAGCCAATGGAATACGAGCAAGTAGAATAATAGGTTCCCGTCAGTCATCATTATAAGCAGCCAATAGAAGACAAGCTAGTAGAAAAATAGGCCTAGGTTGCCTTCAGTCATTATTATAAGCAGCCAATGGAAGACAAGCAAGTAGAATAATAGGTTGCCTTCAGTCATCATTATAAGTAGCCAATGGAAGACGAGCTAGTAGAATAATAGATGTGGTTGCCTTCAGTCATCATTATAAGCATCAATGGAAGACGAGCTAGTAGAATAATAGGTTCCCTTCAGTCATCATTATAAGCATCCAATGGAAGACAAGCTAGTAGAATAATAGTCTTTGATGAAGGAAATGTAACGCTAATGCGCAAATCACATTACTGTTTTTCTTCCAATTATTGGAAATGCAATTTTTAAACCGTTATGCGCACGCATAACGGGAATTTTTTCTGTTTTCTATGCGTTTCGCGGACATTGATGTATTCTGTTCGTCTTTCCAGTTTTTAAACCCGTAGAAATGTTCATGACATATGAAAGAAATTAAATTATCAATCAGATTTCTCATATTTTCTATTTAGAGGGTGGTGCTAGGCCCAAAATCGTAAAAATACAAAAATTAAGTCATAGTGAATTCGAAAATAGAAGAAGTTTGGCAAACCAACATAACACTAGAGAGATAACGACTAGAATCCTTCGGTTAATTTGGAACCGACATATATCGTTACAGCAGAAGCATACAAAAAAAAAAACCCAGAAGGGTTGACTTGTTTGAAAACTACAACCTGAAACCTAAACAAAATTAAAAAAATTACATATGTATTGTGCTAAAATCGGCATTTGAAGAGTATAATAAGATTTGATTGTTCTATGTCATCTTTTAACAGAAGTTGTTACTGGAGCTGACAATATGTATGTGTCCGGGTAGAACGACCTTTAATAAGAAGTTTGAAAGCTGTAAAGTTTCATTGGTTTTCTGCAGTTTAAGCTCAAAGATAAAAAAAAATTCGATATGTAGACCAGTGACTTTTGAAGATTACACCAGTGTGGTGCTAATGTTTTTCGGTCTCATACCAGTCTTTTTTTTTACCTGTTATACTTTGATAAGTAAGATAAAGATTTTCCCACCAATTATAGATTTCATTTAACTCCTTTATTCGTTTTGTACTTTTTATTGATTTTTTTACTTTTTTATGTAAATGTGCAAATTTATTTTTTACAAGATAAACATTCAGATTGAAATATAAGTTTCCCCTGAAATCGATTTAAATACAAATTTTGTCTAACCAGCTAACTGTATTCATTTTGATATATAATGATGTGGCTCTTTGTGTTATAGACAAGCGACATGAAGGACAAGGTTAACATCCAATTTTACATTCTGTAGAGATATACCTAAAATAACTTCGTACTTCATATGGCCTTATTTTTTTGGGATTCGAGCGTCACTGATTAGTCCTTTATAGACGAAACGCGCGTTTTGCGTAAATAAAAAAAAACCTGCCAGTGGTATCTACGATGAGCTTATTTATAAGCTATATTCTCTTCATACTTTGAACGACAAAATAATTTTATATCTCTACATGAGTAACGTTTACATGTTGGCGTCAAACGCACAATTCTATGTCAGATTTAATGTTTATTAACAACCTCATTAATTACTTTCTTATTTTTGTATTTTATTGTTTGTGTCAAATCCACCCATTTGGTCCCAGTACTTATAATATTTCAATAAATTAAAAATAGAAGCAATTAATGTGGTTGTTAAATTTGATATACATGTATTTTTTTCTGTTTGCTTCTTTGTTAGATAGGTATTTGTTTTTATTGTGATTTAAAAGATTAGAACACACTAGGGACTGCTGCATCACTAATTATGACTGTTTTACCCGTCTGCATCACGTATCGTTATCGATATAATGTATTATGATGCGACTGTCGTGCACGTGTGAGGTTCAGTGCTAAACAACCAGGTTCAATCCATAATTTTCTACATCATAAAATGCATGTACCAAATTAGGAATATGACAGTTGCTATCCATTCATTTGATGTGTTTGAGCGTTTGGCTTTTCTATTTGATAAAGAAATTGGTACTTGTTATTTAAAAGATAATATAATAGGGTTGTGTGGTATATATATTCAACATTTATAAACTCTAAACTTCTGAACTTTAATTCTGTTCTTTAATCTTCATTCTATGTCTTTAACATAATTCAATTTGGCCGCTTTCAAAGTGTATGTATACTGATATTGGTTCAAGGTAATGTATCTAGAGTTGTAAAATAAAGGTAATCCCTAGGAACAAGTACGAAAAGAAAACAAAATAGCAATGGGTATGATATATCTGCATAAAAGAGGCGTGATTTGTGAAGCAGCAGTTTTTTACAAAGTGCAACTTTAAACAAATACCTAAATATAAAGTTTTATGTATATCTTTTTAACTGATACAAATTGTATTAAGTGTTTATTATGTCAAAACATAGTGTGGGCAAATGTTGGATTAGATTCAAAATGCAAGAAAAGAAGACAAATTACCCAAGCTGTTCCATGAAAATATTTTTAGAATACAAACAATGATAAAATTCTGTTAGAGAGAGGATTTAATCAACTATATAAAAGTTTAAGAAAATATATAATATTAAATTTGAATTTGTTTACAGATATGCAACCCACAAAAAGAGCAAACGACTTTAGATTAGTTGCATTGATAGTTGATATTGCATCCCATATTATTTGGACATATATAAGAGAAAAATATTTTTTGCAACTAGGTTTTGAGTCCATTCTGAAGATAAAAAAGGAAAAACACAAATTGCATCACTTTTATGAAACAAGTGGATGTTGTGAATGTTTGTCAGATATAATAAAGGGAGAAAAAATAATATCAAGAAAGCAGTTATATTTATTATATACATATGACAAATATAGAACATGCAACTAATCGACTAATTAAATGATAGAAAGGCCACGATTTCATATTTGGAGGATAGAAGGAGGATACTGTTGATGCATGATTATGAAAAAAGAAGATGTGGTATGATTGCCAATGAGACAACTATCCACAAAAGGCCAAAATGACACAAACATTAAAATTTATAGGTCATCGTACGGCCTTCAACAATGAACAAAGCCCATACCGCATAGTCAGCTATAAAAGGCCCCGATAAGACAATGTAAAACCATTCAAACGATTTTCCTCACTTTAGATGGATATAGGTTATAGAAGACTTGTCTGTGTTTACCAACTATACTTTCTAGCAGTGAGGCTACAGATATGAGAGGGACATTCAAACTCAAAATTCAAAATTACTGACAACGCCATGGTTACTAAAAGCAAAAAACAAACAGGCAAACAATAGTACACAAAACACAACATAAAAAATAAAAACTTGTGTACATTCTTTCTTACACCAACATACATTATTTTAGTTGTCGTAGTATCTGTAATCTGAATTAGTTAATCGTAAAACTTAAGTTAGTTGATTTTGAGAAAACTATTTACAATACCAGGATTATAATTTAGTACGCCAGACGCGCGTTTCGTCTACATAAGACTCATCAGTGACGCTCAGTTTACAAAACACAGCTATATTCAATTGGTTCATTCATAAACCATTATCTATGAATTAACCAATTTTGTATCAGAAATTTCACCTCAGGCGTATATAATAAAACAATCGTTAAAACGACAAAATGTGGGATAAACCAAATGTGACAAAGTTATGAGTAATATCTAACAACTTTTTCAACGTGAATGAACGAGCATATCAGTTAAAGACCAATAAATGTAAGTAGAAGATAAGCTCATATATATATATATATATATATATATATATATATATATATATATATATATATATATATATATATATATATAATGAATATCGAAACCCAAGGAAAATTCAAAATGAAAGTTCCTTATCAAATATATTATTAACATGATTAATTTATATATTTTTGTGAGATCAATTTGTAACTAAAACTTGTGTGTGAATCGTCAATGCACTTGAAGCATAATGCGTGACAGGAGTCTTGTATAATGTGTTATATCGAATAATCTCGCTATATACTTGTGTTTTGGATAAATTTTAATAAATACACATGTACCTTTCTGATCAACATTGAAAACTGAAAATATGTCATCCTTTACCTTTCTGTTTTAGACAAGACTGAAGGTTGTATGTTCGTAATTACTAATTTGGATGTTCTAGGAGCATATATTTCGAATGTCACCCAATCTGTACACGTAAACACTTATCAGCTCTACCAACATGAACACGTAACAAAGATGACACAGACAACATATCATATTAAAGTGTTGATTGCAATAAAAGTAACGGTTCTCGTTATTATTTAAACATTGATTTTTGGTTTGTATTTTGAGTTAAACGAGGCAAAAGTATGTTTTATATTATTGAAGAAGCGTTTTGTCTTTTCAGTTTTGATATGAAAGAAAACAAAATAATGGCTACAATTATAGCTCTTCATCTTTTAAATAAACTTTGGATGTCAAATATTTTTGCCACGAGTATCACTGAAGAGACATGTATTGTCGAAGTGCTCATCTGATGCCGGAAAATTGGTACCGTTAATGTTATTAAAACCTAAATAATAGAAAAACTTCTATTGCAGTCAACAATTTGATTTCGCTGTTCAACAGTCATACATATTTCAAGCGAAAACAAATCCGGATCACAATCAAAACCGAAAGATACACATAAACAAAAAGATACACATCAACTAATAGAGGAAAACAACAGAACAGCAGAAACAGTGATCTGCAACAAAACAAGACGGACTATTTGATACAACTGTCATTTTCCTGACTTGGTTAAGTCATTTAAGGAAATTATGTAGGTTGTACCTGGTGTTATTGCTATCAAACCTCCTGCTTATATGACAATGTTAAAAATATTGTTTAAATGACAACAATACATGACAAGAATAAAGTACAAATAAACGCAAAACCCTCATAACAAATAACTACATACATAGATAAGATAAAAGTACATCACTCCATTTAAATCACAGAGTTAAAAATTAAAGAAACCACATACACGACTTCTTCTGCATCATATTTAGATTTATACCACCAATTTAAGATTCAAGGTAAGCGGTCATTAAAGGGTCAATAGTTATCAAAAGTACCAGGATTATAACCTATGAAAAAAAAGAGGATTTTAATTTTGAAGTTATCAATTCCCCCCACCTTGGTGGCAATATAACAACTGCACCTGCATATGAGATATACAATTTCCAACTAATTCCGTTTTAAATAGCTTGCAGCTGTACTTATATAAGACTTTGATAAACATAACCAGTGTCTGGGCAAATAGTTGATGAACCAGGGTTATCTCAAAGAACGTTGTGTTTTAAAAAATCATCGGAGGATAACAAGACCTTTTTGATTAATATTCCGTTTCAACTTCACAAATACAACATGATGGTTTTCAAGTCTACATGATAGGTATTCATGTTGTTTATCATCTTTATTAGGTTTATGCATGTGATATTCTTTTATTATGGTACAATGGTATACATACCGATATTATGTTTTGTGTGAATTTTTGTATTGCCGTCTTCCTTTGTTTATTTGCTTTTTTGTTTTTCTTTGTTAGTTTAAACATATTTATTTATAGTGGGTTGGGAAACAAGTTTTGCAACTTATATTAATCCCTTTCAACTTTGCTGGTGCGAGTGCTGCCTTGTCGCGGCATAAGCCTACTCTTTTTTGAAATCTACAAGGGTGTCTTTAACGTGCAAGTGATATGGCTTTATCTTAACACGGGTCAGCCATTTATCGTCTCCTTCCGACGGACTAACATCGTTTCCTCAAGACCATACTCGCAAATAGTGTCAAGGGAGTTCCTGAAATTTTCATCCTGAACGGGAATCGAACCAGGAACTTTGTGTTAGTAGTCCGATGAAATAACCACTACACCACGGCTCTCTTTTGTTGATATGTTTGTTTGTTTTTTATAGTTAATAAGATTATAACTCAATGTTGACAATGTTCCTTTTTTTACTTATTATGTCTGTGCGTTCTGTTCACACATTATAGTCAGCTTAAATAAAAAATAATCTGACTGTCAATGAATTGACAAGGTCAGGCCAAACTGTGGCCAACTCGAAACAAAATAAAATGAAATTGGATCATCCGCTGTAGTCTAAGATTTGCGAAATTTAAAGAATAGAGTAAGAACTGGTACAAAAATAAAGACCCGGAGATAATATAATGTGAATAGCGAGGATGACACAGTCACCATCGTTAGGTTATGAAATAACATAATGAAAATATGGAATTGCGTAAAGGCCTCGTTCATATTATGATTCTCGTGTCCATAATATACATTTGATTTGTCACTGGATGTTAAAAAACAATCTATCTAGCCACCCCAAAATTTCAGAATAGGTCATCTGGTTTACATTTATTACTTCATACAATTTTGTTGGTTTAAACATTTAAAAGTATAACATATCTATGAAAAATAGTTACATGACAGAATATTAATTAATTGAGAAACGAAGTCATTAATCTTATGTAAAACAATATGCAATTCTCAAAGAGAGATGTTTACACTAAATTGTGATGCATTCACTTTAAGTTGAACATGTCACGTCAAATAAAAACGCATCACAAGTCCCACTATCATACACCAACAAACAGTCGTTGGATTTGTCATAATAAATTATTGTCGGGATTTGTATTCCTTCTTTCTCAGTAAATAGCTCCTTATAATGTTTACCATCAGGTGATACCACAATCACATTGTTAGATTCATAACATAAAATATAAACATTACCTTTCCCATCAGTTGTAACATGCCGCGGCTTTATTTTCGTACCAAAAGTACAAATCCATCTGTTTGAACCATTCAAGTCACAGTAGTATAACGCAAAGTTGAAGGGATAAGTTAGGCACATACTGTCCGTATCAGGTGATAGGCATTGTACAGATGATTTTAAAGGACAATGAAAAGATCGGATTATTTCCCCTGTCATAGTCATTACATCTATTGTGTGGTAATCAATAACAACATACATTAGGCTGTTTTGATAAGATATTTTGCATGAATAACCACGTGTTCCAATTTTATTCTTCACTTGATCTATACTGATATTGATTATTTCTATATATTTTTGATCATATGACACTGCAACATCGTCGTCGTTTATTACAGTAATACATTGTGGTCTATTAAACAATTTAAGTTCTCGATTGTAACTTCCATATATATTGTAAATATGTAATCTTTCGCTGAAATAACCAGTAAACACCAACTGTGCATTGGTTATAACACAATCACTTATTACCAGATCTGGAGTTGATTGTAATTGAAATATCTTTCGCAGTTTGACATCGAATTGAAAAGATGACTTATATGGTACTGATTCTGCAAAAAAGACCAATATTTTGAGGACGACATCAAAGGCAAAATGTAGTATAAATAAACTGTTATCACAGAGATATGTCTCGCCTTTTTGTAATTTTGGCAATGAATTGTGCCAATTAACGCTAATAGAATTGCAAACCAAATTTTAATGACCTACCAATGAGATGTGAAAATGCTAATACATCTGCATACCAATTATCATTGATGTACCACAAGTGGATCTCCATAAACTGACCTAATCACAAAGTAATACATGTAAAGTAAGCAAACCATTCAAAGTCAATAGACCATGACTGAGGGGGCGGAGCCAAAAAATCTCCATGACAATGAGATGTGGCAATGGTAATACATCTGCATACCAATTATCATTGACGTACCACAAGTGGATCTCCATAAACTGACATATTCACAACCTAATACATGTGAAGTAAGCAAACCATTCAAAGTCAATAGACCATGACTGAGGGGGCGGAGCCAAATAATCTCCATGGCAATGAGATGTGGCAATTGTAATACATCTGCATACCAATTATCATTGACATACCACTAGTGGTTCCCCATAAAACTGAGCTAATCACAAACTAATACATTGTTGACGCCGTCGCCGTCGCCGTTGCAGCATACCTATGTCTCGCTTTTTGACTCCGTCAAGGCAAAACAAAAACCTAATTCACATATTTTCACTGACCCCTACCCCCTCTTAACTTCATTTGGGAAAAAGGTTTACGAATAGGGATACATGCAAAAGTCGAATTTGGGTAAACAAAACTCGCAGCAATTTTGACCCCCACCCAAACTATTTGATTTTAGTTCTTTATACCACATTGATCTTTTGATTTCGTCCCTTACATGACGTAAATCAAAAATATTAATGGAACATGTATTCTGAATGATAGGTTAAGGTAAATGTAGGTGGAATTGGTTAAAATCTACGTAGAACATATACGAATAGTAGTGTCCAGTAATAATGTTTAAACAGAAATAAGTCATTCCAAAACATGACGTCATAGAAATGAAACCGCTAAAGTTTAAAGTTTTCTGTTACGTGAACCATCGGTATTCGTATGATAGTTTATCAACACTAATTTTTTAGGTAGTTTTTGTTTTGTTTTATTTTCTATTCTATTGCATTATTCGCATATTTACTCATTTCAGCAAGTCAACATGGCGGCTCATTAGATACAAAATTTAAACTTTTGGTTTGTGACGGAAGCTTACGAGAAAAATATAGCAAACTTTGTAATGGAGAATTTAAAGAATAAAAAAGTTTTTTTTTAGCAGTTATTCATTAAATAACCTATGCAAGCTTCATATTTATAAAGATAATTTAGTTTTATCTAACAGGGAGTAAAAAGGAACAGCAACACACACAGCATACACACCCTCGCGTCAATTTTTTAATGACCGTATTTGTCCTATTAGAATCGAAATAATTCATGGAAGTCATAGATTGTTGGAAATTTACGCTTTTTATCCTGAGCATTGGCTTCAATGAATTATTTCTTAAAAGTTGATTGTCCCAAGGAGCAACTACTGTCCTGAATGTCACGAATATCCAGCCAGGAAGGGTTTTATTATATCGAAAAAGGTAACAGACAATTAATTGCAGGGATAAATCAACTATCGTAATATAAAAAAGCAGAAACCTAACCATAACGTTAACTTCATAAATGTGTTCAAATACTAAGGCTATGTCTTGCACTGACATTAACCCTATGTACAATAGGTTAAACACGACGCCGTTACCACCGCGGTATTTTCAAAATTGTCCAATCGTGTAGCTGCATTGACAAGTTCCGCGAAATAAAATGACGCTTGCGGTCAAATAGTTCCATCCAGGTCCAAAAGTTAAAAACGACTGACCGGTCCAATAGTTCAACACTTACAATATGGAAAATAGTCGTAGTATTGTTTATTCATTTTATATAGAAAATGATAAATGGGATATAATAAAATGATCAAATCAAATCTGTATATTTACGGTCAATATTTTATTATGATATTTTGTTTTGTCCAAGGAACTGAGTGAACTACTAGTTCATTGAGATAAAAAGAAAATATAAAATTAACGTCGCTAAGATATTTTTTACCAGACTCCACATGAGATTAAAATGAGAAGCAATATGTAACCTTACGATCTTCTACTATGAGAAAAATGCATACCCTATAGTGTTCCATACGTGACTATAAATATCTCTGACATACCTCCCTCTAAAACTGTCGAATCACTGTGATTACGCTGATTTCTGCTAGTGAGTAGTATCCCAGTCCTTTCTAACTCTTCTACAATATAGTATTCTAGTACACAAGAAACAGTTAAATAATTATGCTACGTTTTACAAAGTAGTTGCGGTTTTCAAAATAACAGCGTATGTCATCTGATAAAGAATTAAACATAATAGTAATGATGTCATTTAAAATAAAGCTGTAATATTCATTGGACGAACTGAACAACAGTAGGAACGACAAGGTTATTGCAATATGTCGCTCAAGTATTATTTTCAATATGATACTTACATATTTTTTATTTATGAAGTTAATGTAAAGTTCACGTGAGATTCATGTAAATTCTTATTTACTTGACACTCAATGTTTACGTGATTACACGTAAAAGCTCGTTTGTGGTGAATTTGGTGTTAGTTCAAACATATTTATTCATGGGAAACGGTTATATGGCTACCTTAGAGGAAACGTATTCATGGTGAAACATATATTTTTATGAAAGATCAGCTCAGTAAGTATTGCGTTTGCAAAACATTGAAATATTGTTCTCAAACAAATCTCAATCCCTGAATCAACCTTCACTACTTAAGTCTTTATACAGCGTATGTCTATACTTTGCACTAAAAATAGAAACTGAAAAATCGAAGAAAAAACCCAACCTTATGAAAGAGAGCTTTAAACAATCAATATTGAGCGTTGTAAATATTGGTTTTTGTTTTTATAGAATACAGTTGCAATACGCTAAGCAAAATGAACTATACTAGTAAATATATCTTTTAGCTGTACATGTGTTTACTGGAAGTTATCACAGAAAACAAACAACAGTTTCGTTTTTTATCTAACTTAAATTTAGCCACATCAGTCATATATTTTTTCATTTATTACTCAATTCTTCCTATTCTTACATAATATGTCTAAAGGAATTAACACATTTGTTCGTCATAAAACATAATTTCTCATGGGGGCTCATATTACAAAAATAGTTTGGAAATATATAACACATTTGTGAAAAACTATTTCTTTACCCTGAGTAGCTGATGAGTCCATTTTAACTTTTACATATTCTTGTGCGTCTTTAATTGCTTCTAAAAGAAGTAATGCCCAATTATCTTTCCTTCGTTTCACAGCCAGGAACATTTCTCGACACGCACCAGTTCTTCCTTTTGAGTACTGCATTGCTTCAATTGCTTCTTTATCACTGAGTTCAATACACCTATTTCTATATAAGTATGCACAAATTTGCAACGGTTCTAATATATCAACCAAATCTCCTGATAGGTAATTAATTATGAATTCAAAGTATTCTTGACAAAACGTTCGCCCTCTGTCTGGATAAATGTTGCTAATAGGATCAACAAATCTCTAATAACCTAAAAAAACATTTACATCTTTTTACTGAGAACAATAAATAGCCTGTTTCTTTTATTCAAATTTCTAAATCTGTATAAAATATTCATTACACAAATAAGTAATTGCAAACAATATCAATGTATGTACATATTATTTCAAATTTGGTAATTAAAGAGTATGAAATAAAACAAGAGTTTTGCATGTAAATACATTTTCCTCATGACATGATTAATTCTATATTCATTTGTGTACACTAACTTTTATCATTGATATATATATATAGTTTTATTCCTCTACAAAGTACTTTAATTTTAATTGTTTTACTATAATCTACAAAATATGCCTCACCTCTCTCAGATAATGCCAATACGAACTTCGGAAGAAGTTCAGTTCTGTCAGACATTTTCTTAAGCAATTTATCGCAAGCTTCTATCCTGTTAGTTTGATCAAGCTCACAGATTTTGGCGATAAATTCATCTATAAATGTCCGACAAGACTTTAATAAGACAGCATCATAACATATGGCACAATGGACAAATATGTATGGCGTACATTTATATATATATATTCATTAGATAATATATACTAGGGTAACAGATAACACATATATTGGCACAGGTGTCTTTTGAAATATCATTAAAATTAAAATATTAATAATCACGATAAAAGCACGTCGTTCTGGAAAACAGAATACAATAGAAATGGTGTTAAACCATATATATTATACGAACTAAAAAGTACTTTTTGGAATATGAGTAGGAGACGATTAAGACTTTGTTTAAAATGCATTTTACGAATTTTACGGACGTCATCACAAGTTGGTTGACCGTTATGAAATGACCATTTTACAGATAATATCCTTATGTCTTAACTTCAATTTATTTTCCTTTCCACCACAAATGTTACATTCCGAATTAGAGTATTTACCGGGTTTGTAATTATATGAACAGCACGACGGGTGCCTTATGCGGAGCAGGATCTACGTAATACCATTTAGGAGCACCTAATATCACCCCCAGTTTTTGATGAGGTTCGTGTAGCCAAGTCTATAGTTTTCTATGTTGTGTCTTTTGTACTATTATTTGTCTGTTTGTCTTTTTTATTTTTTAGCCAAGGCGTTGTCAGTTATTTTCAATTTATGAGATTGTCTGTCCCTTTGGAATCTTTCACCCTTCTTTAATAATGTAGTCTATTCCATTATTGAAATTGTTGAAAAAAAAAAGTTTCACTTAAGAGGGTGTCCATGGAAAAACCAGGCAGTGGATGTCATCTGACATATTTTGTTTTCAAAATGTTTTCTTCTACTTCATTTCAGAAATTCATTCTTTCTCAGAGTAAAATTTAGTTTTTATATTAACTGCAACAAATAAAGAGAAAAAAAAATACATAGAAAGCACTAAAAATACATTGAAAAAGGGAGATAACTCCTCATTTTGTACAAAATTTTGTTGCATTGTTAGTGAACTTTAAAATAATTTACTTAACCATCCACTGTTGATTGAAAAATATCTTTGACGTATATATCCTTTGTATGATATAAACATTGCATTGAAATCAAAAAATCAGTGGAACAAAATTTATGTTGTGCCACCCATGTCATAAGATTTGCCTGATATTTACTTGGACAGCCTCTTTACAACTTATGTAATTAGGTTAGGATCTTCAGATGACAAAGAAGGGGCACTAGCTACGAGATTAATGACAAAATTTTAATATATTTTTTATTTGTTCAGTTCTTAATGCAAATGAAATTGTAAAATGATAATTCGTTTTCAGCAGCAAGTATTGATGATGAATTATTCTCTTGCAACTGATAAATTGTAAAAAAAATCCGTACTCATAGGGTTTAGATTGAACCCTTGGCTAGTGATGGATTACGCATGAATTATACGTGTTAGTTACTAAAAGGAAAAGAAAGTTAACATTTACAGAAATGTAAATGATTTGACTCACTGATTCAATCCTAATAAATGTTTTCTTATACAGGTAAAAACGACCATTAACATATATTTTCAACCTATGATATGAAATCAAACATACCTATAAAATTAAAGTGTACGAGTTCACCATCTATTAATATATCTGTATGTATGTTAATACGATTGTCGGCTGTCTTCGGAGGTCAACTCAATAATTAATTTGATGGTGTCTAGACGAGAATATATATTAAATATAATCGAGCCAATGCCCTGTTAAATATTTATTTCACACTGTTCATTATTTGGATAAACGTCCGCGCGTGTATCAACAATCCAGTACTCAGCACTTCGGTGTTGAAATGAATATCATTTATATGGACATTTCTATAAATTTACTGTTACAAAACTTGGATTATTTTCGAAAACTAAGGATTTTATTATCCCAGGAATAATTTACCTTAGCCGTAATTGTCACAATTTTGGGGAATTTATTGTCCTGGATGCTCTTTAATTTTTGTACTTGTTTGGCTTTATAACTATTCATATGAGCGTCACTAATGAGTCTTACGCAGACGAAACACGCGTCTGACGTATTTAATTAAAATCTTGGTGCTTTTGATAATCATTTTGTATGTTGTAAAGCAAATATGAGCAATATAATCAAATCGTTGAACAAGAATTTGACACCCAATGCCCCTTTTAGAAAAACGTGTAAACTAGACTTAATTAATGTTACAAGTGCTATTTTAAAATTAGATTTGATTTTTGATTATATTATCTTTCTTCATGTTGAAATCTTAAGAACTTATTGAACTTATTGAGCACCTTGAGTTCAAATTTGCTTTTTAATGTTACGATTTGAATCGTTCAAAACTCCAGAAAATAGCTTAAAGTGTTTAACGTTAAGTATGTATTTTTTTTCTCAATCTTTTCATTCTTTGACCAGATACATTCTTTTTAATACGCAACTCTGCTTAAACATTTGTTATCTATAACATCAACTTTTTTTGTTAGACCAAATGAGACCAAAAACAATTTAAAACAGTAAAACTGAGAATGCAAGGGGGTATGTGCTTAAGAGACAACAAACCATCAAAGTAGAAGAAAAACAACTCAAGGACATCAACACAGCAAGAGAATCCACCACCCGGAGACCGGTTACATCTAGCCATTAAACAAAAAAAGGTGCACTGGTTCAGTGATAATGAACGTCATGATAAACCCCGAAACATATAAATTAACTAAAAAAATAGACTACCAAAGGCTACTGACCTGGGAAAGGCGGAATGTAGCGGATTAACTTATGTTTTATGAGATATTAACCCTTTCCTTATATATCTGGGAAATGTAGATTGACGGGTATGTTATTTTCTTTAGTTCTAGAACAATTAATGGTTGCTCATTATTGGCCATGTTTGTGCGTATATTCTTACACAATGTATCCCTTCTCGGACAAAACAAAACGTTCCATAAACAACTATTGGGGGATGAATAACTTTATATAGAGCAGTATAAAAAAAACAGGGACGAAAGATACCAAAGGGACAGTCAAACTCATAAATCTAAAACAAACTGACAACGCCAGTATGTGACATGGATGCACTTACATGAAAGTCGTTAACTAAGAGTTAAAAATAAAAAAAACATCATTTAACTATCAATATATATAAGAAAATGATACTTACATAAAACAATTGCAAAATATTAGAATTATATCAAAGTCATTTCAAGACCTTGCCCTGTCATTCAATTATAAAGTCAGGTGTCTGATCAATCTTTGCGTACCAGATTTCAATGTCAGCTGAAAACATTTTCATGGTGGTATTTTTGCACGTTGTAAAATTTTAAAGAAATCAACTTGCTCATAGAGGTATCAAATCAAATTTGAAAGATGTATATATTGAAAATTACCTTCCAGTCCTTGTATGTTGAATATAACATCTGTTGGCTTTAAGAACTTTAAAAATTCCGACTTTAGTAAACAAACTCGGTCCAACAGTTCTATCTGTGATTCTGTCATACTTTGAAAAACTTGGAAACAATAAAATACATTTAAATAAAAGGAAAGGAAAGGAAACTCATTATTGAATTTCTTGTTCTGTGTGTTTTATTTTAAAACATGAGTACACGGTTCAAATTTTACAAAATTGCAAGGCATTGCTATGAAAAATAACTGTAAAATAACAAAGAACATTGTTAACAATTACACTAGATCAAGAAAAAAAGAGTAAAGACTGAACTAGATATTCTTACAGTATTAAAAAAAATATATATGGCGTAGAAACAGCGGAAAATTCACCAGTTAAAAGAATTTGTAGAGACAAATAAACTGTAAGATGTCTATAATGTCTTCATGGCAAATATGCGCATGTCCCTTCTGTGAAAAGCTTTACATAAGATATGTTTGTTTTTCTGGGGAAACTAGTGTCTAATCAAAGAATTGGGGAAGAAAATACTTTTTATTTACACTTACAAAACCTTAAATTTAAATGAGAAAACAAATTTTTGACATTGTCCTGTCAAACTATACTAAAGAATGGTTAATTTTTTCCAGTAATACCTCTACTTTTGAAATACGTGGTCCAATGTGTTACGGTCTTGACTATAGCCGGCAAGAAGCAAAAACGACAAATCAATCAACTTTAATACTACTCATTCAAAACAAATAAATTGTGAATCAAAATACCAAAAAAAAAGAGTATATACATTCCTCCATCAAACATTATAATCTTAACAATATACAGAAATCTTAATACCGTCATTGCTCGTCAAGTTAAGTCAACTATGAAATAACACTTACTGACATACGTACATGGTATTTTAAACAGGAAAGGTATTTAAAAATGACTACTATTTATTACCATGAATTTGCTGTGGTTTATTTGTATTTTTCAACTCTTTGCGTATTAATTCAGTGATAAAACAATTTTAAAGTCGTCCCATTGTTAATCATACATGACCCATATCTCCTTATTTTTATATAGATTTTTACCTGATAATCTTTAAAATTCTTCTCAAAATGGCGACCGGGAAATAATTGTAGATCTAAATATAGTTTTAGATAACCTTTAAATAAAAGTATACCCAAGTCTTTAAATATATCGAATTTACAAGAACAAAATAAGGTAGATATTCACAGTTAATATTTTCTGACTTTAATGTTGAAGACTGAGCTAGATAAAAATATCATAACAAAAGATATATAACTTTGGTTGATCGAGGTTTTAATATAAAGTTAAATAAGGGTTTCATCAGCACTTTTTCTTTTAAAAATTGATGGGATAGATGGTCTGCTTTACGTGTTACAATAATTTTGAAAATTTGGACTCGAACATATATAAAATTTTTAACAGAAAACATTTAAATAACACAGCTGTCCAGAAATTAATTAATGTCATTATACCGCGCATATCGATGACCAAGTTCAAAATGAAGAAATAAAAAACAAAATTGAATACAACAAAGAGGTTTTGGTTTTAATTAAGTCAGGAAGTTATATTTCTCGCATTGCTTGTACAAATGAAAACGAAGAATAGCAGTTCTTTCTCTGAGATTAGGTATTTGATCAGCTGGTACTGGTTTAAAAAAACTTAATTGATATTGTAAAAAAAATAGCTTAATTTTCTTTGATTCAAAATAAATAGTGTTTTTATATATTTACACTTTCAAATAAGGAAGTTTAAATTGAGAATGGAAATGAGGAATGTGTCAACGAGACATCTTCCGGTTCATATGAAATGTACTTTGGAGCATTATGACTTTAAGGAAGCTGGCTTGTCATGTTTTTGATTTTTTGTCAGATTTTCGGAATCCTCTGGTTATATCCATTTGAATGCCTTGACAATTTTTGCCCGGTGACCCCCATTTTTCTATTTGTTTATCTTTTACATGTATAATGATAAGCCATCTGTAAAAGTCTTATAAACTTTTAATTATTTTTTAATAGATTTTGAGAACTTAAACTTGTCAATGATAAAGCTATGAAAAGTCAAGAGAGAATATTTTCCCGCCAAAATTTCAATGGCTAATATCTCGAAAACAAGCACGATGAACTATATATTTTTTTTGATTTTTTGATTCCTTTATTAATCCTTCATCAATATAAACTAGTATTTTGAAAAGTTAATTACTTTGAAACTGACAAGCGACCTCCCTTAAAGCAGTGGCCCTTGTTGCTCTAGAATAAAGACGACATTCGTTGGACATTAAATATGGCTTCACAATTAACCGGACTGGTACTGACTATCCACATTCAGATAATATTAAAGTTGTATCCTTAAACGTATTTTTGTTGCGCTCAATATTGAAATCTGTTGATTTGAGAAGGATTGTCAAGCATTTGATTGTATATTTCTCGAAGCGGTATTTTTGTAATTTTTCTTTTTTAACGTTAAGAATAAAGCCTGTTTATTTAAATGTCACGAATTTTACAGCTTAGGTCTCTTTTAACAATGAAGATCAAGTAAAATCTGGTGGTGTTGCAGGTTTTTAAAAAAGAGTTGTTTTGTATAAAACCAGGTTTAATCCACCATTTTCTACATTAGAAAATGCCTTTACCAAGTCAGGAATATGATAGTTGTTATCCATTCGTTTGATGAGTTTGGACTTTTGATTTTGCCTTTTGAATTTGGATTTTCCTTTTTGAATTTTCCTCGGAGTTCAGTATTTTTGTGTTTTTACTTTTTGATCATGTTGATTGCTATTGTTGCTAAAGGAAATTATGATGCACACATTGATATTGTATCATATTGTACTGGTGTAGTTGATCTAGTATGTAATTATTTTCAATTGGACACGATTACAAATGGTTTTAGTAAGAACCTTTCAAAACGATGTTATATTTCAATAACAAGATTTAGTAAAGACAAAAAAAAAATGAAAATTTTGGTAAAGAGTTATTTTTACTATGTGTACTATAAATGGTAGAATTGTCAATGATACATCTCTTGGTCAAGCTTCATGTAAAGACACAGCATGTTATATTGTTGTATATTGTCACCAACATGTATAAGTTTTCGCTTTCTTTATTTATAAATCGCTATAGTGTAAGATAATACACCATCGCTAGCAACAGAGTTACACTGACACGAATAACTGGCATTGAGCAACGAAACGGGCTGAAGAAAAATCGATGTGACCTGTTTATTATTTATTGCATTTCTTACTCTATGTTTTTACTATCATCACTGCACATGTAAATTACATTTTCGATTGATATATTAGCATAACAATTACCACAAAAGCATATTGACGGAGATGACGGGATGAACACGTAATATTTAACTTACAAATGAGTAAATGCATGTTTTGTCAAGGGTAGAATTGGTATTGATCAATCTATTTGTTGTCTCAATGTAATGACAAGTCAAAAAGGGGAACAAAAACCATAAATAGAAAACGATCTCCCTTATATACTTTATGTATAAAATAGGTAATCATAAGTACTCACCAAATACAGAATTCTTGCAGTTTAATATTTAAATTTGTGTTAGAAAAACACAACAAAATACCGCTGTATTCCAATTTGCTCTCGATAATCGTGAGATAGTCATATAAAATGTTTAGTTGGGTTTAAAGTATATACCGAAACGTTAAGATATGATATATCTAGTCATTTTATAAAAGTGAACATAAATTTGTTTCACGACTGAGTAATGAATTCTGCAAAGATAGTTTGTTGAATAGCAACCAATTAACTTGTCTAATCATTAAAAGATGCACCTTCATTATTTTGTAAATTGAATAAAAGTATAAATAGTGTGGATATTCATAAATCATTTAGCAAATATTATTTTCAAATGATTTAAATCAGCTTTTACTTTAAGGTTTTGTTCTATGACTGCAACATCAACTTTTAAGTACCCGACTGATTATAGAACTGACAATTCGTTGCTGAAATAACATAACTACTACAGGAATGACCTTCAGTAAGAACTCAAAAATGGTTTTATTCGGGTTAAAAGAGAAAAAAAACAAAATGTTTTACACATCTTAGCGAAGGACCACTGTTATGTATTTTCATATATAAGCTTTTGATAAAAAAAAACAACTAATATCTCCATCGTTATCTAACTTCTGCATGTTCTCGCTTGAAAATAAGTCAAACAACAGGTAATTGTAGTCAGGTATCAAGTAAATAAGTAATTGTTCAAGTCAACAAATTTATAAAAATGATGAAACTAAAATTAATGTAGGGTGAACATGAATTTTTGTTTTTGATATTCTGTTCACTTATGAAATCTATGACTCTAAGATCTTATTTTTGACACTGCTTCGCAAATATAGGATGGAATCATATTTACAGATCTGTATTGCAAGCACACATAAAAACATAAATATGTTTCTGAACATCCTAAACATTGCAACACGAGCATTCCCTTAAGCCAGGAAATACCAACAAAGGAGATTTGCTCCACAAATGACACTGCAAGCATGCGACAACACGAACTTTGCGGTCAATAAAAAATAGTCATGGTTTCAAAGGAAAAGACGTTTTAAAATAAGGGTTTCTTATGCTAACAACATCAGCCGAGATGAACGTTAACAATTAAAAGACATAACGGTCAACATAAGAGTGTTATTTGGGCTGACTTATTTTAAGATTTAACAAGTTGTCACACCTTATCCGCAAAAATTGGAAAGAAATCTAAAAAAAATCCTAAACTATCCAAAGAACTGTCTCGAGCCACCTGTACTGGATTATTACTTTGTAATTTATTTGGCCTTTTTAAATTTTTTGGATTCGAGCGTCACTGATGAGTCTTTTGTAGACGAAACGCGCGTCTGGCGTATATCCAGAATTTGGTCCTGGTATCTATAATGAGTTTATTTACAACCACTGGGTCGATGCCACTGCTGTTGGAGATTTATTTCCCTGAGGGTATCACAAGCCCAGTAGTCAGCACTTTTTGGGCTGACATGAATTGTCATTGATATGGTTATATTTATAAATTTACTGTTAAATTTTTTTTTATTTTTTTGAAATACTCAGGCTTTTTTCTACCACATGCATAGATTACTTTAGCTGTATTTGGCAAATCTTTTAGAAATGTTGGTCCTCAATGCTCTTCAACTTCGTAATTTATTTGGCCTTTTTAACTTTTTTGAATTAGAGCGTCACTGATGAGTCTTTTGTAGACGAAACGCGCATCTGGCGTATATACTGAATTTGGTGAGTTTATTTACCGTAGGCACAAAAGCCTTTGAAACTTGCTGATGAGAGCTGATTTATCCTTGAAAGCAGTCTTTTTGTATGTGGGCTCTTACAAGGGATGTGGAAACAAATTATGTCTGACTTGAAAACAAATACTGAATGACCAGACTTTAAACAAACAATCCACTGGTACGGAACACACTATACGTTGCAGTGTTAATTGTAAGACTGCAAATGATGTGTGTCCTCTACAGTGTAAATGAGGTAAACAGTATGTTGGCGATCCGCAAACATGTCTACAATGTAAATACTGTTTTAAGTGATTAAAAGAAAATAATATACACCACTTTCCATTGTAATATGAATAGAAACCAGACCAATATCTCAATTTGTTCAGTAAACATGTATGATATTTTAAATGTATAGAAGAATAACGATGTAGTATGATGGCAAATAAGACAACTCTACACAAGATACCAATTAACACAGAAAATTGATAGCTATAGGTCACTGTATGGCATTCAAAGCCCACACCGCATAGTCAGCTATAAAATGCCCCGAAATCTCAAATGTTAAACAGACTAAACGGGAAAACTAACGGTCTAATTAATGTACAACAAAAAGAACGAAAAACAAATATGTAACACAGCAACAAACGAAAACTTTCCAATCACAGTCTCTTGACTTAGGACAGGCACATATACAGAATGTTAGCGGCATCCAAACCCTTCCATAACCTGGGATGGTAGTGTAACGGCACAACACGAGAAAGAACTATAACATCAGTTGTAAAAGGCTTTACTCATCAGATGGATACAAATATAAATACATCATACAAAAGCACAGAGTAGACGTTGTCGGGTACTTGTACATCCCAAAATTTTTGTGGGCGCTCAACTCTGCAACACATGGTTGGGTCGAGTAACAGCAAAAGTTTCTACACTTATCTTTGTGTTTATATGTCGTTTTTAAGGTGGTTAAATGTAAATGTTTGACAGTGCTCAACCCTACCGCAACTTATTACAGTGGAGTAACATCAAAACCCAAAATGCAATCATCAAAAATACTTCTGATAGTAGTTTTATCGTGTTTGATACCTGAAATCGGACGTCGAAGTAACCAAAGCCGAGGAAGCGTTCAATAAAGATAATAAAAAAATTGTGTTTAAAGGGCTGTAATAACATCAACTGTTCCAATTTTCTGAACCAGATTCTTAGATGCACAACGTCATAAACTTTTATCATTGATGTAACACGTTTTCCGATTGACTGTGAGATTTTTTTTATCAGCCAATACACATAATTTTGTCATTTGAAGTTATCAACGTTTTTTTCATAATTGACTCCTTGAATAAGGAATCTAGAATTAAGTTATATAACATAAACAAATGTGATGCACACTGTAAAATTACCCGCTATGCACGTTATTCAGTGTGCACCACATTGTTTATGTTATTCTCGTACTTTATCATATAATCAGGAATACAAGTAATCATTTTAGTTTGTTGAATCTTTTGCATGATTATTTCAGTGAATGTACTATCTATTATTTTAGCTATTCCCAATATCACTTGTTTCTAATTCCTGCTAAATTTGTCATCAGTATTTTTTTCGTACATTTGATATATGGAATTTCTCATTTCGCACTTTTTTTATTTGCGTCATCCAATTATCCAACGCTAATTCTGGTTTTCCACAAATACGAATTATATAGTATGCAAGTGTTATATCAATGACTTTGATATTTATGTTTTCTATTGCAACATATTTACAGATATTAAGATTTGAACCATTTTCCTGCAGACATGATGCGTGATTTTGATTCATCGGCTTCATACACGTGAATTCATTTGTGCTTTTGCTTAACTAAATTCAGAAATGTCTCAAAACTAAAGGAAGCAAGTATTTTTTTCTCTTATATTTGTCCAGATGACATGACACGCACTTTCAACTAACAATGCCACTTGCTTGCAGAAGTGTGTCTTTACCGATGGTGCAATATCTATAAAGACATTCTGATTGTGTCAAGATATATATTTGGGGATTCATTTATTTCTCAATTCATTACTCTTGTGGAATATAGTTGGAAAAGTTCATTCAATCATAAAAAAAACCAATAAAACTGACCTGTACAAATTTGCTTATATAAAGACTTAAGTTATAAGGCAAAATAAGAGATGCCTATAAACAATAAACACAGTATGTACAATTGAAAAAAGAAACATCAATTAGACAGTGCGTGTTAGCTTATACTGATGAGATACGAAGTAAGAAAGGTGTTACCGAACCGAAAATTCAAGTACAAAACATATATTGTTATTGTTTTGTTTTCTATAAACAATTCTTCTTAATGAACGTTGACGGGTACTTCCGCTACTCATTATCGTTCAAGTTAAGATGTTGATAATAGCATGTATAACCAGTAGATCGATATCCCTTCGATTGGAGGTAACATCATCGTATTTGTTGTAATTCACAGATCTAAATGAATGGTCAAATTTGTTTTTAGTTTAGTTAAAACAGTATTCTATATAAAGAAAATGATTTGGATTGGGTAATCGTCTGAATTTGTTTCCACATGTGGTTTTATTGGCACTCTATACCATATCTCTATATCATCATATTTTTATAAAGCCTATATAAACTCTCTCTATTCTACAAAGTACAATTTATTACACTATAACAAATCACAATTGCACACACACAGTACGACATCTGAACATTATTCATTTCAAGATGACCTCATATGTGACTGGAAGGACGCTTCAAATGGTTAACTCATAATAAAGCTTATATTATACTAAATAACTAATATATGTTAACAAGCACTGTGTTAAATTGATTAACCCAAGTCAGTTTTTATTAGAATTTGTCTTTTTTTCACAAAATATTTGATATCATGTAGTAGCAATATACCAACTTAACCTGCATATGCGATATACATTTCCCAACTCATTCGATATTCAAGAGCTTGCAGCTCCTACTCAGACCTCACTTCAAACATCACCAGTGTCTGAGCAGAAAAATGATGAACCAGGGGTATGCCAACAAACGTCTCGTCCTTTTTCTAAAAAAAGTTCATCGGAAGGTACCAAGACCTTGTTGATAAATATTCCATATCAACTTCACAAATAATACAGGATGGTCTTGATATATAGATTCTGTGTACAGACGCTGTTTATCATCTTAACAACGTGCTATATTGTTTTTGTCATTCGATTTTGTTCTATTAAGAATATAACTTTACTGTTGGATTTTTGTCTGTGCTATCCATTTAACGTGGCTTGGTACTTGATACATCCCGTCAATGTGTTTGTATTATCTTTCATTTTTGCTGGTGGGTTTTGTATTATATGCGACTTTTTGTGTGTCGTTGGTTCTTATAACATAACTCTGTACTTAAAAATATCCTGTCAGTATGTTATTGTTCTATTATATGTCATTATGTAATATTTATAATATACATAAGAAAATACATTGAACAACAAATGACAAAATTATTTAATTACGTAGACTACTAGTGGAATGAACCATTTAAAGATTCTTATAAATTCTATAGAATTTTTGGACTATTTTAAAACTCAGTTTATTATTTTAAACTAATTCTTTCGTATTTTTTATTGTTTAATCTGTATTCTAGCATTGCCCTCGTGAAATTTTAGAGTTGTTTGTAAAAACATTGAACGACAAAATATAGGACGTATAAATCTTCTGACGTCAGACATGGGACATTGTTTCTTTTAAAATTGTAACACGGTGATGACTGCTGTACCCATATTTTGACTATTTTATTTATTACGACTGTTTAGTTCAGGCATCATTGTAAATATAACGGAATTTGATGAAACTGTCGTACAAAGTGAGATGTTTAGCGTTATACAACTAGGATTAATCCACCATTTGTATGGCCCCGCAACGAAGTTGTCGGTGCCATATAGTTTTACCCCTGTCCGTCCTTCCGAAATTCCGTAATTCCGTAATTCCATAATTCCGTCATTTCGTCATTCCGCAACAAACCATTATGCGGTGGGTTTTTTTCTTAACGCCTTCAGATATTGGGCTTTTGGTATGTGAGTTAAGCATAATGAGTTAAAGATCAAGTTGAAGTTTCGTTCCGTCTCACTTTTTTTTGCCGAAACTACTGGCTTTGGACTTTGAAAAATTGTTGAAAATCACAATTATGCGAACTGTTTTTCTAAACGCCTTCAGATAGTAGGCCGATTTTTAGTATCTTAGTGAACCATAATGAGTTACAGATCAAGTTTAATTTCGTTCCGTTGCACTAAGTTTTGTCGAAATTACGGGCTTTGGACTTTGAGAAATTGTTGAAAATCACAATTATACGAACTTTTCTAAACCCCTTCAGATATTGGGCAGATTTTTGTTATGTTAGATAACCATGATGAGTTACAGATCAAGTTGAAGTTTCGTACCGCTTCGCTAATTTTTGCTGAAATTGCGGGCTTTGGATTTTGATAAATTATTGAAAATCACAGAAAAACACAGTTATGAGGATTTTTGTTTATATTCCTCCAGAATTTGAGCTGATTTTTTATATGTGAGACTACCATCATGTTTGTGTCCACAAATTGCATATTTTTAACTTTTTGGTATTTGACACATCTAGTCTACATTTGAAAATGCCTGTAATAAGTCAGGAATATGACAGTTGTTGTGCATTCGTTTTTGGTGTGTTTTGTCATTTGATTGTGCCATGCGATTAGGGATTTTCCGATTTAATTTTCCCATGAGATCAGTATTTTTGTGATTTTACTTTGTACTTATTTCAAAACAAATCTATCACACCTGAAGACTACCGATAGTAAGTTATTACCATGTTGTACAAATGTATTAGCCAGTCAACACTGAGGTTGTCAGTTTTCCTATTGAAGTATTGGACATAGTTTGTTTGTACCAATAAGCCAGAGAATAACAAAACACATCATTTCTTGGTACCATGCAGCCGGAGGTCAACAAACAACTTTGGTAGCTTGTTTTCGGAACCATAATAGTATCATTAAAATTGAGAGAGGAAATGGTGAATATGTCTAAACGACAATACATTTTGTGATACGAAATATTGTTAATCTAATAGTTCAAAAACATACACAAAAGGTCTCCAGAAGAATTTATTGATAATCAGTGGAATACTAATAAAAGACAAGTTTCTCTCCAAACAATTATGACTATGAGTGTGTGTCTATTTTATTCTTCATCAAATATCGTTAGTGAGTTTCAAAAAATGAAACTGTCCTAGTTAACAAAACATTTTTTTTTTACAATTGAAAATGTCTACATGATCATCCGTGTTTCCTAAGAATAAAATACTTAGGAAAAAAGAACAGAAGCCACTAGAATAACGATCCAACAAACGTTCCATTTCATGACTAGAAAAAAAAAATATTTGAAAATGACATTATCAAGATGCCTGATTTCTTCATCATTGTTTATTGACAACATATTTGGTACGTTTGGAGGTTTTGTTTGTCAATAAACCTTCGGCATTCCCATGGAAACCAATTGTGACCCTCTACTTGCTGACTTGTTCCTTTATTCTTATGAGGCTGACGTCAGACAAGGAACTTCTTAAGAAGAAAAAAGTAATCAGTATCATTTAACTTTACGTTCAGCTATATACTAGTAGATGATGTTTTCTCACTTAATAATTCAAAATTTGACTTTGGGTTTTTTTTCAAAAGTTGTCTTGAGATTATTCCTGTCATTTTAAGGGGAAGATAACTCTTGTCAAACGTATGCCTTATTAGACGATGGTGCGGATATTTTTTTCTGTGCTGAAAAAACTTAATCTTTCCAGTAGACAAGTCACATTTCAAATATCTGCAATAATCTCGTCTGATAGTACGATGCACGGTCAATAAGTTGACTTCCATGAAAGATCTATCGATGGCAATGAAGACATATCGTAACATAAAAGCTGGTCAGTGTAAGAGCTTTTGATATTTACCCGCAAACAAGTTTAAAACGTCCACATTAAAACACTAATATATTTAGCTAATATTGACATTCCAACAATTAGTGCCAAAGACCTTATGTTGCTGATTGGCACTGACTCGCCTGAAGCTCATATACCGTATAGCGGGTTATTTTCGCGGGTGTAAATTTTCGCGATTTTCATTGAATAAGGTATACGAAAAAATTTGGCCGTTATTATTTTGGCGGATTCAACATTTTTAACATTACCTTTGCATGTACACTTTTGAATTGGCGGAATTTATTTTGGCGATTTTGTTCTATCCGCGAAAATAAGCGAAAATTTACACCCCGCGAAAATAACCCGCTATACGGTACCATTGGAAGTAAGGTCGGGTACAGGGAAGCAATCCTATGCAATTCTTCTACGTCAAAGGATATACATGTACATTTTGAAGATTCCAGATGTGTTCTGTTACAGCGACAACTGGAACGTATGCAGACAACTAACTGCAACGATTAGACAAAAATTTGATGTCTGTAGAATAGAAAAAAGCTTTGAAGATTATGAATTTGTCCATTTCTCATGGGGACAAATCACTTCGTTAACAAATGATATGGCTACGGCAGCTCAACATCAAGATATATCACTAAAAACACAAATTCACAATGATCTGATCTCATAGATAGATTGGTTGGTGTTTAAATCGGATCAAGGAGCAGGACCATGTTAACTGCCCTGATCAAGGAGAAAAACGTGCTAAAACATGACCCCCGGGAAAGGAACTGTACATGCAAGGTTTTCATTCAAAAATGTAAGAAGTAGGGTAAAATCTTCCAAGAAGACTAGAACTAAGGAGAAGAGGTCCAGGTCACCGAAGAAAATAAAATCCGCAGGACAGAGGAGAATGGGTAAATAGGCAATAGCTTTTATTCAGAGTTTTCGAGGTTAAAATTGATCGAGATAGGCATGTGCGTCAAAACCCACAAATTAGAATTAGTAAGACCCATAACAAAACCATGTTTGATAGAACGTTTAGAGATATATATAGCAAATACTTTAATTGCGTGTGTGAATATTGTGTTTAATTAAATTGTATAATTAGTTATCAAAAGTGCCAGGATTATAATTTTATAGATTATAAGACCTACCAGAGGGACAGTCAAACTCATAGATCTGAAATAAACTGACAACGCCATGGCTAAAAAAAAAGACAAGCAGACAAATAGAAGTATACATGACACAACATAGAAAACTAAAGACTAAGCAACACGAACTCCGACAAAAACTAGGGGTGATCTCATGTGCTCCAGAAAGGTTAGCATATCCTGCTCCTCGTGTTGCTCAAGTTATTACAAACCCGGTAGATACTAGAGTATCTAGAGTAGTCTAATTCGGTAGGTCAAATTCATGAAAAAGGAAGGGTATTGTAGTTACGACGTAAGGAACATATCCGATATCATCTGTGAAACGGTTATTCCATACAAAAAAAAATTAAAGCAAGCTTGATAATTTCTTACATAACGGTCAACCAACTCGTGATGGCGTCCGTAAAATTCACGAAGGGATGATTTCAACTTCACCATTTGATTTGGTACTCTTGGTTTAATAGCTTCCTTGTGAGCAGCAACATTCTAACAAGGATATTGTGACAGGGAATATAAGAACAAGAATATTGTATCAATTAGGAGATATTTACTCCGTATGCAGGCGCTGTTGGAATGTTGCTACTTAGAAATGGAAAGTTTACAATTGCGAATCTGAAATCTTCTCATTTGTCGGTGAAACAACATTATCTTTATAGCGAAAAATTACAGTTAAAGGATATTACTTACTTCTTATCTTTCTTCCTGAGAAGCTCCTGTATGACGTCAGCCTCAGAATAATAAAGAAAAAAGTCGTCATGAAGAGACGCACAATTGGTTTCTATTCAAATGCCGACAGTCTATTGAAAACCACGTCCTCCAAACGTAATAAATATGTTGTCAATCAAGAAATCAAGCATCTTGATAATGTCAGTTTCAGAAGATTTTTTGTATGAATCAGAGTGATCCTTGACAATGTAGAGTTTTTCCCTTCCTAAGGCAAGATACTTGTTTCTTATTTATTCTTTTTTATGCAACAAAGCAAAACGTACTCTTTCAATTTGTCCTTTAGTTTGGGATTGGGAATACTTGTGTTAAGTGTAGAAAAGTCAAATGTTTTAATTCGTTTGCAAGATGAAAGAGTCTTAGATTGTACATGTATGTAGTCTAAATATCATTTGATTTTTTTAGTATTCACATCTGATTCTTGCCACCTTCAGAATAGGTAGTTTCACAATAACTTTGAAGCCCGTTTTTGATTGCTAATAACATAGATGTTAATAAGTTATAAAGATGTTTCTTAAAGCACTCGGAAGACCCAGCAATATACCGTTGATTATTAGGACACTTATGTAGTTTAGGTATCAAATACAGTGATGGAAGATTCAGTTCTTCATCTTTAGTGGAACTACATAATTTAATGGTAAGGAATGTAAGAATTATATATTTAGTTTTGTTTTGAATATTTATTGTAGAAAATATATTTAAATAAACACAAATAGTGCATACATTGACACTTGGTTGCCACTTCAATTTATAGGTAAGCTTATGTAAAAGCGTAGAATTCAATATAATTATTGACGTTTACGGCGTTAAGTACATGTCTCGTGTTTGCCGCCCGTTTTTATGACGTAACGTTTACCTATGAATATGTTATTTCACATTTGATAACACATAAGCAACACGACGGGTGCCACATGTGGAGCAGGATCTACTTACCCTACCGGAGCACCTGAGATCACCCCTAGTTTTTGGTGGGGTTCGTGTTGTTTATTCTTTGGTTTTCTATGTTGTGTCATGTGTACTATTGTTTGTTTGTTTGTCTTTTTCATTTATAACCATGGCGGTGTCAGTTTTTTTTTAGATTTATGAGTTTGACTGTCCCTTTGGTATCTTTCGTCCCTCTTTTATTTCAATTGTTTATACTTACTTACTTATTTTCATAGGAGAGCATGATAGGTAGGCATATGTTTAATCCGACTTTAGTATTCATTTCTTTAGCAAGATGTAACAATGTTCCGTAAATGAAATATTGATTTAATCTTGTGTGCAAACATTTACCTATTCCGCAAACATGATTCGTTATATTTTATCATGATTTAGACGTAATTAATGTGTTGTATATAATTACTATGATTAAGGGAATTTATGATTTGTAATTTATGTATTTGCAAAGAATCGTACGGTATCGTATTCATCATATTCCACGTAAATAAAGAACTGATCTGATATGCATACTTGACTTTTATTTACAATGTGGTCTAAACAGTGATGATGATGAATAATACAATTATGCAAATTAAAGTTATAGATGTTTTAACACAAATAACAATAGACATATATACATATTACAGATATGGTATCTGCCGATTCCACTTTATCACAAATTGCCACAAATTGTATTCATTTGTGTTGGATACTATAATTCAATAGATACATTTTGTCACGTCTGTACAATATTCTGATATAGATATCGTCGTCGAAAGTTTGAGTGTTATTAGAATATCTACATTTTTTTTTAAATGAATGTGTTTCATTTTCCATTGATACATTTAAATTTTCAAATTATAAAGAAAAACTAAGGTTTCAACTCCCTCATGCAATGTTGACCCTAGATGGATTTGACTGTTTTAAAGGTCCTTTTCGGTTTATAGCTCTTCAGCGTCCCCGATGAGGGTTAATCAAGAAAAGCGCTTCGTACGCATGAAATTATAACGTATTGTTTTCATTTTTGTTTTAGAAATTATTTATAAACTAGAGTTTTAACTTCCTCATACAAACTCTATCTTAGATGTTGTTTGGCTATTTTAAATCAAACCATTTAGTTTACAATAATTGATGTTAAATGATATGTTTTTGTGGGTATGTTAATGAATTCCGAAAGGATCAATTGACGTTCCAAATTTCTGAAGTGTTAAAATAAAAGTCAAGATAGTTTCATACATATGCATTCCTCCATTTTAAAGTAAAAACAAATTACAAATAATAATAATAACACAAAGTAACAAATGTTTTTTTTTTTCTCAGTATCGGTTCCAAATTGTTGAATCATTCATCAAACTTTCTCTTTAGTCCTGCAACAAATTTTACAAAGGAACTTAAAATTCAAAATAACAACAAACTATAGGAAGACGAAATGTACTTAAATAATTTTAATCTACACCCAAAAAATGAACACAAAGGAGTAGTTGGTTAAAGCAAAAAGTGTGAAACAACCATTTAAAATTGAATTGTATGCCTGGAATGTCAAGAAATTAGTGCATGGTCGTCGCAAAAGTGACGTTTGAGATTAAAATCAGCGTAATCCATATAGTACTTATATATCATTAAATCCGAGATCTCGTTATCTTAAAGTCATATGAAACGAGTGACTGGTGAAAAATAATGTTTATCCAAAGTTTGAACCAATGCATGTATATATGATAAACTAAGTCTACTGTGCTCGATTTAATGATTGTTTACGCATAGATATCGTAAAACCGTCAACATTTTTTTACTTTCGGTCTGTTATGATGTGAAAATATGGAAGCTACTTAATTGTCGTGTTTTGAAGCCGTATTTATTGATTGTCATCTTAGAATCAACAAAGAAGCATAAATTCTGCGCACGTGTATAACATGTACAATCAGATAATAGCTTATTTCAATGACAGATTCATGCGTATTGCGATCACCGGGTTCAAGCTGAGTTCACTTTATACGGAAAACATAGTGGCGAATTGTTTATTTTCATTTTAGTTTGAAGTTTCGTATGACTTTATTACAAAAAATTATACTTCATTTTTTCATCGATACACATGTTTTATTTTGAAGGTTGACATTACCTTTCAGAATTTTTATCAAAATCAGGATACCGATTCCAGATTTTTATTTAAATGTGAACACTTATAATGAAAAAACTATCATGCAAATTTTTGATCCTTTGAATAGAGTACTTTTAATGGACAATTTAACACTATGGAAATATCTTAAATATTTTTAGGGTTGTTTTGGGGTGTAAACTTTTAACATAACAATCTATGGTTTGCTATTCCTTTTATTAAAACTTGTGTTCTTACATCCGATTATATGATCCTTTTTGACTTTTTGAAGCTGACTATGTGGTATGGATTATGCTCATGGTTGAAGGCTGTGCAAGGATCTACAGTTGTTAACTTGCATGTTATTTGGTTTTTAGTGCATGTTTGTTCCTTTGATAATCATATCACATCTTCTTATTTCTATATAATGATTTGGTATAGCACATGTCCTTGCGTTTCTCGGACTGTTGGTGATGTCTTTTCGTTATTAATTAAGTTTTTTAGAGAACACGATTTATGTTCTAGTTGTAATTAGCTTAGAACAAGATGTCTTTAATTGTCAATGTGTGTCTTTTCTCATTATGTACTAGTAAGTTATTTGTAATATGTTCCGGTTTATGAGGTCAATTTATTTTCAACTTGTAGTCTGTTCTTTCTCTGTTGGAGCAGTTTTATGCACGGAGGTTTACCCTTGTTAATGAAATATGCATAAAAGGAAAGATTTAAACACATTAAAATAAAAAAAAAATTAACAAACCAGTTGCATAAGGGATGACAAAGGATGTATCTTTGATTTTATTCTTTCCAATGTTCTTTTTGATTCCTTTGGCAGGTTGGTCTTTGAAGGACCCTTCAAAGGTCGTGCTGATTTTTTCTTGAGGCCAATCTAATTTGCTGATAGCGTCTACGAATGACTTTGTATCACCAAATACAGTTGCACTATTGCCTTCCACGCGTGAGTAGATGACAGATTCTCCTTCAAAGTCACATAGAAAATTAAATATATATATACATATTATGCAGATAGGGAGGTATTTTTTCTTATAAAGTATATCCAGGATGTTTCTTTTTGACGTTTGAATAAGAAATGGATATGAACTAAGAGGAATTTATAATATACTTAGTTGGGTACAACATGTGGAGCAGGTTCAACAAACACTTCTGGAGCATCTATGATAAGAATCGGTTTTTTGTCGTGTTCATTTTGTTAAAATTGTCGGTTTGTAGTGTACGTTTTTTTTTATAGGGATACCTTTATGTTTTGTCGTGACATTATTAGTTTCACTTTGGCTAATGAGCTTTCAAAGTCCATTTGCTTTCTTCCGTATTTGTTTAATATATAATATTTAGTAAAAATGTTTGTTTGGTAAGGTCCAATTTCTAAATATATCCTTCAACGATAATTTCTTTATATATAATTTCAATTTCTACGAAGTTATTATAAAACAAATTTGCAAATGACATTGATAGTCCCAACTTGGTATTGGCATTAAAGTGTAAGGTTTGCTGAATCTTGACTGTCACTGCGCCAATCATTCGAAATATACGTTAGTAGCTTATGTTCCAATTGATGTTTACCATAGAGGCTAGCCAATGCAAGCAATACCGACAAGATTAGTTTTCCGGAAAACAATACAAGATTAGATGAGTAACATGATACCAAATATAAACATTTATTCTAATTAATTTCCAATCAGTTTTGATCGGAATAGAGTATTTGAAATGCAAAAACAATTGTACATTGTTTATAATAAAAAGGTACTTTTTCTAAAAACCTATCGCAAAAATAAAGTGTTATATAAAATATGAAAAGTAATAATTACTATTTGTATCGTAAGCTCGAAAACGTTTGTTGTTTTAATCACAAAATATCAGCAGTATTTCTGACTTGTTATATCGCGTCTTTTAATTTTGTCAAAAGTAAACGGGCGTTCACTTCTGCGTTAACGTTTAAAAATGTAAGTCTTATATTTTATATTTGTAAAAATTAAACGCACGTTGACGGTGATTGACATCGTATCAAAAAAAAAACACTGATCTGTATACTTACGTAGAAATGTCGAACATCACATCTTCATTAATAATGTATATACACGATTACAATATGACAGACACGTATTAAATTAATAGGAAATTAAAAACTGTATTGAACATGTTAATTAGGAATAAAATGTTTTTCTCTGAAGCTTGACGTTTTTTTTTTCCTTTGTCATTAGATTTGGATTTTAAAACGATCAAATGGTCTGACAACAATTTTTTCAGATTCATAATTGTTCTTAAAGTTTGACCTATATGAATTTGCCTAAAAGAAGGCTGTCATCAGTTGACCATTTACTCCTGGCACTTTATTATCTATTGTGTGCACATCTACATACAATTTTCGTTACATATATTTAATTTTGGCATATTTTTTTAAATGTTGTGGGAAACGATAGCAATTCGTTTATTTGTATTTGCTACGTTAAATTTGCAATTGAAGCTTAACTTTCTATTTAATATTTTTGTACTAATCTGAAAATTGGGTACTTTTTCTACCTACGAAAAGATTGTTGGTATGGCACCTTTTGAAATTTTCCTTTTTTTTTTTGTTACAATGTTATTCCAAGGCATTAAAATTTTAAACTCTTCTTTTTTCTTAAGGATGAATAGTTTTACACAAGTTAAGAGCTCTATAAATCTTCAGTTACTAATGTTTATGTCGAAAACAGTACAAAGTGACAATATTTCATGTTTAAGTAATATTCATGTACTGGCCCTATAATTAGGTTTCAAATTGGATTGTTACACATAAAAGTAAAGATATTTAATTTGTTGTCGCATAAAAAAAAGGTGCTCATGGTTTACATTTTGAAGGAATATTTTACTACACCATTTAAATGCATTTCTTTTAGTTACTAAAGATGAATAGTTTTACACAAATTGAGAGCTCTGTAAGTCTGCGGTTTCTTATATTTGTTTTGATTACGATAAAAAGTAACAATATTTCTGTTCTTTTGATATTCTTTTACTGGCCTGATTGCTGAGTACTTCTTATACATCAGGTTAGATAAAAAAAAAAGAAGGTAGACATTTGACTTTTAAATAGCAAGAATTGTATATGGTGCCAACATTGTCATCGTTTCTTTATTATGATGTATTTCCAATGTCATTTAAACTGATCGGGCGGAGCTTACGTTTTGATTTGCATAAGGACAGTCTATTTGAAGATGTGTGTGATTAGGATGATTGCCGTTATAATTATTACTGATTTCTAATCACCTACCAGTGCCATCAAAGGAATTTACAAAAGAATGACTGGACACTTCATTGATGAGTTTATCCTAAAACACCTATCGAAAGATGGAATGGTTTATTATGAGCTAAACGGTTCAACTCCGCCCAGTCAAGTGAAATAAATTGAGTAATATCAGCACTGAAAATGGGATCTTTTGGTACATCAGGATAATTAAATTTACTCAAATTAGGAGCTTTTTCAATATGTTGATAACAATAAAAATTGTATTTTTTTTTCTTTTTATATGATTAAATGTTGTACTACATATATGATATGCTTGGTTTGCACCCAACTGCTAATCATTATTAATTTATAAGGAAACATAGGTTAATGATCACTTTTTAAACTATAAGCCATACTACATGATTTCCATTTTGTATTTTGCTTTTTAATGTAGAATCGTATATGTCACAATAATGCAACGTATAATAATAAGTTGTTAGTCACCAGAGTATTACCGACCCAGTAACCATTACTTAGGTACTTGCAAGGAAATGCGTCTTATTTATAATATTTTTGTTTTCATCATAGGAACATAACATAATCATAAGCGTATTTTGGTTACTGAAAATTTTGATGGTAGGTTGCGGCCAATATTTTTTCTCAGCGTCAGTATCTGCAAAATACACCACATGATTCTATTTTGATAAAACATCAACGATATGCTCTTATGCAGCAGTATGTTTGAAGTATGGGTAAATCCCGACAAGGAATCAGAGCGCTTAATGTTTGGGATATTTTACTTATTCTATAAAACAACTATGGACCATTCTACACTAGAACACATTAACACATTGAAATCAGATAGGTTTATTTATTATTTAAACTCCAAGTGACAATGAATCTGAATAATAAATTATGACGTGTCATACATTTTTTTGCAAAGAAAAAATTAAAGACATAACATTACATTATCAACAAACCAGATTCACGTTGGATGAATGCATCAATGATGTCATTTTTTTCTATCATTGTTTCAATTCTTTTGGCAGCTTGGTCTATCATCGTTGTCATTTCTGTGCTCATCTTGTCAAACATGTTTCTCTCACCAACTACATTTGACATATTGCCTTTTGTGCAAACTAGCAACACATAATATAAAGTAGGTATTAGAAATCATAGTCATACATTCGCATTCATAGGTGAAAAGCAAAATATAACTACAACAAATTACCTTATATAAAAGTAAATAAGATCAGGATCACAATACAAATACATGATTTTCCTATTTGTCTTGAATCTTGATTATGATTGCAATATGTATATCTGTATATACAACAATACATATCGATGGTTGATTATATTTGGATCAGTGTGTACACCAGACGCGTATTTGTCTACACACCACTAATCCCTGACGCTTGAATACAAAAAATAAAAAGTCAAATAAATAACGGATTTAAAGAGCATTTAGGACCCCAACTTCCTAAATTTTTTTGAGAATACAGCTAAGGTTATAATTAAATTGCTGAGGTAAAAAAGCCTTAGTTTTTTCGAAAAATGAATGCATGCATTGACTTATGAATTTAGAATACTCTAAATAATTTACTCAACGAACCAATGTTTCATTATTTATGAAATACCTCGACTTTGATTGACAAACTGTAGGAGTAGCAATATCTGGTAACCTCATTTGGCACAAATATAGATCTTAAGACCTTAGTTATTGGTACCTTTCGGGTTATTGATACTGCATTGTGTATATTACATGCATTACCTATTAAAACGTTTAAACATGCTGCATTTGTCAGGAATATATATTGTTCAGTTGTTGTTGATGTTGTTCATAAGTGTTTCTCGTTTCTCGTTTTTTATATAGATCAGCCTGTTGGTTTTACCTTTGAATGGTTTAACACTAGTCATCTATGGGGCTCTTTATAGCTTGCTGTTCAGTGTGAGCCAAGGCTCCGTGTTGATGACCGTACTTTTGTTTATAATGGTTTACTTTTCGAATAGTGACTTGGATGAAGAGTTATCTCATTGGCACTCATACCACATCTTCTAATATCTAATTACTACCTCAAATAACAGGAAGCGGTCAAAATGCTACATTTTAATACCGTTTCCAAACATTCAAAATTAAGTATAAAATGTCATGTTCAGTTGCTTATCTTGCTTGGTTCCCATCATTTGAACATTTTATTTCAATACATTTGGATGAAACGACTCGTAAAACAATACAGAAACACTACATTCGCTGTCGTTGATAACCAGACTTACGTATGTTGCTTATACAGTGGTGATTCAAAAAAATGTATCCCCATGCTTATGATGTATGCCCTTATTTTTTACAGTTATGGGACGGTTCATTGGCAGAGATTGGGACGCTGATTTGACATTTCCCCCTTCTTATGGTGTGTATATTTCACAAATCGGTCGTTATGCTTTTTTTATAAGAACTTTTAAGATTCTTATTGAACCTTATGTTTATATATTAAGTCAATATGTCATTATAATCAATTATTTGAAATCTTTACCAAATAATTTCATAGATAAACATAATTGAATTTATGGTCAGTTGTTCAGCAATAATATGATATCAGGTATCCATATGGTCGAATAGGGACAAAATACTGGCCGCTACACGTCCCGGGAGGTGTCGTCACCGACCCACTCCTGTTACAGATGGAACCGTGACAAGGATACCTGATCCCTCAGTTATTTTTTTTTTATCATGTTTACCTTTATTCAACCATTTTTTATTTTCAAAATGATAAAGTTTGAACAGAAACCTTGTACTTTTGATTGTGTTACTGTTAATGTGCAAGATTTTTTTACTCAATTTGGAGCCGTAAGTGGATTTGAGTGCCTTCAGAAAACAATTTGTTTCATTTTTTTTATAAATTTCTTTATTTTTTATTTACTTTTTTTACTTTTAACATGGGTTAACAATGAAGCTCACCTTTATACAAACGAGAATACACTTGCACGGGAATAACGAAGCAATTAACATATGTAAACGTTTAAAAAACAACACTTTTTAGAAAACCCTGACAAATATAGCATTTAAATCATTCTACGATTAAACGCATTACCAATTGTGATAACGATAATTATCTAAACAATCAAAATGCCGAAGACACCTGCTTTACTTATATATAACATATTATTATCAGATTATCAAAGAAAAATTTAGAACACATTGTTATAACAAAAAGTTAACAAACCAGTAGCAAGAGGGACGAGAGCATCATCCATATCATCCTGTCCAACCATTTTGTTTTCAGTTCTGTTTCCAGCAAGTTCATTAAAGAATCCTTCGAGGGTTTTGCTGAATATTTCTCCAGTCTGATCAACTTCACTGTGAGCTTCAGGGGTACTTATTCTAGATTTACTGTCAAAGTCGCCTTCAATAAAAATTCAATAAATATATAAACAATATACGAACGGAACAGAATATGTGAAACTTTCCGGAGTACCAGTACCTGTGATCGTTCACGATGTTTGCTCGGCTTCATGTTGTTGATTCGTAAAACTTATGTGTAGTGTTTTGTAGACAGTTGTTTGACTTTTGTCTTTTTTTTCATTTTTTCCCTTTCGCTTTTACTTTCATTTCGACCAATGAGTCTTAAATGGTCATTTGCAATTAGTATCTCCAGTCTCTTTTTATACAATATTTAGTAGTTAACATTTGTTAAGTAAAACCACATTGACAAAGATGAATTTGATAAAACAAATTTCTTTTTATATTTTCTATGAAGTCATCAAGTAGAATTGCAACTGACTTTTTTTCCAAACTTGGTATTAGTATTTCAAAATGCATGTGTTTTGCTGAAGAAATTCTGACACTGCGCCAAACATATAAATTGCAAGTTAGTCGAGTTGATTATTGCCATTGAGTGAAGCTTTATCGATAATAATTGTATACAGAGAACAATTAATGATTATAGGATTAATGAGTATTTTGATGAGCAATATGAGCATTTGTTAAATGTATTTTACTTTTAGCTCTTACCGAAAGAAAACTTTTATTAAGAAATTCGTCGACTTCCTGGACGTATCTTAATACTTCAAGATGAATTTATAATAAAACGAAACAAATGGTTTGAACAATTTATGAAATATATCAGTATATTCCTGATGAACAGGAAGATATTAATGACAATCCTACTTTAACTGAAATCCAAGATTTTATTGCAAACAAATGTATAACCTGTTCAAAAACAAAAGGAAAAAAGTATCTTGCCAAGTTCTTGAATTAACTTGCAGATGCATTGATGACTTTCTGTTAATCAATAAATCATCGTTATATTTCATAAGTATTTGTTTCTTATATTTATGTGTCGCTTATTATTCTAGTAACGATATTTGAGCATCGATATTTTTTCTCTCGTGTTTTTATATATTGTTTATGACAAATTTCTCATAACGACTCATATATAATGACTTATTTGTGCAGTTCAAATTCTTTTTCAAATTCGTGATTCTTGCAAAGCTTTGCTTTACTAGCAAAAATATTTGCAAATTCAAACTGCATTTTTCTATAGACAATAATTATTGGTTCCGAAAACACATATTGGTTTATTACTGAGCTTTGTTCATCAGTTTATATTTTTGTTTGGTCATCTCTTACACGTTTTCACTCTAGATTTCTGTGAAGCTAAAATATAAAATCCAATTACAAACGTTGAAAGCTTTATTAAAGCTTTTGCTAAATTAATTTCACAAATAGTCAAAAAGATTATAACAGGCCAGTTAAAAAATTTTAATATGTTATTCAATTCAAAAAGTTTCGAGATGAAAGGGAACACTCAAAACATATCTTTATACAAAATCCACATATACCTCCGTGGTTCGTCGAGTCATTTAAATTCAGTTCAAATGCTATATTGACTTGGTATTTATGTTAAAATAATTTATCCAACATAATTACAAAAGAAAAAGAGATGAAATAAAATTATCTGCAAAATAGAATTGACGATAACTGGTCAACTAAGGATCAACTGAAAATAACATGAAAAACATGCTTAATAAGGACGATCTATACAAAACAAAACAAAGAAAGAAAACTACACTTTTAGTGATTACTTATTCCAAAGCGCTTCCTTATATTTATTCCATTCTCAGAAAACATTTGAAAATTCATCACCAATCTAACAGTTTAAGGAAATACATTGTTCATAGAAACCAGGATTGATATTTTATATTTACGCCAGACGCGCGTTTCGTCTACAAAAGACTCATCAGTGACGCTCGAATCAAATGTTCCCCATACACCATCAAAGACATCTTTGTGCACAAGAAACATAATTGATTATTTTATAAACAGAGTAAAAGCTTTCAACCATGATGGAAAAAAATGTGCATATTGTACACAAATTAATTAAACAACTGTTTTCTGTGATAACACTTGAATAAGGATGTACCATTGAGAGACAAATAAACTGTAAAGGTGTGGGCGTAGTGTTTGCACTAACTGTACAAAATTCGAAAAATTATATATGTAGGACAAACAGGCCAAAAAATGTATCAAAGGATGTAATTGATCTTTTTAAAAATAAAAACTCACAAAACAGACGATCCTGTAGCAAATCCCTTCTTTTAACATAATCATTCGTTGAACAATGTCACAGCAATATAAAGAGTATTTGGGACAGACCGACAAATTATGACAAAAGAAAAAGCGCTGCAAAGGAGCGTCATAGACGTTTTTTAAAGTAATGTATCCGAGAGATGAAATAGTGGTTTTGATGTTGTAATGTATATCCAACGAGCAAGGCCGCAATGACCTATACGTATGGAAACTTATGTTACAGTTTTTATTATAAAATTATTCATAAAAGATATGTAAAAAGATATTTAAAATCTGAAACAGGACCGACGCATTTAACTTTAATCGAAAGAGACTTACGCTTTGTAACATAGCATTTTTTTCGATAATAAACTATTGACCGCAAGTGTGTTTCAGGAGAAGGAAATTAGAAAAGAAGCATCGTAATATTCATGAAAACTACTGGGGATCCATTTTTTATACCTGGTGCGGCTGGAACTTATGTAAACGAAACGCGCGTCTGGCGAACTAAGTTATAATCCTGGTACCTTTGATAACTATTACCTTACAATTAAAGACTTTCCATGTCATTGAATACCTGTGTATCATATAAACGCAGTCTCCTGAAATTTGATTCAATAAAATTCATATATAAGTATACTTTATATTTTGAAAACATTAATGTGATGAGGACAACTATCGATAAAATATTAGAGGATAGTTTTTTTTATGTTACTGTTTTTTCAGAAATCCCAGAAATATACAAGAAAATCCAACAATTGCCATAAATTGGAGGAAGACACTAAGGTTATTAAAAAAAAGTTTCACAAATCATAATATAATAAAAGAATTACATTCAGATGGTGTAATGACTGCATATGCTGTTTCCTGTGCTATACATGTCAACTTGCAAGATTTGAAGAGTTTTCGAATGAAGGTGCAGATTTCACTTTCAAACATGCATTCATCAACTATGACCTTCTTCTCGACATCAATTGATACAATTATACATCCTTTCTTGGCAATATTGATTTTAATATTGTTGGTGTCTAATGATTCTTTTAGCGAGTTTATAAGGGAGATATTTTGCTCGCTATCGTCTACTCCATGACAGATAATTTCAAGGCCAATCATGCCTTTAACTAAAATGCAAAGAAAATAAAATAAATGCATTTGTTGGTGTGGGTTTTATTTTTGTTTTAAAGAAAGAAGTTATTCAATTTTTTTCTCAAGGTTAATACTCACAAAATTGTATCCAATGTATTCCTTCTGGTTCAATTCGTCCTTAAATCAGTAGAGTATGATTTAAATGAAGAGATGATTACTTTTGTCAAAATAAATAATGCTGATTGCTATGTCCACTCTTCCTCGATTTGAAAATTCTGAACAAGAATTTACTGAATAATTCTCTGTTCTAAAGATCAATCTGGATCTTTCAATGCACAAATTTCAATTACGATGAGTCAACCCATTGTGTAGTGACATACACTATGTTCAACATTTTTACTGGTGTTTTTCATTCGTTTGATGTGTTGGAGCTTTTGAGTTTGTCCCTCAATAAGGGATCTTCCATTTTGAATTTTAGATACTTTTGTTATTTAACTTTTTAACAGAAAAATACGATAAATGTATATTAGTATTTAAAACTTAATGTTTCTATATATTCAAACGATTCATATCACGTTCAGATTATTTTTATGCGCATTGTTCACTTAATAGACAACCTTTTAATAAGGTTGTTTAAACCGTTTATAATTGCCCTGTGATATATATATCATAATGTTCCTTTCGATGATTTATAGAATTTAGTAAAATATTTGCAATGAGAACAAATGTCACAGATAAAACAAAACCAATTCCTGCTAAAATTTGTCTGGTGTTTAAAAGGAATAAAAGAGGGACGAAAGATACCAGAGGGACAGTCAAACTCATAGATCGAAAACAAACTGACAACGCTATGGCCACAAATAATAAGACGAACAGAGAAATAAAAGTACATATGACACAACACAACAATAAACTATATGATTCTGATATAAACTGTAACTGTATCAGCAAATGTTTTTTGAAAAATCAAAAACAATATTAATATTTCCTCAGAAATGGAAGTGAACAAAGTCCTAAATAATTTTTATCTGATCAAAATCAACCAAACCATATTCGAATTATGTAAGTTTAATCAATTTCGACAAGTTATATTGCCTATCATGATAAAATTTGCGTTTGACATTAACCAAATTGCTATCCAAATTCACCAAACAAAAAAGTACGACCAACACTGATCATAAGTCATGACATTCGGTAAACGTACGAACAATTTTAGTCATCAGGTCTTTTTTTAAACTCATGCTTGGATTGCATGTGTTACCACATAATAATATATTCGAACATGTTTGATTTATATCAATTAGTTATTTGGGTAGTTATACACTTGAAACTTTAGTGTCATATATGAATACACTACAAAAGCGAGAAATTAAGGTAAATGAAAAAAGAAGTAAAATGAAACAGTTTTAACATTACTGAACTTTTATTTGACTTTTCAGAAACTCAGTAAATGTCGTAGATAAGAGTGATGGAGCGTACATTGTACATTTTACAATTATGCTTTTTACAGATGATTGAGATGTCTCCATGGTAACATTGCATATAATTTTAATAGAAAACACTTTCCCTTATGAAGAACATTAGCTTTAAATGTTTAAATGTGACAAAGCAGATCATATTATCTAACAATAAGGCTGAACATATCAATAAAGAAAGTACGTCAGAAAATTACCTTCGCCATTTTTTATCTTGTTACATGCTTGCTTCATAGAGCGTCCGATCAAAACGTGAACAATTAGTCCGCCTTTTTCAATCTCACATTGTAACTTTTCTGAAAAATAATAAATGCGAATAAATATTGATACTCCTAACGTGACCTCTTCTTCTCTTTCAACAAAATTTTCATATCGTTATGTAACAAAATACGTCGTAAATTTAAAATGATAAAAAATGTGTAATATGTGTATCAAACCGCAATCAAACAACACAAATTACCGAAACATGCTGTCTAAACCACAAATATAAGTGTGTATATCAATGTTATGTACTTCCTATTTGCCAAAAAAATTACAACCGGCTTCCATACATTTTTTATATTGTGATGTTTTTCTTTTTCTTATTTTTCTTCTGGTTAAAATTCTATAATTTCATGAAATGATATTGCCATCCTATTATTTTATCTTTGTGATTACTTAAACATATTCCTTGTTTGATGACGCATATGAAAGCAAATGAAGTCAATACTATTTCGATTTATTCAAAAAATGTTTTATATCGCTTAACATGGTAGGTGTCCGTTGTTATTCTGTTTCTCTGTCATGAGTGTTCTTGCGTTTATTTGTTTTGCATTCCAGACACGTAAAGTTGTTATTTTAGTGGTGTCTTTCTGTTTAGTTAACGCATCAATGTAAATATAACGGAATTTGATGAGATTGTCATCAAAGTAAGAGGGAGTAAGCGCTTTAAAACCAGGTTTAATCCACCATTTTCTACATTTAAAAATGCCAGTACCAAGTCAGGAATATGACTGTTCTTGTCCATTCGTTTTTGATGCGTTTTGTTATTTGATTTTGCCATGTGATTATGAACTTTTCGAATTGATTTCCCTCTAAGTTCAGTATTTTTGTGATTCTACTATTTAACACTACTGTATAAGCGGGAGGTGTGGCAAGCCATAAAACCAGGTTATATAAAAAAAAAAGAAGAAGATGAGGTATGATTTTCAATGAGACAGCTCTTCAGAAGAGACTAAATGACATAGAAATTAACAAATATGGGTCACCCTACGGCCTTCATTAATAAGCAAAGCCCATACCGCATATTCAGCTTTAAGAGGCCCAGAATTGACAAATGTAAATTCATTCTAACGAGATAACGAACGGTTTAATTTATGTACAAACAATGCACGAAAAACAAATATCTAACATAGCAACAAACGACAACCACTGAATTTTAGGCTCCTGAATTGGGTCAGGCACTTAAAGAATGTGTGGGGTTTAAACATGTTAGAGGGCTCCAAACTCTGCCCGTAATACTGGGGCAGTACTGCAACATATGTAACAACACAGGAATTGCTTAAAACATTAAACAACTACAAAAAACCATATTCAACAGCAGCAAACTACAACCACTCAATCACAGGCTCCTGACTTTGTATCTTTGTGTGACTTTACTTTTGGTTCTCTTAACGTTTATATATAAGTTGCAGATTTTTAAATTTTAGTGCTTGAGTGCTGTGAAAGATAAACGAAAGATACAAGAGGGACATGCAAACTCATAAGCCAACAAAGAAACGGACAACGCCATGGCTACAAAAGAAGAAAAAAAACAACAAACAAACAATGGTTCACAAACAATAACATAATTCAGTTATGTGTCATTATTAAATTCTAAGAAATACTACAAACCTGTATTTTTTTTTGGAAAAGTACAGATTTCACTATTTAAACATGATTCGGTTTATAAGAGTCATATCAATTGAATATACTTTGTTTTATTATATGAATAGCTTCAAACTTCAAACTTAAACTAGAACACACCCGCGAAATCGCGGGCATACAGAGCGTAGTTTAAAGTATGTAAAGTGTCGTTGGAAGAATTTTGTAAAATATTGAATGACTGGAGAATTTCAGCAAAAGTATCATAAGTCATAGGTTATTGGGGACAGGAAAATATTTTTTTTTATCCCTCCTCCTTTCCAATATTCCCATTTTTGGTTTTCTATCAATTTCAATATGAACATACATTAGTATGTTATGAACATTCAAGTAAGGAGCTGTAATTCAGTGGTTGTTGTTTGTTTATGTGTTACATATTTGTTTTTCGTTCATTTTTTTTTGTACATAAATAAGGCCGCTAGTTTTCTGGTTTGAAGTGTTTTACATTGTCAGTTCGGGGCCTTTTAAAGCTGAGTATGCGGTATGGGCTTTGCTCGTTGTTGAAGGTCGTACCGTAACCTATAGTTGTCAATATCTGTGTCATATTGGAGGGGGGATAGGAAGGGTCCTGATCCCGAAATCCCGGACTTAAAAAAAACGAAATCCCGAGGTCCCGAATTTATACAAAGTAAATCCTGACGTCCCGAAATCCGAAGAAAGGAATTCCCGGATCCCGAAACGGCTAATTCCGAAATCAAGAGCTTAAAAACACCCGATTCCGCAGTCCCGATAAAGGTATATAAAATAGTGTGTTTACTATCAAAAGTTATCATGAATATTTTTAGCGCTTATCTGTTTATTATGAACATTCATTACTATATAAATATAGTGTGTTTACTTTCAATTCTAAGTTTACTAATCGATCCATAGTGGTCATTGATATAGTATGCAGACCCTCTCTATTTAATAAATTATGTGACTGCCGTGGATAGGAAACTTGAAAATGATAGCAGATAGAATTCTGAAAATATACTTTATTCTTTGTATATGTATGTTCAAAGTATACAGAAAAACGCAAACCGGAAGTCTAATCTGACTTAAAATTTCGTCCAATGACGGGACAATATCCGGATGCCTTTTTTCTCGTTTTTCTCCAAAAATGACTCAATCTGAATAATCATATAAATGGATGACAAATGGCACTATGCACTGTACCTATAGGACACAGAGGCGTGTTGATTAATTTATTGTGGAAAGAAGAGAAGCGACACCAAAAATTAGGTTTTCTCGTTTAATAGTATAGATACGCACAACCTATAAATTTGTTCTGTGTAGTCACCGATATAAAAGTCTCTTCTAAAGAATGTCGAGCATTTTTGTTAGACTTACAGTTGAGTTTACACCAAGCATGACACCTTAACGCGCAAAAAAAATATAATATGTTTGCATGTACAGGTAAAAATCCAAATCTGTAATAAACGCCGGTAGTAACAGAGAGTAAACGGCAATTTACTCGAGTTGACATTAGGAAATTTCTATTTTAAACGAGCTAATGCAATTGTAGTAAAAGCGCGTTTACTGGAAAACGCGAAAGTTGGAGTTAACAAATGAAATATGTGCATACGGTGTTAACGTGCGTTTACCTTATGTTATGCTTGGTCTGCACCCAACTGTTTTTATGGGATCACCTGATCAAATTCAAGAATATGTTTCACATAGTCGAAGAGAGAATTTTAAAAGTTATGACAGAATTGAATGTTTTCGAGACTTAGAGAAATACAGGAAACCCTTATTTTTAATGACTCGTTAGATATTCGTCCACTCTCACAGAATTTAATACATCAAAACGCTCTTTCACACAGATTAAACATTCAGGCTCGTTAATCTTTTTCAGATTTTACCGCCTTAGCAACATGATGGGTTCCACAGGTAGAGCAGGATCTACTCATCCTTCTGGTGCTTTTCGTGTCATCACCATTTAGTAGAAGGAATTGATTTGCTGAGTCGTTAGTGGTCCATGATGTGATTTGAAGAATGTTGTTTTTCATTTGGTTGTATTCGTGATTTTGATTTTGCCGGTGCATTATTAGTTCGTTTTCGACCTATAAATTTGATTATCAATTGGTTGATTCCGCCTCTCTTTGGTTTGTTATTTATCTAGATCTGCGTTATTTCTAAACATGTTAATTCGCTAGAAATGTTTTGAAATTCTTCATCCGCTACAATGCAAATGTTTCCGAGATTCTCCATTTATTGAAAAAAAAACATTTATAGTTCCAACTGATAAGCATTTTTGTTTTCGTAGCTTTTCTATAATAATATGACTTATATATGAATCTTTATTTTATATTTTTTATACATTTTTTTTAGATCAATACCTTTTTGAAAACTGAAGTACTCTAAAATATTATGTAATTCGATCTTAGTACATGCAGTGTGCTTGATATACGCTAAAACTCAGTCTTACCTTCTAGCTTTTCAATGTCAACCAGTGCATCTAAGTATTTCCTTTGTAATACAGAGTCAAGGGGAGAGCCCAGGTAGCCTCTGATTGCATGTTCATAACCTCTATCACATGGGATTTTGAGGTAATCATCAACTCTTTTTCCGACTTCGATGCATGTTTTGAAAAAATCGTTGAAGGATTGGACAGATATATTAGTGTTCGCCAAATGAACAAGTCGATTCCGCAGTATCCTTATGCGTTCCACGTCATCACTTATTCTGATTTGTGTCGAGTACGGTTCTTGACCCCAACCTCGAGAAGGCTGAGAAAAGAAGGTCTTATAATATTTGACAATTTTGTATGCAAGACTTATATCAATTCCGTCCTATCCGTACGTGTTCAATTTTTCTACCATTTTAATCTGATCATCATTAAGATAATCACGTTTGAACAGTGCATCGTCCATAATGATTTCGTAGATATGCGTAGCAGGTGTGTTGCTTTTTTTCAGTAAATCTTGCATTACTCTTGTTAGTTCTTTTAGTACTACTAAACTGCATTTTGCACATCTGTAATCCCCCGATTCCATTTCTGTTCTGTATTCCGAACTCATATTAACATTTTGTGGTGCGGTATCAAAACCAGTGATCTGCAACTTTACAAATCTGTCCAAATAAAGCATTTTCCTTTTTAATAACAGGTCTGACTCATTAATCATACATTATTTGTTTTCCAATGTTTATAGATAAAATTAGCATGATGAATGTTTACATGAGTACCCTATTATTTTGGTCGATGCCACTGCCGGTGGAGATTTATTTCCCCCAGAGTATCACCACCCCAGTAGTCAGCACTTCTGTGTTGACTTGAATTATCATTGATATGTTCATAATTATAAATTAACTGTTAACATTTTTTTTTATTTTTGAAATACTAAGGCTTTTCTACCTCAGGAGTAGATTACCTCAGCTGTATTTCGCAAAACTTTTAGGAATGTTTGGTCCTCAATGCTCTTCCGCTTCGTACTTTATTTGGCCTTTTTTAATATATTTTTTATTCAAGCGTTACTGATGAGGTTTTTTGTAGACGAAACGCACGTCTAGAGTAAATATAAAATTTCAATCCTGGTACATGTATCTATGATTACAACCACTAGGTCGATGCTACTGCTGGTGTAGATTTATTTCCCCAAGGGTATCGCCAGCATAGTAGTTTGCACTTCTGTGCTGACTTGAGGTAGCATTGGTATGTTCATAATTATAAATTAACTGTTCACAAAACTTTGACTTTTTAAAATACTAAGGCTTTTCTACCTCAGGAATACCCTTGGCTGTATTTGGCAAAACTTTTAGGAATTTTTGGTCCTCAATGTTCTTCAACTTCGTACTTTATTTGGCCTCTTTAATATTTTTTGATTCGAGCGTCACTGATGAGTCTTTTGTAGACGAAACGTGCGTCTGGCGTAAATATACAATTTCAATACTGGTATTTATGATGCGTTTATTGACAACCACTGGGTCGATGTCACTGCTGATGGAGATTTATTTCCCGAGGGTATCGCCAGCCTAGTAGTCAGCACTTCTGTGCTGACTTGAGGTATCATTGATATGTTCATAATAATAAATTAACTGTTCACAAAACTTTGACTTTTTAAATTACTAAGGCTTTTCTAACTCAGGAATACATTAGATTAGAATAAAACACTTTTAGGAATTTTTGTTCCTCAATGCTCTTCAACTTCGTATTTTTTTTGTTGGCCTTTTAATATTTTTCTATTCGAGTGTCACTAGTGAGTCTTTTGTAGACGAACCGCGCGTCTAGCATAAATATACAATTTTACTCCTGGTATCTATGATGGGTTTGTTCTCAATACAGTCCTCCGAAATAAATAAGAATACCGTTTTCGCGAATCAGATGTTATATGATTTACAATCTGTTTCGTGCAAGTTACCGCATGAAGCTATCACTGATTTTATAATATTTCTTTACAAATATCCACCCAAGCCAGTTCGTGTTGGAAACAACACCAAACGCTTCGATTGCCATGTTTTGTATCATTATTTAAAGGCAAATCAGATGTGGAATGAGTATTCATCTCACATATGTGGATTTATTGACACTCTAAAGTTGTTTTAAGAAAATTATGCCAGGATTATTGTCATATTCGCAAACTTCATTGATGTCACAACTTCTCTGTGAAAACTATTGTGCACACAATGCAGTTGATGACTCTAGAGAATTGTTTCAATTATTATCATAAAAAGCTTTAAATAATCTGGATTCATTTGTATTTCCTGTAACACATCCGTATGATTGCATAATCAAGTAAGAGAATCTTAAGTCTTATGATGTACCATTGCTTGTAAAGCAATTACTCGAGCCACTGCTTCAAAATCCAACTTAAAGCTCTCTCATCTGAAACTTTCTATTGAGAAAATGGGGCTATAAGGATTAAAAGCTTTATTGTCTGAAAAAACTGACATAAGTAAATGTTCGAGTCACAAATTGCATGAAGGTCATTCGAAAAATATTTGACTTCCTTAAACATAAGTTAAGTCTTGTTGATATTTCTTTGTTATTGTATTGATTTATATATTACATTATATCTGTTCAGCTAACCTTGTGGGCAATTATAACCATCACTTATCATCAATTGTCTCTAAACATTTTTGTATAATCTCCTGCTTGAGGAATAGTGAATAGAATTTTATAACTTTCCAGATGAATTATTTCTATCAATTAATGTCTGCTTTAAGTGTTGAAGATTATGTGCATTTGATAAAGAAAGTAGCCATCCGGTCTCAATGTAAATTGTCATTGGTTAATCTTAATGGAAACTTTCCTCTCAAGAAATCCTGTAGTGACTGAAACAATGCATAGTACATTTGTTTATTTACTGATCAAGGTATAGAACAAGTGGGGTTATTTTATTGCCAATCAAAAGAAAGAGGCATCAAATATCTCTAGTTTACATTAAAAACTATACGTCAATTTAAATTTTGCTTTATATCGTAAAGTCTCGTTCTAACAACTGTGATGTTGAGTATCATTAAATTGATTGACGTAATGGTTTCAAGTCCTGTTAGTATAATAGTCCCAGATTTTAAGGAAAACAATTATTTCTTTAATTTTTCTTTTGAGATAAGATTAGTATTCTGAAGGAAATGAAAAAAAATATGGTGTTATTTGCATAACATGCCTGTCAGAACAGGATAATTAAACTCCCTATTGCTTTGTGTAATGTCTTTTTATATGAATCAAATAAGTGCCACTAATAAAAAAAAATATTTAAACAATGTCATTAGTTAATTGATTTTGGATTTAATGTTACATTGTATATGGATCAGTAAATGTATGAGTCCATAAATACATGTATGTCCATAAATAAATACTTATATCACCTATACTGCAAGTTGTTGGGGTTTTTTTTTTTGTATTCTTTGTAAAAAAAAACCATTACATTGCATTATGCCACATCACAAATGTGGATGGATTATGATATAGATTAATCCTGGCCAATCCATTCTTCTAATCACCAAAGGCCTGATTTATGTGCAGAACAATAAATGAAAATTAAAGACATATATCACTGTGTATAAAGTAACATACCACAAACACTGAACTACAGGCCCCTGACTTGGGATGAATACAAATCACATCTTATTCTAAGTCATTAACTCTTTAATAGAAAACAACAAAGTGTGACATATAAGTGCAGAATTTTTTTAAGGAGACATCATGCATTATGCACCTATTTTATTTTTTGATGGAACTAAAATGATGTCAAAGGTATCCCATGTAAAAGAGAAAAACCTATTATGTTGACAGTCGGTAACCTGCTAAGATGGTCGGTGACTCCCTATTTTTTTGGCATTTTTTTCATCCATATGTTAAGAGGTTTCAATTAACAAACTATAAGGCAAAACTGTAATTTGAATGTTATACCCTCGAGCCTCGTTAAGAATGAAAGCTCACAGTGTGTGTTAAATATGAAGCACTCACCAGGCATGGGGCGAAGGGCATGGCAATGTAATGCATTATATAACAATTAATTTGACAAAACCTTGTATCAAATTACAATTAAAATTACATGCATTAATCAAAGTAATGCATTACATTACAATTTCTTTGACAGAGTAATGCATTACTTTACACATTATATTTGTAAATGTAAATATTAAGAGAAAAAAAAATCATATATTTTAAAAAACAACATGAAGTCACAAAAGATTCTAGCATATTCAATAATCGTTCCTTATGTATATTAAATTTCAGTAAATTTCTTCTATACTTAGCATTGATATGATAGCTTTTGCATATGTGTAATGAGCGGAAGTACACAAGCCATAATTTCCCACCCGGGCTGATAACCCATATAGGTATATCTCGTGCACAAAACCCATAATAGTGCCTCTCCTGTAGGTTACTTCCGGTGTTTCTGGTGTCGATTGTTTACTTTTCCATTGTGACGTCAGATATTTATAATGAGGAGGTCAATATTTACGGGAACTTTTGTGGGGATAGTTTAGTTCTTGCTAATTAATGCCATTGCCAAGTATGAAACATTTTATAGTACATCAAACATGGATTAATAATGATCATAAAACTTCCAAATTTCCAATGTTTCAAAATGCCTCTATAGGAAATATACCATACATTTATATGGAAGTAGTGATGCTGTTGTTGGACAATTATAGTATATTTGATTCATAATTTAACTTCTTTATAAAGTTGTTGACTGTTTTAGTTGTTTCATTTGTTTATTTGCCTTACCATAAAACTAAGGTTCTAAGTTATACATCTCTGTGGTTTAAAAAAAAAAGGAAGTTTAATATTCAATCTAACTAATGTTAGCTTCGCTTTCATAAATATAGATTTGTTTTATTAATTCCAATCAAATATATATGACGCCCGTCAAGCAAAAACCACCCTTATCGCATTTGACGTCGTTATTGGTAGTCAACGCTAGAATGTAACGTAGAACAAACCGATAAATTGCACGTTGAAATTGAGATATTTTTTCCTAAACATAGCGTTATCCATGTGACCTGAATAATATATTCTTATATTAATACATTTAAAAACTTCTGTAAAATAATGCCGTTTTACGATTTAAAATTTAATTTTGTGATAAATTTCTATTAAAACTTTTCAAATGCTTGTTTTGACACGCTGTATATTCTTCACTTGTTATATTCTTACTGTCTGGAGAGGAATGATTTATAAACAATATAATAAAATCCCACACATCAGCAAGTCTCATAATGACATAGTACCACGATATGTGATGATTTACGTATTAACCTTCTACAATGAAATATAAATAATACCAATGTTGTTTGAAAAAAAACCTCACTTAAATATTTTCTAAAAAAACACTAAAAGTTTTTTTCCGCAGCTAGATTTCTTTTATACTTTTAATACGGCAAGTTAGTGTATGAAGAACCCAAGAAAATAATTTAATATTTGGCACAACATCATTATGGCTATGCATGCCAAATGCGGAAAATCTTGCATGGTTAATTACACGATCGAGAAAATATGGAACTTTCAGTACGAAAGGTTATACAACGACGAGAAGACAATTTTTAAATTGATGTTTTTGACTTAATGATCAGAAGTCACTGACTGTACTACCCGTCGTGTAAATCTCTAAATTCACGGATAGATAAGGTTAACAATCCGTTAATAAACTTTCAATGGAATTTTTAAACGCCATGTAAAAATCAGAAACAGAAACAAATGCAATTTTGCAATGTTGCGTTAATTTTCAAAAAATGTGATGCTGGATATATTACATTGATCTGTAAACATGAAGCAAGGAGAGGCAGCACAAGGTAAAAAAAAAACATATAATTAGATCACATCAAATAATCTTGTTCTTGATATTTTTTTCAATCTTGAAATGTCATACTTTAGATGTTAAAAAACGCTCTATTTTACTTTTGCATAATATTGAAATTCTCAAGTCCACATCGAATCAATTTTTTCTCACAAGGGATATCCAGCGAAACTTATCATAATTATAGTACATGTAATACATAAAAAATAGTTAATATTTATTACGAAGACGGACAGATTGAAATTTCGCACTCGAGATATATTTTTAATGTTATTTAATAAAGTTTTTAAATGTTATTTTTCGTTTAAATCAAGGCTTAGTTTAACGTGCGTTTTAGTTTGTTTTGTAAACATTTACATGCGTATATATTTATTGCAAGACATATATCTGAAACGGACGAAATTGCACACGCAGCTGCAGTTCTCATTTAACGATAACATTGAAGATAATACATGTAGAAATGAACTATCCAAAGAAGGCAAAGATATGTTTTTATTGGGTAAATTAAAATAAAATGGCGTAGATAAATCCCGTTCTAGATACGGAGAGCGAAAGCGAACAAAATTTTAGATAAACTTTTGACGACAGGTAAGTTTGTCGAGGTGTATTTCTATTAACTATAGTATTTGAGAGTCCCGTTTAAAATCTTTGATTAAACACATCAACAGTAATAGAAATACAAAGAAAATATCAAAATTTTAATAAACGTTTGAGGGAATTTTCAAATATTTTTAGAATATTTGAAAAATTAGGCTAGTCTGCATGGTTTACCACAAACAGTACCTCATAACAGACATGACTTTGAACCTCAGATTGTGTTATCTTCTTGTGAATCAAAACAGTCGGGTTTTGACACATATGTACCAGCATTTCAGACAAATGGAACTGGGTGTAAATATAAGAAGAAGAGTATGAGTTTCGATGAAACAACTCACCATCCATGTCATAATTTAAAAAGGTAGACCCTTATAGGTCAAAGTACGGTCTTCAATACGGAGCATTTATAGACTAGATATGTCCACTGAACAGAATGAACAAATGTCTGGTCGCCCTGCTGTTCGCACATACTATTTGCATCTATATATTCGTATGTCGTAGGTGGGACTTTTATACTAGTATAATAGTCCCATGTCGTACGTATATGCCTTCAACATTGAGATAAAACATACCATATCGTTGGCTATAAAAGACCCCGATATGAAAAATATGAAACCATTAAATTAATTACAGCCGATTCCATTGAGTGTGTAGGCAAGGTTAATAACTTTGGTATATGACAATCCTTTCGGAGTAGCCTGGTCTTATAACAGACAGATAGATTGGTTATCTGTCGGATGAGTTTACATTTAAAGGAGTGTAGTTTACCTGAACTAAAAATTACTTCACGGTTAAGCTAGTAGCGAATCAAGCTAACCAAATATATTACCTTTGCCTTCCCACTCAATAGAATCGGCTGTAAATTAATACCAGTATTAAACGCCCTATTGACAAAATACATTCCACTCCTTTAGATTAAATGTTCAAAACACTGACCTTCCACGACAAATTCCCACATTTAGCTCCTTTAATCTATATTTCATTTCTATTTTATTGTCAATTTGATTTTGACTGTTTTAACTGGCAATATGAATTGATTCAATCTGAACCGGAGAAAGATCGTTCAAATGTATAAGAGTAAAAATTAGGCAAGTTGATCCTTAATATCAAATAAATACAAACAGACATTACGCGTGAAATCATAAATCATAAACAGAAAACTCAGATGACCACGTCTTAAAATCAAACGAGTGATACAAAAAATAACACAAAAATTTAAAGTTTGAGCAACACGAACCCCATGAAAAACAGATAATGCCCTGTAAGAATCAGGAGTTTACACTTCAGTGGTTTTTTTTTATTACTATTTGGATAACACTGAAATTTCTACCAAAATAAAAAGAATTCTTTTATATTTGAAATCCAACAAATAAATGTCTTTATTGAAGTTCACTGTTCTGTTATTGTAGGAGAAAAAAATCGGTATATGACTGACTATCTTGCTTTGTGTGTGCTACATGTACAGTAACTGGACAATATTAGAAAAAATAAGCCTTTGGTCATACTAAACGTTTGGTAGATTTTGTCAAGCTAAAAAAATTTAATGACTATCAAACTGTGATACTGTATCGCATGTGACAGAATTCTTCCAAAAATCATCATCAATAAGTTAAGTCGGTTAACATTGTAAGCAAGAGAACGATGAAACTACTTAGAAAATGGATAGATTAGAAACCATTTTTTATCTGTTTAGATTAAACCTATTCTATGGTATCAGAAAGTACCATTATTTCGTCGTTGCTCATGATAAATCAGAAATTAATTTTGCAAAAAAAAATGCACAAAACAAAAAGAAATAGATACTCTGCATTTCTTTTCTAATTAAATAATAAACAAAACGATTAATTTATGACTAAGTGTCAAGATGGTGACAGTATTGATTGTAAAAAAACTAATTAGTCTTTTATGACAATGGTTAATTTTTCCTGTTATCTAATCATGACAAGGTATTCATTGATGTTTTGACAAAAATAAAATACTTTTACAGACTGAGTGATGCTTTTCAAATTATTATGTTTTTAATTAATCCAGAAATCTTAAATTTGCTTTAGCTAAATTTCAAACAATTTGTATGTGAAAAAAGTTATGCCATGTAATGCAATGTAATGCAGGAAATTGCACAACTTTTTTTTCAAGTAATGACATGTAATGCAATGTAATGCATGAAATTACACAACTTTTTTTTCAAGTAATGCATTAAATTACAATTACATGTAATGCAAAAATTGCTGCATTACACATTTGATGCAATAACTATGCATAACACTTACAAATTAGCAGTACCCCATGCCTGGCACCCAGCCCTTTTTTCCTTGAAAAAACGTATTAGATTTTAGCGAGAGAAATTTATGTATTACTAAAAAATTATTACACCAGGGTTTTCGATATCACAAACTGGTCAAAAAATTTACTAAATTTTATCACCGGTATAAGGAAATAATTCGTAAATACAGACATCTTATACGTTCAGGTATTTCACATCCAAAATTTTATGGAAATATTCTTTATAAAGCACAAAAATGTCAGTATTCTCCTCAGAAACGAACAAAACCTTTAAATAGTCTTATTAAAAGGGGATATAGTTACGATACTGTTGTCAGGTCAATAAAGATTGCATATTTTGGCTTTAACATTGATTCACTGATAGGGTCTTTGCATCGGAACTAAACACATTTATTTCTAAAAAAAAAACAGTTGTTGGCATGACACGGGTTATGTTCTTCTCATATATTTTATGATAGTATGATACTAAACCCCTAACGGGAGGGATTGTGCCTGATATTCATATGATGAAGACATAATCTTTCAATCAGTTTAATTGAGGTCTGGAGCTGGCATGTCAGTTAACTGCTAGTAGTCTGTTGTTATTTATGTATTGTCATTGTATCTATTTTCTTTTGTTACATCTTTTGACATCGGACTCGAACTTCTCTTGAAATGAATTTTAATGTGCGTATTGTTATTCTTTTACTTTTCTACATTGGCTAGAGGTATAGGTGGAGGGTTGAGATCTCATAAACATATTTAACTCCGCCGCAAATTTGCGCCTATCCCAAGTCAGGAGCCTCTGGCCTTTGTTAGTCTTGTATGATTTCTTGTGTATAATTCGGAGTTAAGTATGACGTCCATTATCACTGTACTATTATGCATATTTTAGGGGCCAGCTGAAGGACACCTACGGGTGCGGGAATTCTCGCTTCATTGAAGACCCATTGGTTGCCTTCGGCTGTTGTTTGCTCTATGGTCGGGTGGTTGTCGCTTTGACATATTCACCATTTCCTTTCTCAATTTTATCATTAAGGGCATCGCATTCTATAACAATTAACAAATCATATTAATTTTCATATCGTAGTGATTTCCTAAATATGCTTGCATGATATAATAAAAAAACAACAGCGCTAGCATGTTTTTATTTTTCATATTAACACTACCGGAAACGGAAAGAAGTAGGTTCAGTAAGACCTTTTTTTGGCATCAAAATATAGAAGTTTTACAAAATTGCTTAGATGTATACTTTTGGTTATTTATTGGACAGTAGAATACTTCTGCTAAATAAATATGGGCTGTTTTCGGCAATGCAATGTACATATATCGGGTACTAGCATAATTAAGTCATGCTAGATTACTAAATTTGCTGTTACAAAATATTAGAAATTATTATAAATTAAGGAATGTATCTGCCTCATGCAAAGCTCTGATTCCTTTCACGGATTTGGCTATACTTTTTGGACCTTTTAGATAATAGCTCTTCATCTTTTATATAAGCTTTGGATTTCAAATATTTTGGCTACGAGCATCACTGAAGAGACATGTATTGTCGAAATGCGCATCTGGTAAAAGAAAATTGGTACCGTTAATTTTATTTCTAAAATTTACACAATTTAAGCATTTTAGTTATGTTTTAGACGGTTTCCGTCTTTAACGAAGTGGCTGCATTCGTGTTCTTTCTTAATATTGAAAGGTAAGTTGTATTTGATGATAAAACATAACATATAAATAGGTTGAGGATGAACACGGATGCGGCGACTTTCATTTTTGACAAAATAACATCTGAAAAGGGACAATTTTTGACACATTTGATAGATTTTTCATATATAAGCTAGAATCGGGGTGTTTTCAATGAGTAAATAAGTTAAAATCGTTTACATATTCTTATTGAATCAACTAAAATAGACACTTAAGTGTTTAAAAAAAACTCATCATAGATACCAGGACTAAATTTAGTATATACGCCAGATGCGCGTGTTGTCCACAAAAGACTCATCAGTGACGATCGAATCCAAAAAAGTTATAAAAAAAGCCAATTAAAGTACGAAGTTGAAGAGCATTGAGAACCAAAATTCCTACAAGTTTTGCCAAATACAGCTAAGGTAATCTATGCCTGAAGTAGAAAAGCCTAAGAATTTAAAAAAAATCAAAACTCTGTAAACAGTGAATTTATAAATATAACCATATCAATGACAAATCATGTCAGCACAAATAGTCATTGGTAACGCTAAAATCTTTCGTCAGATTTATTTAAAATTTGAGGCCGAAATTGGCCCTTACCGGACTTACTCCTTTGGAAGTTTTACATCAATTTCCTCCTTTCCGCCGATCATTTAATCGTTTATGCAATGGGTGTAATTCCAGACGACATATGCGGACAAAACAAAGAGACGACAAGTTACCAACGGCAATATAGAGAGGATTCGTGTTTCATTCGTTCTTTTGTAAGTTGTGTTTTGTGGAATGAAAACTGAAACAGTAATTCACGTATAGAAATTGAACATATTATGTATTTAGTTTATTATCGAATTACTATATTAAATATGGCGTGATGATTTATTTTTTAAATTAACGCAACTATAAAGGATTTTGTCGTTATTGAATTACTGTTAACGAAAGATCCAGAAGGTGCATTGTACAACTGAAGTAGATTTAGCTGGCGCTGGGTGATATTTACAATTGACAGATTGTATTCTCATTGATGCAATGTTCTATTATCTTCTTTTAAAATCAACATCAATGTTTTGTATTGTTTACACACATAAAGAAACACAACATTGTATTCGCTCTATTAAGTTTCGTAGTAAATGAAATTGAGAATGGAAATGGGGAATGTGTCAAAGAGACAACAACTCGACCAAATAAAAAACAACAGCAGAAGGTCACCAACAGGTCTTCAATGTAGCGAGAAATTCCCGCACCCGGAGGCGTCCTTCAGCTGGCCCCTAAACAAATATATACTATTTCAGTGATAATGAACGCCATACTAATGTCCAAATTGTACATAAGAAACTAAAATTAAAATAATACAAGACTAACAAAGGCCAGAGGCTCCTGACTTGGGACAGGCGCAAAAATGCGGCGGGGTTAAACATGTTTGTGAGATCTCAACCCTCCCCCTATACCTCTAACCAATGTAGAAAAGTAAACGCATAACAATATAAGATTTAGATTGTATATGTATTACAGTACACGTAGTATAGTAAGACAATTCTGCATTACTTAAATCAAACATGTTTATTAAATTTGAAACGGTCATTGTGATCGTTATATCTTGAAATGTTTCCCATTAAGATTTAAATCCCAGTATGCAGTCGAATATTTTATATACTTTCTGTGCTTAGATGTCCATCTTAAAACCGTTACGCCTATTTTTGCATTAAAAGGTTAAGTCATTTATAAAACATTAGCAACATATAAAGAATTCTCTTTTTCCCTTGAAAACAAATGAATTCGGTTGAAAAGGGAAAGATGATCAATACAGAAGAAAAAATGCTCCCTACACTATCACAACAACTTAAATTTGTGATAGTAGGTGGAGACCAATTTTACTGTCCCTCTAGTATCTTTCGACCCTCTTTTTTTTTAACCTTACAACGGACTAACATGCAATACTATAAAATGTGTATAATAATGTTATTCCGAATGTTTTATTTATATACAGTGAAACCTGTCCAAACCGAATACATATAAGACTTTGTGTTTGGTTCGGTTTTACAGGTGTTCGGATTGTGGAGGTAAATGGAAGTGGACAGCAGAATAATTTAGACACTGACGACGGACAACAAATAAAAGATAAAAGAAAAATATATCAAAAAGAAAAACAAAATAACTTTTTTTATGATCAATAAAGTGCAAGTTCAAACTGTTATTTGCCTTCATTGTGAAGAGAAATAGTTCTCCAATGTTGTCTGACGTGTAGCTAGTTTGCTTTTTACAATCAACTCCTCGGTCATTAAAATCATTTGTTCCGTTTGATTTAAGTAACGGCTATCCTGAGATATAGAAAAATTGCGCACTTTTGTCAATAAATCCAAAATATCAGTATGGTTCATATCGGAACCGGGTTGAACCTCTGCTGAAATGTCTGTGTCAACATCTTCGTCGGATTCGATTAAAGTTTCTCCAGAAAATTTCCTAATTAAGTCCGTTTCCCACTCACTGTCAAATGCTGATTCGTTGGCAAAATTGTCATCAACATCGTCAGCTTCTGTACTTTGTACACTCGGATCCCGTGACCTTAATTGTTTCACTAAATCGGCTAACGGTATGTCATCATCCGGGTCTTCAGACTCATCTACACTTGTTGGGGTCTCAAATGGGAATCCCGCATCAGAATGCATGATTCAATTGTTGTGGATTAAGTTTCGTTCCAAGTGAATGGCTTTTAAAACGTTTATTTCTTTGCAAAGTTCAGTAACTGTATTGCAGTTGTCAATATGTGGCAGCAAATGTTTGATTATGCGCTTTCTACATGTATATATCGCTTCAAAGGCACGAATAATACCCAAATCAAGTGGCTGTAGTTTAGAAGTCGTATCTTTGCTGAAAAAAACTTCAATTCCACATTACTAAGCTTCAGATTGTGCTAGTGAGAAGTTGCATTGTCAAGGAAAATTTGCTATTCATCTAGTACTTTTTGTTAGCCTTCCAAGTCACAGGAACCGATTTAACATCCAATTTGCGAAACCATCTAGGTTTTTTAGCGTTACCAATGACTAAAGGTTTTAGTTTCTCTCCTCTTACACTACAACACAGCATAACAGTAAATCTCTGTTTTGACATTTTACCCCCTTTACATTCTTTCCCACGCTCCCCTAATGTCTTGTCAGGAAGGGCACAAAAAAAAAGCCTGTTTCATCGGCATTGAAAGTATCCCTTGGGTCATAATCCTTAACAATTTCGGCTAATTTACTTTTAAATTCTGCAACAACATTTAACTTCACATCAGCACTTTTCCCGCAAACTTTGAAAAATTCAATACCGTATCTTAAACGCCAGCTTTCTAGCCATCCATGTGAGGCTTTAAACTCGGTCAAATTTAGCTCCTTTGCGAATTTCAAAGCTTTTCCTGTAAGATAGGTCCGCTCAAAGGAATGTTCTTTTCACGAGCACCTTTAAACCAACAAAAAAGAAGTTCATTCAAATCGAAAAATTTACTTGAACTGGCATGACGTTTCCGCTTACTTCCATTTGAGTACGATATGTATCTTTAGGGGACAACCATTTGATAATCTTGGGGGGGGGGGGAAGGAGGATTTTAAATAAATAACTCAGCCTTGATATCACAAAAATAAAAGGTTTGTTCTGTGGTAGTTTGAAAATAAACTACCTGACTTGCAATGTCTTGAAAATAAATAACCCAGCAGGTCTAATCGAAAGAATGAGATAGCACCAAATTCTTCATAAATTCATCTTTTCCCCCCAAAAAAAATCGGGAAACACTTCCCAATTTTTTTAATAATAAAAGTATAAATGTTTTTTAAATATACTTGAAATGTCTGAAAATTGGTTTCATTTAACTTAAGGTACAACATGTATATTGTCTCAGGAAACCTTATATCACTTTTTTTATTACAGGGCCGTAACCATGGTAACTGCATTGAGATATGCCTCATATAGAAAGTTTCAAAACCAAACGCTTGTCTCTATATCAAATTGTGTTTACGGCAAGTGCCTTGCAAGAAGCAAGTTCTGATTTTTTTTTTATCAATGTTTCTTATTTATTTGTCTTTCAATGCTTTAGTTCATTGATTGCCCTTCTGTTTTTTGTTAGTGTTGCACTCCTTTTGTAATCTAGTAATTTTGTTATTAACTTGATCATGAGATTAACAAAAACAACAGCAGCCACAGACTTAGTTATGTGTATTCATTTTTTTCTTTAATTATCATGCACATTGGTCTTTTAATGTTGTCTCTAAAAACTCAAGTCTTACACTGAATTTATACATGTTGTCAAAAAATTATTAAAACAAAACTAGCATTTTCAAATTATTAAAGGGTCTTTGGAACACACAGAAAACATGATTTTGCATCATTTGTTCTATAGCTTCTTGGGCTTTCACGGGCTCAAAAATCTTTCTTAAAAACAATTTTCCTCGCTCCGCTCGCCGAAATATGTTGGCCAATACTTTTAAAATAGGCTAGTTACAACCAAACTTTAATACTATGTATGTATGCAATACATGTGTATGCAGTTGGTCATAAAAAAGATTCTTTCTGCAGAGGATGATGATTAATTCTGATTAAATGGTACATAATTGACTATACATGAATTACTTATAACATGTATAATAAACAAATCATTCAAACATTTTGTGTTTTCGAATATCCTAAATTTAGTTGTGAAAATAAATAATCAGTCCCTTGCTTTAACAGTTTAACAGTTTAATGAAAATGAAAAATCTTGCTACAATAGTGCAGACAATGAATAATCTGTCCTCTTAATTTACAAAAATAAATAACCGATCAAAAACAAATACTCCTGCCCCCCTTCCCCCAGAATATCAAATGGTCGTCCCCTTACGTTTGAAAATGTCACAAACAGTAGCTTTCCTGATCCCATTCTTTATACTTAGATCCTTTTGTGAAATTTTTAGAAATGCCTCCGAATCTTTAATTTAATCCATTTTGTTTTCAATAAAAAGTTCCTTTCTTGCCCTTTTAGGCGACGGAGAAGGTGTATCATTTTGGCGGAATTTAAGTTTCTTCTTAGGAGTTTCCATTTTAACACTGCATTCGTGAAGCTTATTAGTTTATAAAAACAACTCACCATTAAATTGAAATTTAAATACCCTGAAGGGATCCTCTGTCAGCCTAGTATGATTGTTAAATCACTCATGCTTATCGTTGTAAATACTTACATTGTTTTAATTGCTATCGATCGATTTTGACAGGTAAATTTTTGATACACATTGACTAACGGGGCTTCAAATAATGTCCTGAATTCGGTGAAAGCAGGATTCCGTTTAATCAGGTAAAATTAACGGCAATTAATAGAGAAATGTTACGGGACTTTAGAAATTGTTCGGTTTGATATAAAATTCGGTTTTATCAGGGTTCGGTTTTTACAGGTTTCACAGTAAATCATTCTTTTAATTCTTCATTAAATACTTTGCCCTCAGAGAGATGATTTTAATAGTTTGTTCTACACAACTCCCTCAGGTTAGGGAAGGGTTGGCCTTCGAACCAGTTTAACCCCGACACATTCTGTATGTGCCTGTCTCAAGTCAGGAGTTGTAATTCAGTTGTTGTGGTTTGTTGCTGTATATCATACTTGTTTCTCGTTCATTATTTTGTACATAAATTGGGCTTTTATTTTTTCTCGTTTGAATTGTTTTACATGTCATTTCCGGGCCTTTTATGTCTCCTATGTTGTATGAGTGTTGCTCATTGTTGAAGGCCGTACGATGAACTTTAGTTGTTAACTTCTATGTAATTTGGTCTCTTGTGGCTGATTATCTTATTGGCAATTTATGGGTCTATTTATAGAGGGTTTTTCAGTGTATGTAAAGTGCGGATCCTAAAATATCATTTTCACTGTATATGCCATAAATGTCTAATGTAGAATGATAAATAAACAGACGAACTTTTTTTAATTTTTGAAAAATGCAGAAAATTAGTTAAAATGTATATGTTCAGAAATACATAATACTAATAAAACAAAGTAAGAGATGCGAGCGGGGTTTTATCGCGCCTAAACTCCCATCCAGCTGTGAAATATATACCAAAATAGGTGAATATTTAGGACATTTCACTAACAGATCATGCAGATGCTTTATAACTAACAGGTAAGATGTTGTTGCAGTAAAACATATTTATTTTAATACAATTAATAAAGTTGTATAACGTAGAATATGTTTTGTCATTCAGTTTCCTCATATTTAACTAAATTCCACTATGATGATTTCGTAATGCTAGTCATGTTTACTGTCGAATAATGATACTATTCTTTTATTTTCACTGTGGAGCGAATCATTAGTATTGTATATGCGGTGCATTTTCACTGTATAATTTTTTATTTTATTTGTATCTATTACAGCTCATTTCTTTAAGCATGTAGAGCAAGACTTTAGTTGACTTGCTTGCTTTTCTTTTTTTGGATAATCATTATGATAACACTCAATTTAATACAAATATTAAAAATACAGGTTAAACTATCATGCCTATTCATATTGTTTAAAAATATCAATCTTATTTACAAAGTTTGTATAAACAATTAAACAAACAAAGCAAGCAAGCCAACCAAAGTGTTGCTTTACATGCATTAGGAAATTCGCTGTAAAGCCTTAATTTAGCCGACTTGCTAAAACATTTTAGATAAAGTCAGAGAAAGATTTGATAAAATTTAATTTACGGAGGAAAGTTTCGTTTTAAAAAGCTCTAATAAATTCAACAGAAATAACATTTATTTCAAATGTATTCCATTTAGTTTCTTTTAAAGCGTATAGGGATCTTTATCCTTATTTTTTTTTATCCATTTCCATGACACTTCACCACTAATTACGTACATCTTGATATAGATTAAACCTTTGTTTTCCCGTTTAAAAGGTTTTACACTGGAGCCCTTTATAACTTGCTGTTCGGTGTGAGCCAAGACTCCATGTTAAAGACCGTATTTTGACGTATAATGGTCTACTTTTATAAATTGTGACTCGGATGGAGAGTTGTCTCATTGTCACATACGACATCTATTATGGCTCAAAAACGAAACGAGACGGGATAAAAAGGGATAAAAAAAATCCACGCTACTTTTTTAATATATTTATAATGGGCTTAATATGAGTCAGAATAGAGTAAAATAGTGGGTCGCATTTGGGTATAAGCGTGACGCCGAATTGCCGATTTTTGCAAACGTGACAGGTGAAAGTCAAATGATTGTGTCGTGAAAAACGAGAAATACAGTCTAGCGGGACACGGATAAATACAAAAAATGAGAACTGCATAGTAAAAGCGGGATACGGGAATCTGACAAAACAATAAGCGGAATACGAAAATCTGCCAAAACAGTAAGCGGGATCCGGGATCAGAACCCCCCAATGAGACCCCAGAAAAAGATATTTTTGTATATTCATCCTATTGTTACAGTCATGCCTTCAATAACAAATGTATCCGATGCATGCATTTTTTTATATTTTTGGTCCCTTTTTCAATTTTGTGGGGTCCAAATTTATAGACAAAAGTCCTTTAATATAGATATTTGGGATTCGTTGACATGCTGAATCTAACCGTGTATCTAGTTTGGGGATTTTTTGTCTAGTTGCTGAAATAGCCCACATAGAGTTCCAAAGGGGCTAAAATCAACAAAAATGAATTGTAGCATGCATTTCGTGTACAATAACCCAAATGTGTATGGTATTACCTCTGCGGTAGTATCCATTCGAGGATCTAGAATATTTCATTTTGAGAATCGCTTTTGTTACAAGTTTGAAAAGCTATATATTTGATGAAGAATAAATGAGGAGTTTGTATTTCAATTTGAAAAAAACATGTATCATAAATCCTAATGTCATCAACTAACTTTTTTTTCATTTATTGCAAGTGCATTTATCACATAATTCTACAATAAAAATTCCTTGCATCTTTGAAAATTCTACATTTATAATGACTGCACTGACTGATAATTCATCGCATCTATAGTTTAAATGGATCGCTTTCAATAATCGATATGCTATATTATGATGCTTTTATAACACTTATTTGAACTTTAATGCTATGTTTGTATATTATAAAGACATATCACAATGAAAATATGTTAAAACTTTCCTTCAAATCACTTAACTTGATATTTTCAAAACGTAAACAAATACAGTTTTCCCATGATCCTTTATTCTACAAAAGACATACCCGCAGTAAAAATGAACTAGCTGGATTCGCACTTTCTATACACTGTTTTTTAGATATGGAGAATATGTTGTCTTTAATGAAAAATCGTTTAAATATTTCACTTTAAGAAGGTTTTCTAATTTGTTATTTCTTTCTTTTAAAATTTCATATTATCAATTTTGATACAGATTGAACGAGAAATTTTATGTAGTGTATTTTCGATCGAATTTGCCATAAAAATTTTATATTACAGAAATAGGCCTCTAAAATACACTTTATTAAACAAATATGAATAATATTTTTTTTGTGTGTTAATATTTTCCTACAAATTACCTCTTTTTAAATATATACACATGGAAAAACAGTATTGCAGCACCAAATTGAAATTGAAATTAAGAAAACACCCTTTATATTTTGATGATATAATTTGTTGAAAAAAGTACTATTTAAACATTATTTAAATATTACCTGTGTTTAATCAGTAATTATCGACTCGATAAGTTCTTATCTGCACATGCAGCTACTGTAACCGTAAACAACAAAACAGATGTTTTTATCCTCATTGTTTACAACAATTTAAATAACCAAATGTAAGTTATGTGATTGTAATGGGTCATCCACAACTCTTAACTGCAGCAAGATGGCAGATTTTCAGCATGAGAACAGCCGGTATGTAGATGTGAAAACTGCACGTATTGGTGGTCATCCCCATTCCACTATAAGTCGTTTTGAGAATAAAAATCAGGCAATAAACGCTGTTAAAGACCTTTCGAGTTCAAGAAGACCCCCTATACCATCTGCTAGAGGAAATCAAGCATAATGAAGGTTGGTCAGAAGGAAACCTTGCATACATTACAAACCTAAAAAGAGGTTGGTGGCCGTACAGGAGCCTTTTAACAAGAACTGTTCGAGATCGACTCATCGCTACTGGTTATCTTGCGATAAGAACATATTGAGGACCATTGTTGCGAACAGACACACAGTTGTCCGTGTCAAACGTAGTGCAGAGCTCGCCCAAGTTTGAAATTGATTTCGTCGAGGAAGTTCTATTGTTCCATTGGAATTCGGTTCATTATCCTTGGCCCGATCGTAGACCTGATTTGAACTATATCGAGCATATATGTAGACACTATCGGGCGTAAAGTGCGCGAAAGGACACCCCAGCTCAAACTCGTCGTGATAAAAACAATGCCTATATCAGAAATGGTTGTTGTTACCTTAGCAATAAATAAGTCGATTTATGACAGGAATAAGAAGACGTCAAGAGGCGGTTGTCCGTTTGAAGGGAGGCTGATCACAAAGTACTAATTCTTTGGCGTAAAACGATCAACCATGATGTGAACAATAATCTTAAGATTAATCATGTTAATTTCGAAATGTCTGACATTGGCAAGTTTGATAACAGTAAAAAGTTGTAAAAGGCATTTTGTTGTACAAAAAACACTTAATTTTGTTATAAGATTGTGGTTCGATAAACATTTTATTTTATACATTTTTTTGTTCGTTTAAATGCCAATGTTATCATATACTATGTTTCAATATTAGTTTACAAATATTTTTTCATATTCCATCCAAAATAAGAGGCTGATTTTTCAATTTTTAAGAATCAAGGTGTTGCAATACTTTTTTCCATGTGTATATTTATATAAAAAAAAACAATATATCTTATAGGTAAGAAGGCAATATCATTAATGTATATGTTTTCAAGCGAATCACTGATAAATGTGTCCTAGATTTGTGCTTTTCAAGTTTTATAAAGAATAACGACAACTTTATTTCTGGATAACTTTGATTTGATAAAGATGTTATCTGAGAGTGCCATTCGACTTGTTCAATATATAACATTCAGGCTATATATAGCCATATTATATTTGCCTTAAACTATAAAATATCAAAATCGAAAGCACAAAATAACAAAAGATGTGATACTAACACCGTTGACGTTGTATTTGATCATATATTGACTCAAAATTCTACGCTACATATGTGTACTATCAATTAAGCGCATACAAGGATTTTCAACATTTCTTAAAAGAAAGTTTACTTGGCTTTTTTTGTTTATCTCTGCTGGTCCATTAATTTCCGCCATAAATATAAAATAACAATACCACAAAAAATCTACAACCCTCCCCCCCCCCCAAAAAAAAACCACAACAACACTCAAATACATACCCAAAATACTAAATTGTTACATTATATGTTATTCCTTGGTACTATTGAAACCATTCTTTTTATTATACACATGAAGTATTGATCGTTAATCAATTAAAATGTAAATCTACACCACTTATTGTTAATTTCAAAATCTATAAGAACGTTTAATAAGAGGCTCGATATTTTTTGGGGGGGATTTCCTTTATAAAGAAATATTTCAGACTGAAAAAAGCCCTTCGGGCTCGGGGATCTAAACACCACGTTTTGTTCGGAGGTCTTTTAATATCAATATTTACTTTGAACTTTGACTATTACTAAAACACACTTCCTTTAGACGTGTTATAATTATTTACTTCTATATATAAAAAAAGGTTATTAGAACAGAGGACAGAGGTCTTATTCTAACATGGATGTTGAATATAGTAATATTGTTATAAACATGATAAAAGCAATACTTTGAGTCTTTTTTATTAATTTTTATCAGCTGTTTTATATATATATAAAGGTAACACACGGCCATCGAAGCTTTATTTTTTGCAGCCCATGTGGTCGTGTGGTCTAACGAGACGGCTGCAGTGCATGCATTTGTAAGATCCTTCACTATAGATAATTGAGCTGATCTGTAACAATAACATCTCCATGCCTTATATATTATGTACTGTAGTACGCCGCTAGATTAAAACTGAGGAGGAAAGCTAACACACGGCCACTGAAAGCTTAATTTTGTGAAGCCCAGGTGGTCGTGTGGTCTAGCGGGACGGCTGCAGTGCAGGAGATTTGGTGTCACGATAATTCAGTAGCATGGGTTCGAATCCCGGTGAGGGAAGAACAAAAGATTTGCGAAAGCAAATTTACAGATCTAACATTGTTGTGATGATGTTTAGACGAACTATATATACATAATGTACACAGCCATATATCACCATCATTGCTTGTGATCCGATGGATACATCTGTTGTAGATTTTTTCTCAGACGTACTTATGAATATAATGTTTTTCTGTGACTGTATATTACATTAATTTGTAGGATCCTTTACTATAGATAATTGAGCTGATCTGTAACAATAACATCTCCATGCCTTATATATCATGTACTGTAGTACGCCGCTAGATTAAAACTGACGAGGAAAGGTAACACACGACCACCGAAAGCTTTATTTTTTGTAGAGCCTAGGTGGTCGTGTGGTCTAGCGGGACGGCTGCACTGCCGGCGATTTGGTGTCACGATATCACAGTAGCATGGGTTCGAATCCCGGCGAGGGAAGAACCAAAAATTTGCGAAAGCAAATTTACAGATCTAACATTGTTGGGTTGATATTTAGACGAGTTGTATATACATTATGTACACAGCCATGTATCACCATCAATGCCACAAACATTCGGTGTCAATATTTCTTAAGTACACCAGATCTAGATTTCGACAATATATGTCTCTTCAGTGATGTTAGGGATCGAAGCGGTAGTTGGAAGGCCATATAATTTACTCTCAATTTAAGATTGACTCTTGAATTTAAGAGTCAACATAGGATGAACGGATCATATAAACCGGAGGGAAAGTATGATACATGCCCAAACAAAAAAATATAAACGAGTCTAAATTGATAACTACGTTCAAACCTATGATTGCGTTGGATAAAAACCGCAATTTTTATACGTGTGCATGTCAAACAAATTTCGTTGTAGAAGGGTATAAAAACAGCACAAACAACATTTTCCAAAAGACCAAAAAAGTGAAAAAGTATATTTAATTCGGCTGTTGTTTGCTCTATGGTCGGGTGGTTGTCGCCTTGACATATTCACCATTTCCTTTCTCAATTTTATATTAAACAAAACGCATTTGACTAACAGGTCGAACAACTGATGTTCTTTAACCCTGCTGACTGCCATTGGCGATTGCCAAATAAAATTTATCACAAGATGTAACAAAATGGATCTTTATATAAATTAAATACGTCACAGAACATTTTTTTTGTTAACTTGTGGCCACGATGTTGTGCCACACACATTCGGTGTCAATATTTCTTAAGTACACCAGATCTAGATTTCGACACTATATGTCTCTTCAGTGATGTTAGGGATCGAAGCGGTAGTTGGAAGGCCATATAATTTACTCTCAATTTAAGATTGACTCTTGAATTTAAGAGTCAATATAGGATGAACGGATCATATAAACCGGAGGGAAAATATGATACATGCCCAAACAAAAAAATATAAACGAGTCTAAATTGATAACTACGTTCAAACCTATGATTGCGTTGGATAAAAACCGCAATTTTTATACGTGTGCATGTCAAACAAATTTCGTTGTAGAAGGGTATAAAAACAGCACAAACAACATTTTCCAAAAGACCAAAAGTGAAAAAGTATATTTAAACAAAACGCACTTGACTAACAGGTCGAACAACTGATGTTCTTTAACCCTGCTGACTGCCATTGGCGATTGCCAAATAAAATTTATCACAAGATGTAACAAAATGGATCTTTATATAAATTTAATACGTCACAGAACATTTTTTTTGTTAACTTGTGGCCACGATGTTGTGCCACACACATTCGGTGTCAATATTTCTTAAGTACACCAGATCTAGATTTCGACACTATACGTCTCTTCAGTGATGTTAGGGATCGAAACGGTATTTGGAAGGCCATATAATTTACTCTCAATTTAAGATTGACTCTTGAATTCAAGAGTCAATATAGGATGAACGGATCATATAAACCGGAGGGAAAATATGATACGTGCCCAAACAAAACAATATAAACGAGTCTAAATTGAAAACTACATTCAAACCCATGATTGCGTTGGATAAAAACCGCAATTTTTATACGTGTGCATGTCAAACAAATTTCGTTGTAGAAGGGTCTAAAAACACCACAAATATGAATATAAAAGAGGGACGAAAGATACCAAAGGGACAGTCAAACTCGTAAATCTAAAAGAAACTGACAACGCCATGGCTAAAAATGAAAAAGACAAACAGAAAAACAATAGTACACATGACACAACATAGAAAACTAAAGAATAAACAACACGAACCCCACCAAAAACTAGGGGTGATCTCAGGTGCTCCGGAAGGGTAAGCAGATCCTGCTCCACATGCCACACCCGTCGTGTTGCTTATGTGATTACAAAGCCGGTAAAAAGTCTAATTCGGTAGGTCAAATTCATGAAAGGGAAGGGGATTGTAGTTACGACGTAAGGAACATATCCGATATCATTTGTGAAACGGTTATTCCATAACGGTCAACCAACTCGTGATGGCGTCCGTAAAATTTACGAAGGGATGATTTCAACTTCACCATTTGGAACTCTTGGTTTAATAGCTTCCTTGTGAGCAGTAACCCTCTATCAAGAAAATCATGATAGGAAATGCAAGCACGGGAATATCGTATCAATTGGGAGATATATACCCCGTATGCAGGTGCTGCTGGAATGTTGCTACTTAGAAATGGAAAGTTCACAATTGGAAAGCTGAAATCGTCCCTTTTGTCGTAAAGTTTTGTCTTCAACCGACCCTCATTGTCAATTTCTAGATGTAAGTCAAGATATGAAGCCGACTTAACTGTATCTGTAGTATCCTTTATCTCCAATTCGATGGGATAGATGCGATCCACATAGTCACCAAGTTTTGAATTGTTTAGTGAAAGAACGTCATCTAAATAGCGGAAAGTAGAGTTAAAGGATATTGCTAACTTCTTATCTTTCTTCCTAAGAAGTTCCTGCATGAAGTCAGCCTCATAATAATAAAGAAACAAGTCAGCAAGTAGAGGGGCACAGTTTGTTCCCATTGGGATGCCGACAGTCTGTTGAAAAACACGTCCTCCGAACGTAACAAATATGTTGTCAATCAAGAAATCAAGCATCTTGATAATATCGGGTTCAGAGAATTTTTTGTTTGAATCAGAATGATTCTTTACAAAGTATGATTTATCCCTCCCTAAGACAAGATACTTGTATCTACGTTGGCCATTCTTTTTTATGAAGCAAAGTAATACCAACTCTCTTAATTTGTCTTTTAGTTTGGAATGTGGAATACTTGTGTAAAGAGTAGAAAAGTCAAATGTTTTAATACTGTTACAAGATGAAAGAGAGTTAGATTGTATGTACTCTAAAAGATCTTTGGAATTTTTAAGTATCCACATCTGATTCACGCCACCTCTAGAATAGGCAGTTTCACAATCAATAACTTTGAAGCCCGTCTTTGATTGCTGATAAAATGGATGTTAATAATTTAGAAAGGGGTTACGTGGAGCACTTGGAAGACCCAGCAATATACCGTTGTTTGTAAGGACACTTATGTAGTTTAGGTATCCAATACAGTGATGGAAGATCCAGTTCTTCATCTTTGGTTGAAATACCAAAGGAACAAAGAACAGACCTAAAATGACTGAATAAAAAGTCAACGATTAATCTTACAGGGCGATGGATCATGTAATATGATTCTGTACACTACAAAATACAATATATAACAAGTCAAAAAGGGTACAACATCACCATTAAATAACCATAAAATGAACAAATATTAGATATTTCGGATAACAGATATCCTTCTTCAATTATAGCACTATGTCAAATGAATCGTGTCAATATATTCAAACTGAAAAACTTTTTCTAAATCTTGTAATTTATACAATTTAAACAAACACCACAGACGCTAGTACAATTTTAAACACGGCGCAAAGATAACAAAGATATGCCAAATGAAAGTAGTTACTTGCGATGTGAACTGGCGCAACTCTAAATTTCCGAAGGTTGTGACAGTTTAGATGTTATAACTGCATGGAGGGCAGTCCCCAAACAAAAACAATCAAAAATGTCCTCACCTATCCAAGTGTGATAATATTTCAAATTTGACCACGGTAGGTCAATTGCAACAGAAACTACATATTTAAGCCTCCCAAACGAAAAGCAGGTTAAGTTTTATCTGATGAGGTAAAATACCGTATAGCGGGTTATTTTCGCGGGGTGTAAATTTTCGCTTATTTTCGCGGATAGAGCAAAATCGCCAAAATAAATTCCGCCAATTTAAAAGAGTACATGCAAAGGTAATGTTAAAAATGTTGAATCCGCCAAAATAATAACCGCCAAATTTTTTCGTATACCTTATTCAATGAAAATCGCGAAATTTTACACCCGCGAAATTTTACACCCGCGAAAATAACCCGCTATACGGTAATTGAACGTGGCTACGTACTTATACATCCATCCGGAATGAATGGAGCCCTGTAATTTAAACTGGTATTTTTAAAATAAATTCAAACTGTAAAGCCAGTACTGAAACCGGAGTTACTGGAAACAAGTGATGACATTCTATGCCTTTTCATTTATGCCCTCTTGGGAAACTGTCCGTAACTTTCTTATCCAAAATCTTTCCCGAGCTACTCTGTCGACCTTCGACCAACCCTCCTTGTGGTCTATGATTGTGAAGGTAAGGTTTTTGAGACCAGCATGTGTGTGCCCAGGTGATCTCAAATGACGACTTACGGGTAGGTCGGGCTTGCAAGTGTAGTCACTTCGATGACCATTCATGCGTTTGTTAAATGGTTGCTCTGTCTTGCCAACATACTGCATACCACATCGACACTAAAGGAGGTATACACCATTCTGGGTTTTGCAAGATACATTGCAAAAAATAGTGTACACAGACCCAGTCGAGTGGTAAGTAAATGTTTGAGTATTTAGTATTTGTTGACAAGTCAGACAACGTCTGTTACCACATGACTTGCACCATCCTACAATTGAACAGCTTTTATATGAGGAGACGTCAGCTCTAACAAATAAGTCTTTCAGACTTGCTGGTCTCCGAAAAGCCAAGACAGGAGGATTGGGAAAGATCTTGGATAATTTAGGGTGTTTGGCAATAGTTTGCCAATTGGCACGGATCAAACGTGAAAGGCTAGTAAAGGCTGGATTGTATGTAAGAACAAACGGGACTATTTTGCTGCGCTTCTTCCGTTTGTACTGTAAGAGGTCATTGCGGCTGTTATTGTTAGCGCGCGCAAACCCCTTATCTATGTCCAATTTCTTATAATCTCGTTTTGGCAAAAATCCACCAAGTTCTTGTAACCGTTTCGTGCCAGCCTCCTCAGAGGAGCAAATCCACTTTACTCTGAGAGCTTGACTGTACGGGATACTTTTTGTACAGTGTTTGGGTAACAGCTTTGGGGAGAAAGGTACTGATGTTTATCTGTGGGTTTACAATAATGGTCTGTTGATATAACACCGTCCTTTATAGATGTGGTTGTGTATAAGAAAGATATTTTAAAGTCGGAAATGTCATACGTAAATTTAATTGAATGGTGGGGGTTGTTTGCATGTCTAATGGAATCATCCCGGTTTTTTTTTATTCAATCCATTTCATGTCAACATCATCAATGAAACGGAACCAAGACAAAGGTTTGGGTAAAGATGCTGCATTATTTTGTTTTTCCAATGTGCCCATGAAACTATTGGCGTAAGACGGTGCCAAAAAATGAAGCTCCAGACTTGGGACAGGCGCAAAAATGTGGCGGGGTTAAACATGTTTTTTGATATCTCAACCCCCCTATACACCCAGCCAATGTAGAAAAATCATATACACAACAATACGCACAGTAAAACTCAAAGTTCAAAAGCATTTAGAACCGGAAAATCCCGAGATAAAAAGCAATTGACATTATGATATAATCATATATTGTTTAAGCCATTTTTAGGAAATTGATACTATTTCTTTGAAGATAAAATGATAGGGTTGTGTGGTATACTTTTCAACATTTATATACCCTACGCTTCTAAACTTTAATTCTGATTTTACCCTTTATGCAGCGCCTTTAACATAAATCAATTTGGCCGCTTTCCTAGTGTATTTATACTACTATTGGTCCATAGTAATAAGTCCGCTGGCTACAAGCATATTTCTTACAAATTGTGCACATCCTGCTACAAGCATGAAATTTGGCATAGACTTTCCTTAACTATTACTCTTTTAATTCAGATCTGGCGGCATTTGAACAAAAGTCTCACTTCCGGTGAAATCCAAAACGGCGGACATCATACTTAAATCAGCTCTATTCGAATGCTAGTATGTCAAAAGGCGTTATTATCATGCTCCTTACTTAACATTTGGTACCAACCTTTGTTATATACTACTTTTGGATATATGATATACGATAAATGTTTTCAAAACCCTACTTTCGTCAAAATCCAACATTGCGGACATAGAAATATAAATTTTCTATTTTAATATTAAACTTTTTTTAAATAGATGACTGCTTAATTTGCCTGTCATTAAACTCTTGGCTTCTAGTTATCATCAAAACTACTAATTGTATTCTGCTGAAAATTTCTCAAACACACTTCCGTTATAAAAATCTATGTTAACCATAGATTGGTTCAAACAACATTAAATTACTGAAGTAAAAACTGTAATAATACATTTTTCAAATTACTATTATTTGGCTAAAAAATCATGTTCGTTCACAGTCATTACCACATGCAAACAAAGCAGTGCACGGGAGACCCGATTTTCCTCATTAACAACTACCGCGACATCCTCTGTATCTGTATCTGTATGAATACGTTGTCGATACCAATTCTGGCTTTAATATAACGAACGCCGCCGATTTACTGATGAGGCGTAAGAGCAAATTTGACGCTCTCTATGCTTGACGCGCGCACTACAGTCTCGTCTAGCCGATTCGACGTGATCACTGTCTATACAAAGAATGAGTTTGAGTATCGTGGTGTTTTGTTTAGTGGAATGTCAAATCACTTAGAGTGATTCTTTACTTGCTTTTCCACAATATTTGTTGCGTGGTAGTCTTCGAACTTCTTGGCAGGTAGGTTATTAAAGACGTACTTTTTTTTAGAAATTCGTCTGGTTCAATAGCGAGAATGAACACCTGAACCACTTAGTACATAAGTATCAACTTCCTTGTTCGTCTTGCAATTGTCTGGAAGTCTTGTATTTCCAGTTGGACTTTCATATTGAAGACACACCCGTCGTCTCTTGACTTGTAATCTATAGTGATAAATCTTGCCGATTGATGTTGTTTCCTTTCTAGCCTATTTATGTGTGTAAACGTGTAGGGGTCCTACACTATGGCTCCAAATTCCATCGTTGATCAACGAGCGAGATGTAAGCTGTTTTGTTTTGCAATCTTGTGGGCAGTATTTCAAGTTTCTTCTTTGAAAGCCTAGTGTTGAATTTGCTTTCTTTGCCACGTTTAATATTTGGATGGTCCATGCAAGATCTTCCGAAATTTGTAGGCCTAGGAACGGGTTAGTATGTATCCATTAAACTGTTGATGTTTTGGCGTTTGTTTCTGATGCTTAGGATGTAACATTTTTTTACCACTACATCCACAATGTACAAGCTTCTGACAAAATAATGAGACCTTAGAGTTACTTAAATGTTATCCTCTTTGTCCCTTTGTCATCCATTAGCACCTGTACTGAGTAGCATATAGGCCAATTCCATGCTCGTCCCCCTAAACACCTGCCTTAGTATAATACACGTTTTTCATTCTGGAAAAAAAACTATACCATTTTGAGGGAATACCCTCACTTAGTCTTCCCTTTTGCGCAAATAGTTATTTTCTTGATTCATTAACCATGTTAACCCCATCTGATTAGTGTGTGTGATATTACAGTTAAACCTCTGTGTTTGACACAGATCAATCATCATTATTTATGTTAAAGTCACATCTTCAAATGCCACTCATGTCTCCCACGCCGAGTTTTTCCTTCTTTTAAAGCAATCAGAGAACCCTATCACAACTGATAAAGACATGTATCACAATAAGAGTGTGTAATCACTCATTGCCAGGTGCATTTGAAAGGTCATTGGTATATATTTATCCAAAGCTTTTTGCACTCCCTAACACACTTCATTGTTCGTCTACCCCTGTCAAGGAATAGTGAAACTCTAATGACAGCATCATCAGTATCGACTATTTGAATCATGACTCGTGCAATTTCGTGAGATATATAAGATAAGATAGAATATTCTGAGCATTTGTTATAAGAAGCAAGAGCTACATTTAGGGGAAAGGGAATACACAGACGAATCCAGAGTTAAATAGTTATCAAAAGTACCAGGATTATAATTTAGTGATAAACAAGATGACGACAATAAGAAAGAACTTTAAAATTTTCAACAGCTTGCTCAACAGATGTTAAGGAAAATGAAGTTGTAGCAAGAATTGTTCAGGATATTCTGTGTTATCCACCACATGACGATGTTTCAAGCTTACAATGTAGCATCATGTTCACGTGAATCAAGATGCATGTGTCTGATGCAGTAAAACACAAACTACCGTCCACTTCCACTTGTATTTTTGTCCATCTGATGTGTTATGCCTATTTTTATAGTCTGTTCTTACGTTGTACATATCACTGTCCCAGGTTAGGGGGAGGGTTGGGATCCCGCTAACATGTTTAACCCCGCCACATTATTTATGTATGTTCCTGTCCCAAGTCAGGAGCCTGTAATTCAGTTGTTGTCGTTTGTTTATGTCAGGGACTTATATAGATATGGATTTGACAATGTCATTGGTAGATACGTCTTTTGTTGTAAGATTGAACAATTTATCAGATGAAGTTAACGAAGCAAGAAAAATGTGTTTTTGGAAGAGGAAATACTTAGTGAGGCTATTACCACGATTGGTCTAGTCTTTTTCAGCAAATATAACGTTCAATATACCATGGCGGTGGGGAAAATATGATCCATGGGAACCCTTTTGAACATCTCCTTGTGAGGCCGTCTTATCAGGAGCTTGTACATTATTGATGTAAGAAAAAATACCACGATCTATGTAAATTTTGAAAATAAGGTCTCCAATTGTGAATAGACATGTTTTTGTGGCCATAAATAAATCATTCTACAGCTGTTTAAGAATCTTAATGATTATATTTTATTTTGTTTTAATCAATCTATCCAAAACTCTACATCGAAGATATGGATTGAGAACTCATCTTTGTAAGTTACTCCATATTGTTTTTTTTTTACCGGAAGTGTTAACTTTGTATTTAAACATATTAAGCTGAATAGAATTAGTGGTTTTGAAGATGACTTAAAGCAAAAAATGACCAGCAAAAAGAAAACCATTTCATTTACATTCTATAAAAAGTTGAATATTAAAATAAAAATTATCAATATTTCTATGTCCGCCATATTGGATATTACCGGAAGTAAGGGTTTTAAAGACATATGTCTTATACATTGTATCCATGAGAAGCACCAAAGAAAGGTTCCTGCACAATAAAATGATAGTAGCAATACCTTTAAAAAACTTTTCAATTACCCTCCCTAAAAATAAGCTTATTTTAGTACAATGTCAACAATGTTCAATTTTACCGGAAGTAGGGTTTTTGAAGACATCTAATCTATATCATATATCAAAAAGTAGTACAAAACAAAAAAGTTTGTACCCAATATTATGATAGGAACATTTTAATAACACCTTTTCACATACTAGCCTTGTAGCAGGATGTCCACAATTTTTCACAAAACCCCCGTACTAAATATATCTATGATATATTACATAAAGGTAATATCTAGGAACATGGACGTAAAGAAAACAACATATTAATGGGTGTGATATATCTGCATAAAAGAGGCGTGAATTGTGAAAAAAGCAGTATTTACAGAGTGCAACTTTAAACAAATACCTGAACATGCTGAATGTATAGTTGGATGTACATCTTGTTATTGATACAAACTGTGTTAATTGTTAATTATGAAAAACCACCCAACCTGTTCCATACAAATATTTCTAGAATACAAACAATATTAATCTGTAAGTGAAAGGATTTATTCAATTAAATTAAAATTTACGAAAATTCACAGATACAGAAATGTATGAAACCCACGGAAAGAGCAAACTATTTTCGGATGAGTGGCATTGATAGTTGATATTGCACTACTTGTTATTTAGACATATGTAAGGGAAAAATCACCCTTTGATACCAGTTTTGATTCTTTACTGAATTTAAAAAGGGAAGAGTACAAATTAATTCACCTGCATTTAATAAGTAAATGTTGTGAAATTTTGTCAGATATAATAAAGAGAGAAAAACTATTATCAACAAAACAATAACATCTAGTGTATACATCAGACGAAACTAAACATATTCGAAATCACAAAAAAATATGTCGGCGGGAAAGTGATCCGAATCTGTATCTGTTGCAATGGAAAACACAGATGTCAAAATCATTGATATAACTCTTGCAAACCATAATTTATAAATGTGTTAAACCGGAACTAGGGCTAGATAATTGAATGGCGCAAATAAAAGAAGTCCGAGATGAGATATTTCATGTATTAGATATACTAGAACTGACCGATGACAATGTTATCAGGAAATGGGGAAAATGAAAGGATCCCTCTTGGGAATAGCTAAACTCATTAATAGTACATTCGGTGAGGAAACTGAGCATAAGGTTCTGAAACTAAAAAACTACCAGTCATTTCTGATTATTTGTTAATGTATGAACAAATGTGTGGTGATTACTAGAAACATAAATGTGCTGAATTTGAGGTAAAATTAAAAAGATTAATATAAACTTGAATGACATCAAACCTGCGAACTTATATAATATGTATTTGCTTTTGATTTGATTTTTTTTTTTCACAAAAAGGATGCAAACAAATATATCAGGAAAAACTTTTAGCCGGAATATAATTTTTGGTGTTTGCTTTTACTCAAAGGATGACTTTCAGTTTCAGAAAAAAAAGTTAAAGTTTACAGAAGTTCTTAGGTTTAATGGCTTTACGCATATTTTGATACGAGCGTCACTGATGAGTCTTATGTAGACAAAACGCGCCTCTGGCGTACTAAATTTTTATCCTGATACCTTTGATAACTTTTAATGGACGTGTCTGAAAAGAAACTCATTTTAAATAATTATATTACAAACAGATTAATTGTCTTTTTCTACATTTTACTATTTCAGTTTCAAGCGGGTAATTTATTTCAAAAGATAGATATGAGAAGGTATGAGTGTCAATGAGACAACTCTCCGTCCAAGTCAAAATTTACAAAAAAACATTGTAGGTCAAAGCACTGTCTTAATTCTTAAATTTATACATGAATTTAGATTAAAAATATATAAATTCACTAAGACCAGACTATTGTAAGAATTTCATAAATTGACTGAGCAATTTGGTAATTTCGTAAAAGATTAAGCATTGACATTTGAAAATGTTGATGGTGTTTGAGACACGTTATATATTAGTGTCAATGAAGGCATTTTAGATTTTAAAAATACAGACTCTTCTTGGAAGTGCTAACTTATGACGTAGCCACACTACAAATAAAGGTTTGAAAAACATTGTCAAACATCTAACCAATATACAGTATGTTTTATGTTATACGTTTTGATAATCATGATAATTGTCTATTCATTTATTTAAAAATATTTTGTTGTTATAATTCAAGTCGAATTGATTAACAAAAGTAATGTAAATAGCTGTATATAGATGATATATGCACAAAGTAGATTTCAAATAAACCTCTTTTTATATATTATATATATATTGATTCATGTAATTCATTCGAACACGTACTTGAATAACATAACAAACTTTAAATTCATTTTTTAAAATCATAATGTTTGCACTTGACAAAGTATTTGAATCCTGTTTGTATGTAAACTAACTTTTTTCAGAATTTGCTATGTAATATAGAAACCTTGGTTTGTTCACACAATGACATGAATGCATGCAGTTTGTGGCAAAAAGACAAATTTGCATAAACGTGTTTGCAGCAGGACTGCATCCAACACTCAACTGAATCAGTAAATATTTGTAGGAGGCCGAATTTTTCTATTACGGTACTCTTACAATAAGTTTGCAAAAGGGGATTCCCAACCTATTTTAAAGTTTGCGTCCTTCATATATTGATGTCATTACTTTTTGAATTTAATCAGTATGATATTGTATTTTTTATCATTACCTATGTATGATGTTGATAAGTGTTTCAGTTACTTTTTTCATAAATCGATAGATTTGATACTCCTTGTCTTACATTTAAAAAAAAAATCATATATAAACTGTAAATCTATTTGACTATAATTTACTATATTTTTGTGTTAATTTGTGTTTGCTATAAATATACACTGCCATTTAAAGGTGAATAAATTTTTATTGTTAAATGATTTGTTAAATTGTTTCCTTGTCGCCATTTTAACTGTTATGAAGAAATTTGTTATTTCAAAACAGAGGTAATGTTTAAATGTTAAGGTATTTCATTATTTAATTAAAATGTAATCACCCGGAGTAATATACGTTTAAATAGATATGACATGATTACAACCATACATTATGCAAATGTTTGCACCTGTTCAGGAATCTGATGTCCAGTGGCTGTCGTCTGTGTATGTGGCTCATAAGTGTTTTTCGTTTCACGAAGGGCCAAGTGAGTTTTTATTATCCCTTGGCGTCCGTCGTTGATCGTCGTCTTTGACTTTTTACCTTTTGGACTTTAATAAAGAACCAATGAATGGAATGGAACCCAGTATGTAATAAATGCTTTTTATGAAATGTTGACCAAGTGTTATTACAGTGTAGACAATCAATCATCCAAGATGGTCGCCAGCGGGGGACTTGGTTTAACATAGGCCCCTATGGGGGATACTAACAAATGTTTTTTTAAGAGGACCACTATATGGAATGAAACCAAATATGACATGAATGTTGGGGGACGTTTCGTCCCCGAGGGTATCAACAGCCCAGTAGTCAACACTTTATTGATGACATGAATATCAATATTGTGGTCATTGTTATAAATTTCCTGTTTACAAAACTTTTAATCTTTCTAAAAACTACGGATTCTCTAATCCCAGGCATAAATTACCTTAGCCGTATTTGGCACAACTTTTAGGAATTGTGGATCTTCAATATCTTGTGGATACTCAATGCTCTTCAACTTTGTAATTGTTTGGCTTTTTAATTTTTTTGGTATGAGCGTCACTGACGAATCCTATGTAGACGAAACGTGCGTCTGGTGTACTAAGTTATTATCCTGGTAATTAGGTCTTCCACTTTTCTGTGGAAATACCTATTGTATTTGTTCTGATTATTTTTTTTTTCTTCCGCCTAATTTTGTTTATGCGATAAATATTTGTTTTGCAATATGTCGCTTAGATATTTGGTATATGATATCAAACAGTTTATGCGCTTTTGAAATTTACCCTGCGTAACCGAATACTTTTCTTTGTAGGAGTTATCTCCCCAAACACTGTTTTCCTTGTGTGCACAACTCCTTCGCAACCGTAAAAGATAACGTCAAATTTATTTTACAAAATTGCTCGTTATATCCTTCGCATGATTTGTCCTATTTTGACCGAAGCGATATGAACGCTTCATATTAGAGTTATTTCCCCTTATGCATTTGATATAAGTGATATGCATTTCTATCTTGTAACCCATAAGTGATAGAGTCCTAGGACCTTTTGATTTGAGGTCATTGGTCCAAAAAAAATGAAAATTAGGTCAAGGTCAAAGGTCAAGGTCATATTTTAGATTTTCATATGTCTTTGATTTCCCTATAATTCTTGAATAGTTATAGATACAGAAAATTTAAGCAGTGAAAAATGCTTAGTACTTTAAGGGGCAACTTTGTTACATTATGACTATATTGGTTTTTCCATTATGTAAGGGACATAACCCCAATTGATAATTTATAAAAAGCCATTATTAGGCAAAACATTTAAACAAAAGGTCCTCGGCCCATAGAGTCTTTTGCAATGACATTGTAGAGCAATTACCTTGACGAAGGTCACAAGGTCAAAAGTCAAAGGTCTAAGAGGCAAATTATGTAATTTTTGGCACTATTCAAAGAGTTTTATGTGTGTTTGAATTTCAACCAACCAACCAACCAACCAACCAGTCAACCAATCAATCAATCAATCAGTGCATGCAATTTTCTGTCTCATGTGTTTAACCAAGATCTTTTTTGTTTCTTTTTCGCTGTTTCGATTGATCCTATCCAACGTGTTTAATCAACCAACCAATTTACCAATCAATCAATCAGTCAATCAACCAACCAACCAACCAACCAACCAATCAATTAATCAATCAGTGCATGCAATTTTTTGTCTCATGTGTTTAATCAAGATCTTTTTTGTTTCATTTTCGCTGTTTCAATTGACCCTATCCAACGTGTTTAATCAACCAACCAATTAATCAATCAATCAATCAATTAATCAATCAATCAATTAATCAACCAACCAACCAACCAACCAACAAACTAATCAATCATTGTATGTATGCTTCCGTTATGTGTGTTTAATACGGCATCCAAATTCTCATTTTGGTTTTTTCGCTTGTTCATGTTGTTTCAAGAGACCTTATCCATAGTGTTTAAGTAATAAACCAACCAACCAATCAAGTAACCAACCAATCAATCAATCAATCAATCAATCAATATGTTTGACAGTTTAATTATTTCAGTATATTTAAAACAATATGGAAAGAAAACACTCAATTATTCAAGATTTTGAATTTTAATATCTCTTCTGAAAAAAAAATCAAAATGTACTCTGCAACTACAAGTCCAATCGACCTGAAAATTTGCAGTCAGCAGGGCATACATGTACTAAAGGTTCATAAAAAACTTGGTGCAGATATCTCTCGAGACTTTTCCTAAAGAAAAGAAATGGCAATGTCGTAAAAATCGCTTGCTAGGTCCGTAAATCTGAGTAAAAACCTACAATAAAATGTCTGCTCCGAGATTGAAATACTAATATGTGTTACAAACAGGTGCTGAAAAATGTGCATTATCAGAAAATAATCATTAAATGTGATTTAAAGTTACACCGGATCAATTAAATCCAAAGCATGCACTGCCTGTGAACTGTGATCAAAATGTCAATTTCCTACAATGACAAAAGAAATTATATTGTGTACATTCCGTCTTTATTCATGTTGTCTGTTCAACGTTCCGACCTAAAGAGAAATAAAAAGACTAAGTTTTCGTTATTATAAACCCAAGTCACGTGATGTCTCCTCAATCTGGCGCGCGCTGTACCTAAAATAAAATAAAAACTTTCTAAACTAAACATGAAACTTCTCCGGTAACAATAATATAGACCCCATACAGAAACAAACAAAACAAACAAACAAACAAGCAACCTCCCCCCCCCCCCCAATTCAATCAATTTCAAAGGGGGAAAGACCGCCTACAATTGCTTTTCAAAAGCAATTGATTTATATTTTTGATTATCATTCTTAATGAGGTGCTTACCAAGTGTTGATACTTTGTAGCCAATCCATTATCAAAGATAGCCACCAGCAATGAGAATAAGTTTATCATAGCATACTGGGAAATAAATACAAATGTTTTCTTTTAGAGAACCACTGAATATAATTAAACCAAACATAGCATGCATTTTTCTTTTGATGTGCTGAACATGTGTTTCAACTTTGTAGCGGATCCATCATCCAAGATGGACGAAAGAAAGGGACTTAATTTTACATATGACCCTTTGGGAAATACATACACATGTCTTCTTTAAGAGAACCACTGAAAGGAATAAAACCAAACATAGCATAAATGTTCTTTAAAGGGTGCTGACCAAGTGTTGTTACTTTGTAGCTGATCCTTTATCCAAAATGGCCACTTGATGGGGCTTAGTTTAAAATAGGACCGGAATAATGTACAGTTGAAATTTGATTTGACGCTCGCAAATTTTCGTTTTACTGTCTCGGCTACGCGTCGCCAGTAAACTAAATTTGCGATCGTTAAATCGACAACAACGTTTACTGTGGTAACTCTCCAACTACAGTACTATTATTCTTTAAAAAGTATTAATCACTATCCTGTGTGAATGGTTGTTTTATTGTAAACTATTAATATTTTACAGTTACACTTCATATAACTTGATAAGTACAGATAAACTATTCAAAATAATGTACCATGTTTTTTTATTCATATTATTGATTTTACACCAAAGTTGATATAATACTTTGAATAGGTATATATATTAATCTTGATTCATGTATGAGTATCTGTACACTTTAAAAATTTCTTTATAACCATCAAGGAAATATGTTTTTTTGAACTTCAAAGTAAAGTATACATCGTATATTTACCATATTTATTTACATACCATTTTTTTTAAATTACGAACTTTCAATCTATAAAGATGTATAAAATAATACAAAAATACTTCAAAAATAAACACCCTTAATCAAAAAGAAAAATTTAAAACTCAAACACAAACACAACAAACGAATGGATAACAACTGTCATATTACTTACTTAGAACAGACATTTTCTTAATTTGAAAATGGTAAACCTGGTTTTATACGTCAGCTAACTTAACCTCTCACTTGTATGACAATCATATCAAACTCAGGATCATTTCGAAATTTCCGTGCACAGTAAACAATCATTTCCGTAAACATTTGGATGTGCTATCCCGCTTGGTACAACCAAACTTCAAAACTCTATGGAGGAATTTAGTAAATGTTTTAAGTAATTTGTGGTAACGAAAATCCTTGCTTGATAATTTACCAGTAATACATAGATTACCTTCTTTGAAACCGAAAACGTCACAACAAACACGGGCATAGCGAACGAGTTGTGAAATATAAATACCGTAAGATGGTACCAAAGGAACATCACCATTCAAATAGGAAAAACAAACAAAAGGGAAAGAAAAAAAATCAAGAACACAATTTACAATATTAAAATAACACAATGAAAGAATGTTAAAGGAATTAAATTTAAGGCGATAATTGAAGTTCAAAAACATATAAACCATATAATATAATAGCAAGCTATCACACCAGTAACCTCAAATTATGACAATGACCTTTATAAATAAAGTACATATATACAGTAACACATGTGAATATGAATAGCAGTACTGTTCTTAAACAAATGTGGTAAATTATATTCAAATATCTCGGTTCTTTTAATCTAACAATACAAGGGATTTAAGCTATTTATCATTTGATATTTTCTCATCTACGGTCCATAAATCGTTTCAAACGAACTAAATCAATAAATTCGTAAATTACGTATTGTATTGTTGAAATAGTTGTTTGATTTTTACAAAGGGAAAAAAGTATAAGCCAATTATATATGAAAGAGCAACTGATTTATCTTTAACTCCTAAACCATTGTTTTGTCCTATGAAATAATCGCTTGTTTAACACCTTTGTCTCTTTGTAGTCCAAGTATGATGAAATGAATACATTGGGGTCAACCTGAACACTAAGTAGTAAACAAAAAATAAAAAACGATATATTGTAGTTATGTGTTAAATATACACAAGAAACAGGTATGTTTTGCGGGTTATCTTAATAAGTAACTAATACTCTAACAAAAGACAATTACTTGTGTTTGGTTTTATTTTCTCTAATTTTTGTGCTACTTTCACATGTCCTGACCTATGTGAGAAAAATATTTCTCCTCACTAGAGAAAAATCTGTTCTCTGCAAAAGATTGGTTGAAATTAAATTGTGACGTTTAACTTTCTTTTTTCTTCTAAATGTTCGTTTTTGTAACTTCATGAAACAAGGCGACCATGCCCGCTGACGTCACATCAAAAGTGCACAATTTCCCTCGAATCTTTGAAAAGGAAGGACACAAATCATTAATGAAACAGATTCCACCACTATAATCGTGTATTACGATATTTTTCCACTGTCAACAACTAAATTTTAAATATTTAAAACGCTCGGAAAGTCTCGCGCTTTAAATATTAAAATTAAACCGTCTCGAGTGGAGAAAAATTGTATTTCAATCCCTTAGTAAATTTTACGGACGTCATCTCGAGTTTGCTGACCATTATGGAATAACCGTTTCACAAATGATATTGGATATGTTCCTTACGTCGTAATTACAGTCCCCTTCCCTTTCATGAATGTGAACTACCGAATTAGACTATTCACTGGATATGTTATAAGATAATCGACACGACGGGTGCCACATGTGGAGCAGGTTCTGCTTACCCTACCGGAGGATTTGAAACCACCCCTAGTTTTTGGTGGGGTTCGTGTTGCTTATTCTTTAGCTTTCAATATACGTTGTGTCATGTGTACTATTGTTGTTTGTCTTTTTCATTTTTAACCATGGCGTTGTCAGTTTATTTTCGATTTATGAGTCTGATTGTCCCTCTGGTATCTTTTGCCCCCCTTTGTTGCAGTTATGGAATCTATATTTCTATAGTTATGTATGAAGGCGACGTAAGTTAAAAAAAATGTATAATTTATATTGACACAGATTAACGCCTTTACAAAAAAATCTATGATAACGGGACGATTTCAACTTCCCACTTAACAATTTCCAATTTTTAGTAGTAACATACCCTCTGCCCTTTCGTATGATGTTTACATATCTCAACTGATACGTTATGCTCGTGCATGTTTACACTATATATACAGGAGTGTGCTCGTAACGCAGAAACAGCCTCAACAATGTTATGAGGAAGATTAAAAATTACTCTTCGTAAATTTAAGGGCATACGATACAGTTACAGGGGCGGTAATGACGTTGCTAACGTAAAATGTTATTTTCTTGACGTCAAACTGTGATATATCGAGAAAAGATACATTTTTCGACTCATTTTTATTATTCAAACTGATTTTATTTGAAAACGAGTTCATTGACCCCTATTTTTCAAAACAGCAATTTGTTTCATTTTACAGGGAGATTATGTGACCAAATGTTATAAAACTGTAAAAAGAGGATTTTTTTTTTAATTTTGATAAACATGCAGCAAAAAATGACGTATTTGCCACAATTCATGAACATTTGATAAATATGGGTTATTTCTGAATAAAAAATACATATTTTTTTAGGATACTTATAAAATATTGAAATTCCCTATTTTTGACAAAAACAATTTGTGTTTATCTTTCATAACAATAAAGTTATTTCTTTCTTTCAAAAAAGAAATTACGGCCACAAATCTGAATTTTGAGCAAATGTACAATATTTCGACCTCATTTTACTCAAAAAGTAGCACATGCAGGTATATTTTTATTACCTATTTGATATAATCATGACAGGTAAAAAATAGACTATGTTCAAATTTTCACGAACTTGTAAATACAGGATCAAAACTGTATCGTATGCCCTTAACGGACACACATCACGAATAGGTTAATCCATACTATGTGTCTTTGTCCAAACTAACTAAGGACATAAGTCGGTTACCATATGCTTATTTTATATCATTGATAAAGAAATCTATGTTTCAACAACATGTAGTTTTTAAAAAAAAAATCTATAGAGTAAAATTAGAGATTTAGCGATTTCGAAACAAACTTTATATATTTGTTTAATGCTTTCTATTCACATATTCACCCATAGTAAAACAACTCAATCAGCAATGTTTCAGACGAAAAAAGAGATAAATGCACAATTATTTTTTTCGATTTTCAATTGTGTGCAACTTTTAACAAAATCTGTGACAAACCCCATTGACTGTCCCTGACATTAACTAGTCTTACTTAATTATAGAAAAGGTTTTGTAACATTTATTTCTAATCCAAATGATCTGGTTCGTAATTCTTGTTTTCATAATAATCTTGCGTCAAACTGCATATTTCTTGTTTTGTTTGAGCATATAAAAATTGCACATATATTTTTTTTCGACATACTCTAATCTTCATACAAGAAATCTTATATGCAAATTTAGAATACGAGATCATTCCCTATCTAATGAAACTAGAATATGCAAAATAGTCCATGCTCTCAAAGACTTCCTAATAAATGCAAAGTTCTGGATGATAATTCCCGTGTTTTATATTTATATTTAAAAACACAACACAAGGATTTTGCTGTATAATAGTAAAATGAAATGTTTACTAAATCCAACTTCTAGTCAGAAAGTGAAATATTTAGGCTCCTTTATTGAACAGTCTATGGAACTGTGTACAGGGGGCATCTGAGGTCATTTGTTGTATTTAATGTTGTTTTTTTTTATTTTTATCATATGTAAATTTTAATGTCACCATTTGATTGTTGTAATAACATAAAATTGTTATACCTTTGACCCTCTTATGAGTGTTTTTTTTTTTGCTTTAATAAAGTTATTTTATATACGCATGTTTCTCACACAATGTTGAAATAGAATACAAGAAATTATACACAATATCCGTTCATTGTACTTTTTTTAATGTCAGGGTATGGCGGAAACACAAACAGAATTGCTGAGACGAGTACTTTTATTGGAATCAGAATTTTAATTTTTTTTTAAACCAACAGATGTTATTTACAATATTCAAGGACTGGATGGTACCTTTAAATATTATTTGTATTCTTTTGCCTGCATAAGTTGCCTTTTTCTAATTTACACTTGAAGACATTATGGTTATCCTAGCATGAATGGCAAAGTGACGTAATAAATACATGAAACAAAGTGCTGATCATGTCTACAGTATTTTTACTTGCTTTTGTTGACATGTCTAATTTCAGAACATTCACACTTTTGTCTGGTACTAAAACAAAAATTACGAAACTACTATAGTATTAACAAACTACCACGATTTATATTGACTTCAAACATGTTTGAATGGATTTCTAACAAACAAATTACGATCTGTGATACTTGAGTATAACGTATAAAGGCAACAGTAGTATACCGCTGTTCAAAACTCATAAATCAATGGACAGAAAACTAAATCGGGGTAACAAACTAAAACTGAGGGAAACGCATTAAATATAAGAGAACAACGACACACCATTAAAATTTAACACACACAGAAACGGACTAAGCATCAAACAAAATGCTTTGAGAATAATAAATATAACATCAAAACTAAATACATGAATTTGAGATAGATAAGATCCGTGAAACGTCTTATTATTGTAATGTGAATTTTCACTCAAAAATAAGAGAAAACAAACGACGCAACATTAAAATGTAACACACACAGAAACGAACTATAATATTAAAATGGCCATATTCCTGACTGAGCACCTGAGATCACCCCTAGTTTTTGGTGGGGTTCGTGTTGTTTATTCTTTAGTTTTCTATGCTGTGTCATGTGTACTATTGTTTTTCTGTTTGTCTTTTTCATTTTTATGACGTTGTCCGTTTGTTTTAGATTTATGAGTTTGACTGTCCCTTTGGTATCTTTCGTCCCTCTTTTGTAAAGGTAAAAGATGTGGTATAATTGCCTTTAACATTATTCGCCATGAGAAACAATATGCAATAAACTATAAGTCACTGTACGGCTTTTAACAATAAGTTTAAAAAAAATTATTGCATAGCCATCTATAAAAAGCACCGACATGGCAAATATAAAAAAAAATCCAATTAGAAAAATAACCGCCTGATTTATCTATAAAAGTCACTTATGATATAAAGCAACACACATTAATGTCTTTTAGATCTGATAAAAGGCAAGCTTTACCCCTTACTGTACAAAAAAAAACCAAAAAAAAACCCCAACAAAATGGGTGAAAATTTCATTATATAAAAAAAAGATGTGGTATGATTGCCAATGAGACAACTATCCACAAAAGATCAAAATGACACAAACATTAACAACTATAGGTCACCGTATAGCCTTCAACAATGAGCAAAGCCCATACCACATTAGTATAGTTTGGAAATCGTGATTTTCTTTTTGTATTAGTTTATAATTTGAGGTCAGAAAAAGGCATGAAGGACGCATGAATATATAAAACATTTTCAATAATCTTGTTAAATTCATATGAAATATTTCAAAATGCGAGTAAATAAATAGTATTAAAAACCTCGAACTAAATTGTAAATTTATAGTACACAATATTCTTACAGATTTTCTGAAACAAGGTTTTAATTTTTTATTTCCTTTTAATTTATTGTCAATTTTTTTAGTGATTATATTTAGTTGTATGTCAAATAAAATAGTACAGCTACAATATTTTGATTTCTTCTTCCGTTATAGAGGACTTTATTGACGAAATATGGGAGCTCGAAAAGGTAAATAGGAAAAAGGCGACCGAGAAACTTCTCAAGAAAATATCAGAAAATAGTGACCTTCTTTCAAAGTTCATCGTAGCATTATCAGGTCAAGGTAAGGTGTATATGAATGGTTGGTTGATTATTATTTTGATTGCCATTGCACCACTGTTCAAATGAAAAACAATATATAGAAGATAACACGTTTATACGTGTTAACTTGAATTACTTAGACTCAAAAGACAAGCTGATCCTTCCAGGTCTCAAGCCTATACCTCCCGGAACTTTACATCTTTGAAACCAACGAAATAGTTGATGCTTGTGCAATCAGGAAACAACCACTCAACCTATACAAGTATACCATGTCACTGCAGAATCAACATACTCATGCTCAATAATTATTTGATCGTGTCTGATCCCATTTAACACACATAACGGCCGTGATGGGTGCGCCCATACCTGTACATATCACCTAAGGATCTGTTAATGGCGACCATGCCTGTTACAATGCAAATTTCGTCACAATAAAACTCTTTTCCATTTCTCTATTATAAATTGTTCAGGATTTCTGCGGGTTTGCAAACATTATGGAAATATAAACTTTTCAAATCAACGGTAACTGCACAATCTACTTTTCGAGATGTAGCTGGTCTGGAAGTTATTTTGTAAGCATATGCATTTGTTTTATACTATGTATTGCTGTAGACTCCACTTACCGAATGTTTTTTTTTTTCATCTAAGGAATTCGAAGGCATGCTATTTCATTCATATATTCTGACAGTAGCCCGACGACCGACTAAAATATCTGCTTCGTGCATGAGCTTGTTTCTACAATCAACTCTATTTTTAGGTCTATAGTGGTATGCGCGACCTTCGTTGAAAAACTGTTGCTAATGCTTAAATTATAAGGACATTTCTGTGTCAGATATTTTGGAATAATGTCCTGCTTTAAGATCAGTTAAATGATTGTCAATTAAACACTTTGAAAAGTGCGTATATATGGACAAAATCACAACGCTTTGCTGCTTTATAGTAACGACTTTGTGAAATGCCAATTAAACAGAGTGAATACCAGATCTGCACCTTTATACATTGAGTTATTTTTTCTTAACTTCCTGACCTACAAAAAAAAATTTGCTGCTCTGACAGCGAACCTGAAATGACAATGTCGTCATATAACAGCTTTAACTATAGCACGGAATGTTTGAAGTAGCCTGATTCAAATCTTATGGTCAATTCTAACTTAACCATGTGTTCATATACTGGTATACATCGACTTTGATAGACGTCTGTTGTAAAGGATACAGGCAGACATATTTCATTGAGCGCACAAAACCAGGTTCAACCCCCCCCCCCATTTTTTTTAGGAAAATGGTCATTGTTATATTATACTTCGTTTATGTGTTCGTTACATTTTAATAATGTGTTTCTGCTAGTAGTCTGTTGTTATTTATGTATTATTGTCATTTTGTTTATTTTGCTTTGATTACATCTTCTGACATCAGATTCGGACTTCTCTTGAATTGAATTTTAAATGTGCGTATTGTTATGTATTTACTTTTCTACATTGACTAGAGGTATAGGGGGAGGGATGAGATCTCATAAACATGTTTAATCCTGCCGCATTTTGGCGCCTGTCCCAAGTCGGGAGCCTCTGGCCTTTGTTACTCTTGTAGTTTTTAATTTTAGTTTCTTGTGTACAAGATTTGGAAATTAGTATGGCGTTCATTATCACTGAACTAGTATATATTTGTTTAGGGGCCCACTGAAGGACACCTCAGGTTGCGGGAATTTCTCGCTACATTGAAGACCTTTTTGTGACCTTCTGCTAATGTTTTTTATATGGTCGGGTTGTTGTCTCTTTGACACATTCCCCATTTCCATTCTCAATTTTATTCTGTTGTTTCGTAGTTCTCTTATTTTGATGCGTTTCCCTCAGTTTTAGTGTGTAACTTGGATTCGGTTTTTTTTTCTTAATCTATTGATGAATTTCGAACAGCGGTAAACTCCTGTTGCATTTATTTATACTGTAAGTGCATTCCCTTAAATCAATATTTGTATAATTGATGGTAAACGTTTTAAACAAAATGATTCTTTTTCTGATATTTGTATGTAAAAAGTGTTCTATACTTATAAAATTCGATTAGTAAAGTCGGTTGTCAACTCTTCTAAAAAAATTGTGTTATTTCAGGTTATCAAAGATTTGTTGATGCTATCACCAATATTTATCCAGATAGAGGAGGGAAATTTTGTCAAGAATAATTTTTAATTAATTACATGAAAGGAGAACTACATGTAGTTGATATATTAGAACCGTTGCAAATATGTGCATACTTATAAAGAAATAGATGTATTGAAGTCAGTGATAAAGAAGCAATTGAAGCAATGCAGTCCTCAAGAGGAAGAACTGCAGCATGTCAAGAAATGTTTCAGGCTGTGAAACGTAGGAAAGATAATTGGGCACTACTTCTGTTGGAAGCTATTAAAGAAACACACGAATATGTAAAAGTTAAAATGGACCCATCAGCACCTTCGGGTAAGAACTAATTTTTACAAACGATTTCATATATTATAAGCTGTTATCTTTTACATAACATGCAATATGGTTATAAGCACCACTATGCAAATAGTTTTATTCAGAATAACATGAAATATGGACACCAGTAGGTAAATAGTTGTCCTTAAGTAACATGAAATATGAGCACAAGTAGACAAATAGTTATCCTTATAATACATTGAAATATGAGCAACAGTAGATAATTCTAATACAATTTGTATGTTACAATTTTTTTCATTGGCTAAAAGTTGCCGTCAAATCCACAGTTGATCAGGCGTAACTAAGGAGGGACAACAATTTTGAAATGATTGAATCAATAAATGTTCGATTTCTACTATATGATCCAAAATAAAACAACACCTACCTCGAATTCGACGCTTTAAAGTTATTTTATCGGAATTTCAAGCGTGCAGATAACGTAAAATCCTCAGTAGTTTCGTTCTTGGGTATGAATTTTCGTGGTTTCAGGAAAAGTCTCGTTATCGCAGGTTATTAAATTTGAGGATTTGTTTTCCAAGAAAAAAAACCCGAGGGAAGTAATTGATGAACTGCAAGTAAAAGGATAATTGAGGTTAATAAAAAGAACAACCCTTTACATGCTATATTTGATATGGAAGTATATCATCAATTATTAATTTAAATTGTTGGTATTCATAAGATTAATTGATATTTTGCAATCACATTGTTTGTCCTTATTATACGACCGCAAAAATTGAAAATGTTTTGGTCGTATATTGATATCACGTTTGCGTCGTCGTCGTCTGCGTCGTCGGCGTCCGAAGACTTTTGGTTTTCCCACTATAACTTTAGTTTCAGTGAATAGAAATGTATGAAATTTAAAAACAAGGTTTAGGACCATAAAAGTAAGGTTGGGATAGTTTTTTGAAATTTTGGTCCCAATAGTTTGGGAATTAGGGGCCAAAAAGGGCCAACATAAGCATTTTCTTGGTTTTCGCACTATAACTTTAGTTTAAGACAATAGAAATCTATGAAATTTTTATTCAAGGTTTATGATCATTAAAGAAAGGTTGGGATTGATTTTGGGAGTTTTGGTCCCAATAGTTTAGGAATTAAGGGCCAAAAGAGGGCCCAAAATAAGCATTATTCTTGGTTTTCGCACAATAACTTTAGTATAAGTAAAAAGAAATCAATGACATTTAGAAACAAGGAACACAAAAGGAAGATTGGGATTGATTTTGGGAGTTGAGGTCTTAACAGTTTAGGAATTAGTGACCAAAAAGGGGCCAACATATGCATTTTTCTTGGTTTTCGCACCATAACTTTATTATAAGGGAATAGAAATCTATGAAATTTAAACAAAAGGTTTATGACCATAAAAGGAAAGTTGGTATTGATTTTGGGAGTTTTGGTCCCAACAGTTTATGAATAAAGGGCCCAAAGGGTCCAACATTAAACTTTGTTTGATTTCATCAAAAATTGAATAATTGGGGTTCTTTGATATGCCGAATCTAAGTGTGTATGTAGACTCTTAATTTTTGATCCCGTTTTCAAATTGGGATACATTAAGGTCCAAAGGGTCCAAAATTAAAGTAAGTTTGATTTAAACAAAAATTGAATCCTTTGGGTTCTTTGATATGCTGAATCTAAACATGTACATAGAATTTTTATTATGGTCCCAGTTTTCAAGTTGGTCCAAATCGTGATCCAAAATTAAACTTTGTTTGATATCAACAAAAATTGAATCCTTGGGGTTCTTTGATATGCTGAATCTAAACATGTATTTAGATTTTTGAGTATGGGCCCAGTTTGTAAGTTGGTCCAAATTGGGGTCCAAAATTAAACTTTGTTTGATTTCAACAAAAAATTTATATATGGGTTCTTCGATATATGCTTAATCTAACCATGTAATTAGATTTTTGATGTTTGGGCCCAGTTATCAGATTGGTCCACATTGAGGTCTAAAGGGTCCAAAATTGAACTTAATTTGATTTAATCAAAAATTGAATAGTTGGGGTTCTTTGATATGCTGAATATAACCATGTATTTAGATTTTGGATATTGGACCATAATAGGTAATGTCCAATTTAAAATTAAAAGTTTTTTAAGTTGAAGTTCTAAGACCACATTCATTATGTGTCAGAAACCTGTGTTGTGTCAACTATTTAATCACAATCGAAATTCAGAGCTGAATCAAGCTTGAATGCTGTGTCCATACTTACCCCAATGTTCAGGGTTCGAACTTTGCGGTTTTATAAAGCTGCGCCCTGCGGAGCATCTGGTTTTTTAAAACTGTTTGTCCAACTTATATGTGTGCCATTCTTTTTTCATAAAGTATTAAGAAGCATGAACTGTTTGGTCAGTATCTAGAAAGTGATGACAGAGTTGTTTGATACGTGACTTTCTTTTCTAATGATAGAGACCTATTTGATGTATAATGATACGTTATTTTTTTCAATGTATTGACTTATCATGCTAATATAAAAAAATGTTCGTCAAACTTGAAGGCAATGATTATTGCAGAATGATTTCATGAAAAGTTAGGAACCTGGTTGTGATGGTCATAGTCTTGATCAGACACGTGCATGAATATGTTTAACCAGTGTTAAGCAGTCAAAATATCGCCTCATATTCCAGCACATTTAGTTAACGATATAAAGGATTGTAACTGTCATCTTAATTTTGGTACTGGAAGATAAAACATAGGCTGCTATTTTGAAAACCACAATCGCGTTGTAAACAAATTAAGGGGAGTTCGATACTCAGCCGCAAAACAATTAATTATTTTAACTTACTAGTTGATAGGGGAACAATCAAGAATCAAAAGAGAGAAAAAAATATAAAAGTTAATGAGCTTGTGTACGAGATATACAAATGGCATTATACATGCAAAAGATTTATCAAAAGTTAAATGGGGGTCAATGGGCAAATCTGTTTTAATTCATTCAAATGGATTAAACCAGAGGAATCCGACAATTTTCGACAAATTCCAAAGCATGACAAGCAAACAGTTTGAAGTTCAACTATTAAATCCGTTTAAACATTTCCTTCATACTAAACTACGCTAGTTTATTGCAGAAGAGTTAGAAAGAACAGGTATAGTGCTTGCTGGAACAAACCAGGGTTATAACAGCGATTCGACAACCGAAGAGAATGGTATGTCAGAGCATTGTATAGCTTACTATATATAGGGATTACATTTTGATCATTGTTGAAGTCCTTATTGAGACCTGTATATATTAACTTATATCCACCTCTTTGGGTCACTGATGAAGAGTTATCTTCCAAAATTGTTGTAATGAGCTATTTGATTAATTAACAAGTATATGTTGCTCATAAATTTGAATAAGCTTTACCATTGATTTTTTTTTATCTTTCTTGAAACAAATTCTAATAGTTACAAAATAATGATAAATACCTACTACAAGTCGAAAATGATGTCTTCTGGTTACAAAGAATACATAAGAAATAACAAAATCATGCTGTGTTAAAAAAAATGGACATAATTTCTCCACAACTAGATTTTGTTATTATATGGTCAGCAAATATGATAATAATATATCATCTAAAATATAAAATAAATTTAGTAAATATTCATGGTGTGCTGAACCATTTTCCTGAATACGTTGTGAGTTAGGTAGTAATATAAACCAACTAAGAACTAGTTATATTTGAACAACAATTTCCTTTCATTAGCAGAATGAGTTTTTAATAAATCTTCCAACGTAATCTGTGATTGAGACTCACCTCATATATAATACCGCTTATCGGGTTATTTTCGTGGGGTGAAAATGTTCGCTTATTTTTGCGGATAGAACACAATCGCCAAAATAAATAAGTAAAAGTTTCGAATCCGCAAATATAAATAACCGCCAAAATATTTCGTATACCTTATTCAATGGAAATTGCCAAATTTTATACCCGCGAAAATAACCCAATATACGGTCATGACGGTATTAATTTATAATTTTGAATTATATCATCTTAATTATTGGTCAGTTTGTATTTTGGCAGAATCAGTCCAATTTAGTTCAAATTTCCAATTGGATGTAAACCTACGACAGTGTTCCAACTACAACCAGTTGAATATGGTTATATTCGTGACGTTATCATCACCGATGACCAGTTGGTTTTTACTGATTATAGCCACAAATGCTTACTTATCTATGATATAAATGGACGTTACAATCGTGAAATCAAACTGTGTAATAATCCTTCGTGTATATCAGTAATAGACGAAAACGATGTTGCTGTCTCATACGATTGAAATAAAGAAATAATCGATATCAACACTCGGGTGGTGAAGAAAATATTTAAAACTTATGAAGATACTAGCGGTATATCTTATTTGAACGGACTGATTTGTGTTGTTGGTCAGCAGACAATAGATGTTATTTCAATGACAGAGGACATAGTTACATCTACTCGATGCCCTTTACAGTCACAATTCTTAAGTTTATCAACTGATACCAACAGATTGTTGCTCTCTGATCTCACAACACATTATTTATACTGTTGTAACTTGGATGGATCGGTCAGATGGAAGTTTTCCAACGATAACATGAAAATACCGACGGGAGTAACAACAGATAATAATGGTAATGTTTATGTTGTTTGTAACGAATCTAACAATGTTGTAATAGTATCACCTGATGGTAAACATTGTAAAGAATTACTTACTGAAAGAGATGGACTGCAAAAGCCGACTGTGATATTTTACAACAAGTCAAACGACTGTCTGCTGGTGTGCAATGATGGGAATGGAGATGCATTTATATTTGATGTTAAACATTCAGTCACAAATGAATGAATGTCATTTAAGTGCTATTAACTATATGGGTTAATTTACGGTAGCTAGGGTGTCTTGGATTTGAAATACTGTGAAAGTACTTTTATTCGTGGGGTATCAATTTTCGTGGTTTTCGTGGGTGACTTTGTCTACGACGTATAATAACAAATATTTGACCTTAAATGTGTTCACATTTACTATTATTGATGGTGTGCAATGCAAAATAAAAAAAATATTATGAAATATTTGTAAGTTGGACGAGTAAAAGGGAGAGAAAACAAAGCAATAAAGAGAGTAAAAAATGAGCGTCTTTGTCACATCAATAGAGACAATAATCTCCTGTGTGTTAACAGCCTACAAACCGTGTCAAGATCGGAAATCACTATCTTACATGTTTAAATCAACCACAAGCCAAGTTAAAGAGGATATATGAATCACATTTTAAGTCTGTCCGTCCGCCAGTCCCAACTTGTTTGCTGCCCGTGTCGAATTAAATCAGGTAACTTATACATGTATACAATTAAACAATTCATCCAAAAACAAATGATTTCCAATATAAAATGCATTGCCTCAAACTATAGAACTGATGTTAAACACACTTAGTTCAGAAGTGTATTATGGGGTGGCACGTAGTTCTTCATAAATTAAATCAGTTTATCTTGACATTGACATTTACATTTGAACCGTTAAGTTTTCAAATATTGTTTGATTCGTTCTTGTCTTGTTTGTGTCCTGTCCATATCTTTTGAACCGTTGAACCTGGGTTTTCCAAACTACATATGCATATACATCATATAATAGGGGATGGTCGTAATCTAAAATCAGGTCACTATGATATGGATCCAATCATAATGGAATCATGTCCGCGACATATATAGCTTCAAAAATAAGGTGTAACAAACTTCAGATTCAGACATCGGTTTAACAAAAAAACTGAAGACAACATTAATCGTAAGTAAACTGAACTGTTCATGACAAGCTATAGTCGTACGATTTGTTGTGGCCTTAGATGCAAAATTAGAATGCGGTGATTTACAAACTTAAGTTAGGTTCCACGGTGACATTCGGGATTATATATTTTACAAACTCTTTAATTTCTTAACGTGTTTTTTTAATAACGACTGCATTTATTTTCACTCACGTTTGTGCAGTCAAAAGGTTAAAAATGCATGCCTTTAAAATGTCTTACCAGTATTCAAAACTTAGATATATATAGATATTTATCAACTTATATGAATTTGCGGGATATAGTTCGGATATAGTTCGGCTTAACATAAATATAGTGTTTTTGCGATCTGGAGGAGTTTCTGTGAATAATCTATTTCTTTAAAACAAACGAAATAAATTCAAGTTTTAACAAATAATGCAATTTTCTTTTTTTTTTGTGAGGCTTTTGCTTTACTGGAACACTTCCTGATACTTCGCTGTTAATGACACAATTCTGTGTAACAGATACTTACAATGATTTCAGTGCATGTACAAGTTCCCTAATGCACAAGAAATTTTTTATTAAATCCTGTCAAAGAAAGTATGAAGTTTTGTTATGACGCCATGTCTTTGTTTGCCAGCTTTCAGAACATGTAGTTTGAATGATGATGCACTTGGTGGTAGGCGTGACACGATGGCAATCTTTTTGGTTGGAAGTCTGATATTATGTAGCTTCCTCAAATCGTCTTGATTATACTTCTACATACTTAGTTTGGGTTACGGACACTTTTAAGTTTTCTTGCAGCACCGATCTACGTGTCAATATGAATTTTGTTTTATTTGTGATAGACCCGCCATCTATTGATGATTTCAATAACGTTATAAGAGAGTTTTCTTAGGAACAAAGCATATAATCTGTAAGAGCATGAGCTTCTGATAAAGGTACATATATTCAATAAAAGAAACTATACATGCACAATTAACATGGTGCATCTCCAACCATAATTTCCACTGGTAATATAACTCGTAAACAGCACACAGTTGTTCCGTGTCTAGAATACAACGAAGTGTCAGGTCATCGTTGACTCTCTGACATTACTCCTCTTAAATTGTTAATACGTATTTAGAATAAGAAACCTGATGATATCATATTATAAGCCCGGAACCTTTAATAAGTATGATTAAAAAGACACTATGATCTCTGTTTATCAGAGACCTAAGACTTTGAGGTAAATTACTATAGCTTATCGTATTGCCTCAAACAAGAAGCAATAACCGACACTGTATAATAAGTTATAAAGGTTCTAAAATAATTTTAATTAGATACCCAAAAGCTTGATTCATGCTCAAAACTGCAAACAAAAGCAAAAATCATAAAAACCAACTCACGACAACAATAATGAATAACAAATCAATTTGAAAGATATCAGGTAGATGATCGTTTGTTTACGTTAGACACGAGTTTCGTCGACATTAGACTTATCGGTGACGCTCAAACCAAGTAAAACTTCGAGGCATATTTAAAAACACGTAATCCTGTTTAAAATACGGCTCAAGTAATATATATGTATACCCCCTGAGGTAAAACATTTATTGTATTTTAAAAATCTACGAAGAATTCAAATAGTCAACTGAATGAATATATATCCCCCAGGGGCGGATGCAGGAATTTTCGAAAGGGGGGTGCTAACCCAGGGCAAAGGGGGGGGGTGCAAAACATATGTCCCGATACAAATGCATTGATCGGCAAAAATAAAGGGGGGGTGCGCACCCCCGGAACCCCCCCCCACTGGATTCGCCACTGTCCCCATATATTTAAGTATTTATAACATGTCAACATACAGGCTCTTGACGTGGACCTAGCAAACACGCTATACCTCCACTAAACACTGACTAAATTTGCACCATCAATAAGTCTACCGTATGCGATGGTTAAAACTGTAGGAAATTTAAAAGGTGGACATATCTCACGTTCAAGTTCATGGGGACAATATCAGATTTGACACATTTTTGCGTACTTTTAGTCGTGCATTGATACAATTGAGAAAGAAGTATTTTTCAATAGTTATTCATAATATCTACCTTTTGTTTGAGCAAATTGACTAAGAACAATAAGATATTGGTTTTCTACCCGGAAAAAACGTTGACATTTCAGCTTCTTTGGTCCTTTTGAAAAAAAATTTATACTTTGCGTTATATCAGTACCAAAAAAATTGCCTTCATGGTTATTCATACTGTTTTACGAAGCGTTAACGACCGTTAACTTGAGGGAAATTAACAGAGAAAGCGATTTTGGAAATTTGATTGAAAAGGGGGAGTGTGTAAAAATGTATAAAATCCAGAATGATACAATGATAACGATATGTATTGATCAAGTTATGACATTTTGAATAATACGAACATAATTTATATGGGTTTCAAGCCGAAAATATCTAAGAAATGAAAGAAAAATATGAAAATTGGCAACATTTTTATATAATAATTCAAAATTGTTACAAAAATTTTTTTTTTTTGCTCGCAAAAATTACTTGTTTTATTTCTAAAAAGATTTTGTTTATACATTGACATGTTAAACGAACATAATTTAGCATTGTGACAACAGAGAATACAGCTACATGTTAGTTTTTCACGCTTCAACACTGTTGATCATTTTTCAATTTGGAATTATTTCTCTATTTTAATTCTATTTTTACAAAAATTGCACCGTACGAATTTTTTACAACCGACCAAAAAAGGAAGTTCAGATATTATACTATAACATATAAAAAATTCAGCTGTATGTTAGGTGGGTGCATTAAAGTCACTAACTAAGCGTCTTTTCTGAAAATTGCACTCGCCTACTAGTAGAGGTTTCTCAACATCTTACGAACGAACGAAAATCGCCCTAATTTGACGTAACTTATCGTAACGAGAAAAGAGGGAGCAATAATTTATCTAATAAATATTGGATTATCGGCTGTGCTCTTCTTCCCTTTGAAATGTCTTTTATATGTAAAATATGCATGCTTGATTTTTTTTAAACATTTTGAATCAAATACATATTATATTTATTTGATATTATATAATATATAATATACAATTTACTGTTCAACTAACATAGTTGAAAGTCTTACTGATCTATAAATTTAAGCGACGAATATATAATATTTAATCAAAGGACAGTAATCGTACAAGAAATTTTTATAAACATGATGACAACATCACTATTTACTATATGTGAAAAAGGTAAATATAGATATATGGATGGAAAGGGAAAGGAATCTTTTGGAATCTTGGCAAGAAGTTGATTAACGGTAACAATTCTTTCGTGTACATGAGGTAAAATAAATCTATTAGTGAACGCCTTTCGATTTAAATTTGAAAAGAAAACATCACAATAAGTTCCGGGATAATTTCTTTGCCCCAACCACTAAAATCCAAATGATCTCTTCTTATTGATATATTGTTATAAATTGGTAGATTTAACAAGAAAAATAAAGGAAAATATTGAAATACATATTTAAACTTATAATTTGTTTTTTTTTTTATCATGGCCTTTCTTATTATATGTGTGCATGTTTCCTTTATAGTATAATTATAAGTATATACATAATTGCTTTTCTTGTTTATTGTTTCCGTTAAGCTTCTATGGCATAATGAGCATATTTCCTCTGTTTTTTCATATTTCTCATTTTTCTTTTTAGTTGTGTTTAGAGGTGCAATATATAAAAATATATATTTTGATAACTATGTGACTACCAGTTTTGTTAGGGCTGTAGCACTCATACTTTCAACAAGAACATACAAAACTCTATTTCTAACGATAGCTCGAGTGCACCTTTAAATTTTTTAAACTGATTCCCAATAAATATTAGAAATAAAAAAAGCTATGTTACGACGTATCTGTCCAAGATACTCTCCGACACGAAAAAAGGAAACTCATAGTAACTCAAACCAAGTGGACCCATAGAAGGGACGTGTGGATATATGAAATATATTAAAGTTGTGTTATCTCAATCACTTATCAATCCTTTACCAAACGCTAATTTCGCCATGAAAGGAATTGGATATTTGCCACTGAACGTTAAACACCAAACATGTTGATTTTTTTAATCAAGGACATTATAAAAAAATGTTCTTTTTGAATAGATCAGGGAGATAAATCGAACGCATATATACGACATGTCAACAAACGGAACTCAACGTAAGAAAACGAAACAGTCAACTACAGAAAATAAATTGGAACACGGATGTTTAATGACAACAATAAAAAGAAAGGTTGCAAAAAAGAATATTAAGTTGTTTACTGTTGTCTTTTAAACACACTGCAGTATCGGAAGACATTTATTATGGATTTTATTAACAAAATTACTGCTCCACAACGATACGTTCGTAGAGTTTCGTCCGTTCGTAAGATGTTGAGAAACCAGTGTTGAAAAATACACGCATAACGATACATACTAGTAAATCTAAATTGAAAACTACGTTCAAACCTATGATTGCGTTTGATAAAAACCCCAATTTTTTTACGTGTGGATGTAAAACAAATTTAGTTTTAAAAGACCATGAATACAGCACAGGTACCCTTTCAAAAGAACAAAATGCATTTGACTTACAGGTTGAACAACTGGTGTTATTGAACCCTGCTGACCGCCATTAGCGATTGCCAAATAAAATGATCACAGGATGTAACAAAGTGGATATGAATATTAATTTAAAACTAAACAGAAAATATGAACTTGCGGCAAAGATGTTATATCACAAACTATATACTATATATATATATATATCTTTAAGACCTTCAAGAATATATCAAGATATATTCAGACAGCTTTAAGACTTCGAAGAATGAGTCCAGGCATGTTCAGACATTATATAATAATATAAAGAATATGCCAAGACATATTCAGACATTTTTTTTTAAGAATCTCAAAAAAGTTTCAAGACATATTCAGACATTATCAAGACATTATCAACAATGTCAAGAATATGCCAAGACCGTTCGAAAATCACAAAAATACTGAACATCGAAGAAAATTCAAAATGGAAAGTCCCTTATCAAATTGCAAAATAAAATTATAAAACATACCAAACGAATGGACAACAACTGTCACATTCATGACTTGGTACAGGCATTTTCAAATGTAGAAAATGGTGGATTGAACCTCTCACTTGTATGAATGTCGCTCAAATTCCGTTATATTTACAGCGATGATACAGAATGTGTTGCCTCATTTTCAGTCATTTTCAGACAATGTTGAAAAGAACGAAAAATCCATGCAAATAGTTTTTAAAGGTACCAAACTTTTTAATTCCTAATATCACATGTATATGGCACTTTGCCTCGTATTTATAAAGAGATGTACTTAACACGTTAGACTTGCGTTTTGTCTACATAAGACTCATCAGTGACGTTCAGATCAAAATAGGTATAAAGACAAAGAAGTAAAAGTTAAAGGGAATTGGGGGCCTAAAATTCCAAAACGTTATGCAAAATACGGATAAGGTAATAAATGCCTGGGATAAGACAATCCTTAGTTTTTTCGAAAAACTTATAATTTTGTAAACAGGAATTTTATAAAAAATACCATATTCATGTTGACACCTAAGTGCTGACTACTGGATTGGTGATACCCTCGTAGACGAAACGTTCAACGTTGAAAAAAAATCAAGTAAGGTATAGCTATATAGGCAACTTAAGCCGTATCGGTGTTACTCTTTATTTCAAGTTTTGGTATTAATTCGTTTAACATTCACTAAACTTTCAATTTGTAAGAAAAAAAACATGAATACAATAGCAAAAAGTTGATGTACGAATATGAAAAAAAATGAGATGTCTTCTGATAGCCATTTAGCCAAATTTACAACAGTGACCAAACAACGTTAAACCTAACCACGACCTTTATTGTATGGTAACTGTAAAAAGCCCGTGGAATTGTGATGTAAAACGATTAAAACGAAGAAAGAATAAACGAAAAACGAATTGTGACATACTACCAACAAACGGCAGGCACCACATAAAAGGCTCCTGTTTTGGGACAGATAAATACGGAATATCGCAGGTCACATAAGTGTGCAGGCATCATACTCGTTTCCTGAGCCGCTGTTGCAGCACAAGGTAAACGATGTGAAGATTTAAAACAAAACAAAAATGAAAAGCATGGTGAGAACAATAAATGAAGTCAATTGACAATTCGGTCACGAGATCTAATTGCTAATCTCGTTTATTAGATGTTTTTATAATGCAGTGAAAATTTCCGTCTGTATATAAGGGGTTTTAAACTACTAAACCAGTGTTGAAATCTATCTAAATTCCTCTTAACGATCAATAACTCACTACACTTATAATTAAATGAAAGTTATAGTCCTTTCCATACTTTCGTGATCTTATATTCGTGTTTAACTCTCTGTCTTGATATTGTCTATCGGCATAGATCTTTTGATAATATAATTATGGACTTTCCACTAGATCAATATGTTATATACGGACCTGCTCAGACTATATAATCGAGGACAAAGTCCTCCATCTATATATATTACATATGTAAATACTGTATAAGAAAAATGGCGTTGAATATTCTTCATGTATATTTTTAGATTGTATTTTTCAAAAATTTTAACATGTTATTAGAAAAAATCAATATATATATTTATTCTATGAACAACTTCATAGATTGTTGCGCTAGATTACTTGCATTCTTAGTGTATTTTATATTAAATTTTGATATCTCCTTCTGATAAACTTGCAAAATACTGTTTCATCTGCTGCGGGCATACCTCAAAGGCTGTTTTGTGTGATGTCATGCATCTTTCTTTTTTTTTATATATATATATTGAACGTCAATATACACATAGATAGAAACATAGCGTTAATATACATGAAATTAGAAACAAGGCTTCGGGTACATAGAATAAATAACCGTTGAGACACATGATAGTAATATACAATGAAATGAAAGGAGAATGCTATTTTTAAATTTGACGCGACTGTCGTTCAAGTGAGAGGTGTATCGCAGTAAAACCGGGTTCGATCCACTATTTAAATTTTAAAATGCCTGTACCAATTCGGGAATATGTCAGGTGTTATCCATTCGTTTTTATGAGTTTTGTCATTTGATTCTGACATGTGATAAGGGACTTTCTTCGGAGTTCAGTACTTTTTTTCTCTAGAAGAAGACATTTGAACGCATTTCCCATAGGGTTCTATGTTAAACTAAGACCCCACTGGCAGCCATCTTGGATGAATGATCGGCTACAAAGTAACAACGCTTGGTCAGCCTCCCATAAGGAACATTCATGGTATGTTTGGTTTCACACCATTCAGTGGTTCTCTAAAAGAAGAAATTTGTATGTATTCCCTTAGGGTCCTATGTTAAACTAAATCCCCAGTTTTTGATTTATGCAATTTTGTGTTTCTTCAAAACCTTTCAAGATAAAAAAAAAAAACAAAGACGAATGATGTCCCCATTGTTTTGGCAAAAACTACTGAAATATATTTTCGGTATTATTTTCCTATCCCCTTAATTTTTTTGGTTCCTGTTGCTGTTGTGACATTTCTATCTATTTCATTTGTTTTGTTCACACATCATTGTGTCACTATTATGGAATTTGGTATGAATTTCATACAAATGAGGGTTTTGAATAGCTTTAACACCAGGTTTAATCCACCATTTTCTACATTAGAAAATGTATGTGCCAAGTCAAGAATGTGACAGTTGTTATCCATTTGTTTGGTGTTTTTAACTTTTTGTTTCTCCACTTGATAGGGACTTTCGGTATTGAATTTTTCTCGGAGTTCAGTATTTTTGTGATTTTATTGTTTTCTTCAGCTGCCTCCTCAACAAAAATGTATACTGGTTCAGTGAAAAGGAATTTCATTCTAACTCGCATATAAATGAACTTATTTAGATAAAAAAAAACATTAATGACAAAGACTAGACTATGGCCAGAATTACATAAATTGTATGAGCCTTCTGGTAATTGCATAGAAGATCAAAAATTGACAATTGAAAATATTGATGGTGCTTGAGTCAGGGTACATATTAATGTTCAAGAATGCATTTTTAGATAGAAAATTAACAGACTCTTCATAGAAGTGTTAACTTATGACATGTGTTATACACAAATAAAGGGAAAACATTTTCAAACATCTTACCAAAATACAGTATGGTTTATGTTATAATTTATTTAAGGTGTACCCACCACTTTCCCTTAAATTAATTTGTTTCATTTAATTTTCGTAAAATTTTTACAATTTTTTTCGTAAGCATTTACTTTGACCCTTTTACAAAAATATAGTATAATTCAAAAAATTTTAACCTAGCGTTTTATTTTGATCTGAGCGTCACTGATGAGTCTTATGTAGCGAAACGCGCGTCTGGCGTATAAAATTATAATCCTGGTACTTTTGATATCTATTTACACCACTGGGTCGATGCCACTGCTGGTGGACGTTTCATCCCCGAGGGTATCACCAGCCCAGTAGTCAGCACTTCGGTGTTGACATGAATATCAATTATATGGTCATTTTTATAAAATTTCTGTTTACAAAACTTTGAATTATTCGAAAAACTAAGGGTTTTCTTACCCCAGGAGTAAATCAGAGTAGCCGTATTTGGCACAACGTTTTGGAATTTTAGGTCTTCAACTTTGTATTTGTTTGGCTTTTTAACTATTTTGATCTGAGCGTCACTGATGAGTCTTATGTAGACGAAACGCGCGTCTGGCGTATAAAATTATAATCCTGGTACTTTTGATATCTATTTATCAGTTTCACTGGTTATATAGCAGTTTGACAAACACTAGTTTTGATCAATGAGAAGTTTTACATTGCCTTCACAATGCAATGTAATTAAAACGTTTAGCTGATATTACAGAGTTATCTCCCTAGTATGTAATGTTGTCATTTTGTTGTTAGATTTAATATTATAATAAAATATGGAAGTTTGGCATGCCACAACACCAGGTTGAACCCATAATTTTTTTTTTATCAAAATGTCAGGATAATGACCATTTTTATATTATAGTTCGTTGCTGTGCGTGTTACATTTATTTTTCTGTTGTGTCGTAGTTTTCCACTTATATTTGATGTGTTTTCCTCAGTTTCAGTTTGTAGCCCGGATTTTTGTTCTCTCTATCGATTTAGGAATTTCGAACAGCGTTACACTAATGTTGTCTTTATTTTACTAGTCTCACTTATAAATAATAGAAAAAAGTAGATTTAAACATTTTTGTCTAATCCAAAAAATCTGGTTCATAAATCTTGTGTTTATAATAATCTTGTTTCAAAATGCATATTACTTGTTTTGTTGAAGCATATTAAAAGTGAATGGAAATAAGAATTTTGTTTGACATATCCTAATCTTGATACAAGAATACTTGCATGCAAATTTAGAATACGTGATCATTCCCTCGCTATTGAAACTGGAAGATAAGAAAATATTACACGCCTTCAAAGACTTTTTAATACATGCAACGTTCTGAATGATGAATCTCATTTCTTGTTATTTGTTAAATAAATGATGATTTTAGACAGTACACACATTTTTTCTGATAATGAAATGCAATATATACTAAATCCAACCGCTAGTGAGCAAATGAAATCGTTATGCTCCTTTATTAAACAGTCCATAGAACTTAGGACAGGGGGCGCTTGGGGTCATATGTTGTATTTAATGTTTTGGTTTATTTTCATTTTAATGTTAATTTAAAGTCACAATTATATTGTTGCTATTTTACGTATATATATATAATTGTTATACCTTTGACCTCTAATGGGGGTTATGTGTGCTCTAATAAGGTATATTGTTTCATGTATGCATGTTTCCGACACAATATTGAAATAACTATGATGAACATATTTTATATTCCTCTCATGGTACTTTTTTTAATTTCAGGGTATGACAGAATCACATACAGAATTGCTGAACCGAGTATTTTTTATTGGAATCAGAATTTTTAAAATTTTTGAAACCAGCAGATGTTATTTTCAAGATTCAAGGACTGGATGGTACCTTTAAATATGGGACATCGAAATCGTATTCCTATTCCATTGCCTACATAAGTTGACTTTTATTTTTGTAATTTACACTTGTGGACAACATGGTTATCCTAGCATGATTGACAAAGTGACGTAATAAATACATAAAACAAAGTGCTGATCATGTCTGCAGTATATTTTTTGCTATTGTTGACTTTAATTACAGAACATTCACACTATTGTCCGATACTGAGCTGATAAACATTTTTTTTAAGAAACTACTGTAGTATAAACAAACAAGAGTAACCACAATTTATATTGACTTCCAAAATCTTTGAATGGACTACAAAAAAAACTACCATCTATGATACTTGAGTATAACGTTTTTAAAGATATATAAAAGATGTTGTATAATTGCCAATGATACATTTCTCCATATATATAAATCAGGCCGTGATTTATCTCATTTGATTTATTTGATATCTGACGGCTTTTAACAATAAGCAAAACTCTATATTACATAGCCAGCTATACAGGTACCGACATGACAAATATAAAATAAATCCAATGAGAAAAAACGGCCTGATTTATATGTAAAAGACACTTATGATATAAAGCAACACATATTTGTATCTTTTAGAAGACAAAATCGAGTAAAGGCAACCTTTACCCTCTACTGTACCTAAAAAAACCAACATTACAAAAAGGGGTGAACAATTCATTAATTTAGTTTAGAATTGAGATTGTCTTTTTGTAGTAGTTTATTATTTGAGGTCAGCAAAAGACCACAAGGACGCATGGATATGTGTAAAATTATCGGTAATCATTCAGTTCTATAGAATACATGTATAATTATTGTCCCGATCAGTATGCATATACTGGAACATCAGACATTATTGTGTGCATTTATTTTTCTATTTTTATTTATTTCAGACTTAAATGTGATTTTATTTTATACGATCTTTTTTAATTCATATGAAATATTTCAAAATTTCGCAATAATAAAAACATCGCAATAATTTCTGAATAAACAGTTTACAATATTCGTACAGATTTTCTTAAACTAGATTTTAATTTTTAATTTCTTTTTTTAAAATTCATTAAAGTCATACTTTTCACTGATTAAATCTAGTTGTATGTCCGTCCAATCAACATGTAGAGCTAGAATTTTAGATATCTTCTACCATTTATAGAGGACTTTTTCGACGAAATATGTGAGCTTGAAAAGGAAAATAGGAAAAAGGCGACCGATAGACTTATTAGAAAAATATCAGAAAATAGTGACCTTCTTCCAAAGTTCATCGTAGCATTATCAGATCAAGGTAAGGTGTAGATTTATGGCTGGTGGGTTTTTATTCTGATTTCCATTGCACCACTGTTACAATGAAAATTAATATATAGAGGATAACTCAACGCCTTCATACATGTTATATAGGATCACCTAGACTCAAAAGAAATTAAACTATTTGAAAAGTGCGTATATACAATATATGGACAACATCACAGCGCTTCGCTGCTATATAATAACGACTTTATGAAATACCAACTAAACAGTGTGATCTCCAAGTCTGGACCTTTATACATTGAGTTTTTTATTCTTAATTTCTGACCTTCAAAAACGACAACTTTGCTGCACCGACAGCGAACCAGAAATGGCAATATCGTCATCTAACCGCTTTAACTATAGCGTGGAATGTTTGAAGAAGCCTGATTCAAATATTATAGTCAGTTACACCTCAAACCATGTGTACATCGACTTTGATAAACATATCTAGTAAAAGATACAGTCAGATATTTTATATTAGCGTTGCTGTCTTTGCTGCGGGAGGTTGGCATGCCACAAAACCAGGTTCAAACACCCATTTTTGTTCTTAAAATGTCTTGTACCAAGTCAGGAAAATGTCCATTTTTATATTAAAGATCGTTTCTGAGTGTGTGTTACATTTTAAAGTTGTGTTTCTGTTGTTTCGTAGTTCTCTTATATTTGATGCGATTCCTTCAGTTTTAGTTTGTAACCCGGAATTGTTTTTCAATCAATTAATGAATTTCAAACAGCGGTATACAACTGTTGCCTTTATTTATATATTTATAATTGCAATTACTGAAATCAATATTTGTATAATTGAAAGCAAAAGTTTTATACAAAACGTATATAAAAGTGTTCCATACTTATAAAATTTGAGTAGGGAAGTTGGTTGTAAACTATTCTCACTTAAATGATGTTATTTCAGGTTACCAAAGATTTGTTGATCCTATCAACAATATTTTTCCAGACAGAGGGAGGAAGTTTTGTCAAGAATACTTCGAATTTTTAATTCATTACATGAAAGGAGAACTAGTTGATATATTAGAACCTTTGCAAATTTGTGCATACTTATATCGGAATAGGTGTATTGAACTCAGTGATAAAGAAGGAATTGAAGCAATGCAGTCCTCAAAAGGAAGAACTGCTGCATGTCAAGAAATGTTTCAGGCTGTGAAACGTAGAAAAGAGAATTGGGCATTTCTTTTGTTAGAAGCGATTAAAGAAACACAAGAATTGTAAAGTTCAAAATGGACCCCTCAGCATCTCAGGGTAACACATATTTCATATATAATAAGATGTTTTCGTTTAGATAATTAGAACTATGATCATAAGCACCAGTTTGAAAATGGTTTTCTTTCGAATAACATGAAATATGGGCATCAGTGGGCAAATAGTTTACTTTTAAATAACATGAGCTACCGTACACAGATTTTTTTCAAATAACATGAAATGTGAGCCACCGAAGACATTATTTTATATTATAAATATTATTTAATGGTTGTTATAAACAAACCCCCCAGGTTCTGTCGTGTGGTATTGCACTTTACTCTTTTTGTTATTTATTAGTATAGTTATTATCAGTGGTTGTGATATATAGGAGTTAACAGAAAAAAATGATTCATTTGTCACTGAAAGATAGAACATATGCTGCTTTTATGAAAAGCCCAATCGCTTTGTAAACAAAAAAGTTCAATTAATGAATTCGTTTAAAGATTTCCTTCTGTACTAAAATACTCTTAGTATGTTGCAGAAGAGTTAGAAAGAACTGGTATATTGGTAGCTGGCACAAACCAACGTTATGACAGTGGATTGACACTTTTAAAGAAAGGTTTGTGAGATGCGAGCATTTTATAGATTACTATAGGCAATGTTTTTGTTTATTGTTGAAATCTGTTTTATGACCGTTGTATTATTACTTACATGCACCTCTTTTGGTCACTGTTAGACAGTGGTCTACGAATGAGCTTGTAAGCTATTAATTTGATTAATAAATATATGTGGTGACTTAAAGTGACAAAATTCCTAACTAATATCACCATATATACAGCGTGGTGACCACACTGGGATAGGCTTTACATTTGACTTCTTTCTCCTGTTTCTTGAAACAACTTCCGATAGTTCCAAAATGATCAAAACACCTACTACAATTAAAAAATTACGTGTTCTGGTTACAAAGAATATATGATAAATAACAAAATCTGCTAGCAGTAATAAAAATGTTAAAAATGTAAACATTTCGTTTGGAACAGACCATAATTATAAGAAAATATTCTCTGTCATTCCTCAACGTCTAGATTTTGCATTGTGTGGTCAGCGTTTAGGATGATAATATGTCATCAGAAATATAAAGAAACTGTAATAACGATTTATACGCGAAGTGCTCAACCATGTTCTCTACCATTCAGATACATGTACATTGTGTGTTAGGAAGTAAAATGTATTAACGAGATGATAAACCCAGCGTACAATTTCGTACTATTTGAACGATATTTTCTTTTCAATTGCAGAATAAATTAAAATAAAACATACAACGTGATATGTGACTGAGAGTGTATATGATAAATCAGTATTATACATTTTACATTATTTGTAAAGTATCATCTGATTCCTAATTGACAGCAACTACTCTCATTCAAATCATTTTTGTTAACAGGATTATCTGATTTAAAATAATACTGGGGATATTTTGAATACATGAATTAGACTAAAACGTTCAATTGGTTCAAAACTATTTATGCTATGTTAATTTAAGGTCTGTTTAAAACGTCTAACTCAAAACTTCTATAGTTATAAGAAAGCAGTTGTGATATGATTGGCAGTGATACACAAAATACATTATGACCCAGAAATAAACAATAATAGACCATCGCATGGTCTTCAACAATGATGAAAGCCCATACAGCATAGCCAGCTGTAAATACCCGAAAGGACTAATGTAAATAAGTTTCAGAAGGTACCAGAACTATGATTAAGTACGCCAGACGCGCGTGTACAATTCAAACGAGAACAACTATTTTGTGATTATATTTATTCATGTTTACCTATATTTGTCCATAGGTAATCAGCTTGAATATTTATCCCGACAAATACATTATACATTTATAATTTTATTTCATATTAATTATTTGTCTTTTTTGCAGAATCATTACAATTTGATTCACCTTTTCATTTTGATGTTAAAATACGACAAAAGTTCCGACTTCAATCGATTCGAAATTCAATAATTCATGAGTGTATAATTACCAATGATCAGTTAGTATTTACCGATTATGTCCGCAAAAGCTTAATGATCCATGCTACGATTGGAAATTCAAACCGAGAAATGGAATTGTCCTGTATACCATGTAGTATATCATCAATAAACGACAACGATATTGCCGTCTCATCTAATTGACAGTTTATAGAAATAATCAGTATCAACACAGGACAAGTTAAGAAAAAAATTGTTACAAGTAGACATACTGGCAGTATATCTTATCAAAACAGCCTGATGTATGCTGACATTGATCATCAGAAGATAGAAGTAATGGATCTTAAAGAGAAAGTAATAAGATCGTTCAATCGCCCTTTCAAATCAACGGTTCTATGTTTATCATCTGTTACCGACAGCTCCTTTTTCGCAGATGCATCAAATAACTCTGTATATTGTTGTGACTTCAATGGATCAGACAGATGGAAGTTTACTGCTGAAATGATGAAATCGCCGACCGGGATTACCACAGATGGGAATGGTAATATTTATGTGATTTGTTATATCTCTAACACTATTGTAGTGGTATCACCTGATGGTAAACATCATAAAGAACTACTTACTGAGAAAGATGGGTTGCAAAACCCGACAGGGATATATTACGACAAATCAAACGACTGTCTGTTGATGTACAATAAAAGGAATTTTGATGTGTTTCTATTTGATGTAAAACATTCAAATTAAAATGAATGCATGCCATTTAAGTGATATATCTGAAATGAGTCAATTGTGCGCATTTTTATTTTGAATTTGATGAATTATTTCGCAATTTTATCAAATGTAATATTTACGATACTGCGCTGTTTAACATGCTTTCAATCTGAACAAACGATTATTTGTTGTACAATATATATTTTCAAATTTGCGATCTCATGAAAATGTTTACGATACAGTAAAATTAAATTCAAGCTAAATGAGTAAAATATTTGTCATTGGTAACAATAATTGTGACGTCTACATGTGCGCAAATGGTATTCATTATTTGTATTCTTGGTAATCATGGTAATTTATTGTTTAAATTTCCCTTGTTATTCTTGCTGGTATATGTCAATTAGTTAGTTACACAGTCATTCACATGTTATCTGTATTGATTTAAGTAAAAGGCTCAAAAATGAAAACACTCACAAAGTGTAATCAAGATCTAGAACACTGCAGCAAATACACTTTTGAATGAAGTCATAGCGAAATCGAAAATTTAAAAATCAGAGCCAAGTAAAATTACCAGGAAAGCAAATGGCTAGAATTCGTCACTAAAATTGGAAGCGACATGCTGAAAAAACTGGACCGTACTATCCGACAATAATGCAGTCCGACATCCATCTTTCTGTGCAAAAATGATATGTACAAGCAATGATGATAGTTTTACATATGTTGACACGATAAAAAGTGGCCGAGAAAAATTTGTGTATTTTGTTAATCTTAGCTTTTACACAAATACATTATCATCTGCCGAAATAAATCAATGTATAATGCGTACTTCAAAAACTACACTAGATACTTCTCTGTTTGTTTCTCGTTGGCAGATGTCTATGTGTACATATGTTTACATATTTAAAGGTGACCTTATTAGATGTACCTGATACTTGAATATTGAAGGTAAAAATCCGAGTAAGAGAAAATATTGAGAATGGAAATGAGTAACATGTCAAAGAGACAACAACCCGACCAAAGAGCAGACAACAGCCAAGGTCACCAATGGGTCTTTAAACGCAGCGAGAAAATCCCGCACCCGGTGGTCCTCAGCTTGCTCCTTAATACAATTGTGTACTAGTTCAGTGAATATGGACCTCACACCAAACTCCAAAACATATAAATGAACTAAAATAAAATAGAAAAAATACACTACTAACACAGGCGCAGAAATGCGGTGGGATTAAGCATGTTTTTGCAATCTCAATCATCCCCTTAACCTCTAGTCAATGTAGAATAAAGAAACTCAAAGCTATACCCAGTAAAACTCAGTTTAAAAGAAGTCCGAGTCCGATGTCAATAAAGGTAAAAGAAACTAAGCAAAATGACTATGATACATAAATTAACAGAGACTACTAGCAGTTACTGACATGCCAGCTAGTTACTGACATGCCAGCTGCAGACATCAATTAAACTGATTGAAATATTACGTTTTCAGCTGATCTGCTTTTCTATAATTTTGACATTATTTGTCCCGAAAGTATACACTACACGTCGATTCTTATAAATTGGATATCTATACTATTAAACGAGAAGACCTCATTTTGTGTGTCGCTTCTCTTCTTTCCACAATAAATTAATCAACACGCCTCTGTGTCCTATAGGTACAGTGCATAGTCGCATTTGTCATCCATTCATATGATTATTCAGATTGAGTTATTTTGAGAGAAAAACGAGAAAAAAGGCATCTGGATATTGTCCCGTCATTGGACGAAATTTTAAGTCAAATTAGACATTCGGTTTGCGTTTTTCTGTATACTTTAAACATACATGTAAACTACGAGTAAAGTGTATTTTCCAGTTTACTATCAACGGCGGTCATAGAGTTTATGGGTCTGTTTACTATATCAATGACCACCATGGATCGGTTAGTAAACTTAGAATTGAAAGTAAATACACTGTATTTAATTTTATATAGTAATGCATGTTTATAATATACAGATATTAAAGCGGTAAAAATATTCATGGGAACTTTTGATACCTTTTCTGAAATTCTCCAGTCATTAAATCTCTTACCAAACAGTGGCGGATCCAGATTTTTTTGTAAGGGGGCTGACTGACCTAAAGGGGGCCTGCTCCAGTCACGCTTCAGTGATTCCTTATATAATCAATCAAATTTTTCACACGAAAACGGGGGGAGGGGGGTGCTGCTTCAGCCAAACAAATTTGCACACGCTCATTTCGCCTATGCAATAATCATTGATTACAAGGATAAAGAAAATGTTGTATGATTGCCATGTTGAGACAACGCTCCACAAGAGACCAAAATAACCCAGAAATTAACATCTATAGGACACCGTATGGCCTTCAACAACGAGCAAAACCAATATCGCATTCTCAGCTTTAAAATGCCCCGAAATGTCAATGTAAAACAATTCAACCGAGAACACTAGCAGCCTTATTTAGGTACAAAAAATGAACGAAAAACAAATATGTAACACATAAACAAATGACAACCACTGAATTACAGGCCCCTTTCTTAAATGTTCATAATATACTTAATGTAAATTTAATATTGAAATTGATAGAAAACCAAAAATTGGGAATTTTGGAAATAAAGTAGGAGGGATAAAAAAAAAACATCCAGTCCACCATAACCTATTATGTTTTGCCTGAAATTCTCCAGTCACTCAGTATTTTACAAACTTCTTCCACAAAATTTTACATACTTTAAACTACGCTCTGAATGCCCGCGGTTTCGCGGATGTGTTCTAGTATGTCTAAAATAAATGCAGTAGGAAATAACTGTGTTCTAGGGCCATTTAAGTCTCTTACAAACAACAACTTGTACTACATCTGTAATATGTATTCCAAGACATGGAAAATGATTGGCCCTGATGGTGAATGACTGATTAATTGATATAATTATTGTTTATTCGACTTACCAGCTTTCATTAAACCACAACACAAATATATGAGTGGAATTTGAACTCACATCATTTTAGCTGTTCAATATAAAATGCTTATTAATATATATGGTACATGTAATTCTTCATTTTTACACCGTTTCAAATAACCATGTACAGATATAAAGTTTGGCATTTTTAATAAGACTTTACTATCTCTTGTAAAAAATCTATAAAAAAGAAAAAAATACATCTTTTTTCTTTTAATGCATTTTAACTACATTTATTTCATAATAAAATTATAACACTCTTATACAAAAAAGTCTTTGAATACTAACATTTAAAAATCCTAACAAACCATCCATTCATCCGTCATATCACTCAGCTTAAATTTTACTTTACACAAAATGACTGTATTCTGTTGTCCCTCATAATACGTTTCACATCGCACCGTTCATTTAAGCTCACAATTTGCCTCCAAAAGAAGCATACATTTTTGTTAATGTCCTTTTTTTCTGTTGAACTAATAGGCGAAATATTGGTAATATCGAAATAAAAAAAGAACTAGATTACAGAAATCGCTAAAATTTTACAATTATTTAGTTTATGTACAGCATGTTTGAAAACAATAATAAAAAATATAGGTCACCGATGAGTTAAAAAAGATATTTTAATTTAAACGTCCAAAAATTCCTTTTTTGCACCAAAGGGAGATAATTTGGAGCTTTTTCAATGATATGAACATTTTAAAAGTCATCTGTTGCCAAACCAAATCGATTTTTTTGGTAATTTTTGTGCCATGTAATAAAGTAATAGCTAATTGTGTAATAAATAAAATTTGTAATGAAAAAGCAAAGGTTAAATTTTTTGCCGATTTTTTTATACCCGCGAGCCTCCTTAACTACTAAACTACCGGCTCCCTGTTTCTGAAAGCATTTTATGAATGTGGTATGGTTAAACATTTGTGCGAGCGCTCAACCCACCCTATCATAAAACAGTTTGGTAAAAGCACAATATAAATGTAAGAACAAACTATAGGACGTGGCAGAGAATATATCGATCCCTCATTGCTAACACAAAAAAAAAAGAAACAAGTAAAGATCTGAGAGTAGTCAAAATTACTTACATCTAGTTAAAAGTCAATAACAACATAAAAAAGAACGTGTGTTTAACACCAGTACACACCCAACATCCAATGTATTTAGTTTAAAGCAGTCAGAGAAAAACACGACTTTCTGCATTGACAAATTACCGCAAAGGTACATTAAACAGTTTGTGTATTGATATTCAATTTCAATTAGTACAATTGTTGAACCATCGTTTAATGTTTATATTTAGTCCGTTTCACTCCAACAAATACGTTTTTGGTGTACGAATTTGTAATTCGTTATTAGACGTTATGACAATATTTTAACACGACGGTGATACGAGAGTCTTGTAGATTATTTTGTAGATTAAGAATAATATAAAGTATGTAAAATGTTTTTAGTCATATTCAAATTGTCTGTTGTTTTATGCACGCAGGGATTCTTACAATTACCTTGATACAAATTGTCTAGTCTCAACAGGGATGAGTGAATGTTAAGCACTACTTTGAACGATCACATGTTTAAGTAATTTAGAACATGACATACAGTCTGTTTATTGAATAAAGCAGACCGAATTTGTATCATGCTAACTGATGAATCAGATATTTCCTTTAACGTTCATTTGTGATTAAAAAAAAGAGTCATTTTTTAATGAAAATATAAGCTAATCTGTAAACAGGCAGGTCAACATAAAAAATTATTCTGTACGTAATTCGTGCTGGATTATATAAATACATGTATTTATTTCAAGTTTAAACACATTTTGAAAGAAGTGAATTTCACGAGTAGTTTGATAAGACATAAATAGTTGACAATGTTGTGTACAATCATGGACATTTAAAGAGCGGTGTTTATTCAACTTGTTCAATGTAAAGGAATTGATTGATCTGTTTACATCAATACACAGGCAAGTACGCATATTTCTTATTGTTTTTATTTAAAGTGGTAGATATTTTCTAGATTTAAAGTTCGTTGTCTGTTCATTTGAAAAATAATTTAATATCAGCTGAATATTTTTTTCAAATACCGTCATTAAATGATTTAGAAATATTTGCTGAAGGACATCATATCAAGTCTCGATATAATGCCATAAAACTCAAAATAAAACATAAGTTCCCGTGCTTGTTTTAGAGAAAATTGTTGCTAAAAATTGGGGATTCGTGTAATATTTTATACCATATGTTGACCTCTAGATGTTGTTTTTTGTTTTGTTTTCTTAGGTTGGCTGATGTTTCATATTTTTTTTATATATAATTCTTAAAATATTAGGCTGATAAGTACAAAACTAAAACAAGATTTTGTGTTATAAAAAAAACACCTGCCACGAAGTAACGGAAAATTTCGAGGTTGTGAGAAGAGAGTGATGAGAACGGCATGGGCGGGCTAGAATCGTACTATGGTCTAGAACAGCGTAGTGTAAATGTGATTTAGTCGTAGTGGACTCGTGGATGGGCCCGTGATGGACGTAGTGATGTCGTAGTAACGTCGCTGTGAGATCGTAGCGCAGTCTCTCTGAATAGAATCACGCTAGCGCTTTCGCTACGTTCTTGTTACGATTGTATGGTTACTTTTCATCGGGTTAAGATACTAATACTAGTGATACTATTTTCTCGTTTTTATGTTTTTATACAGCAATTTGTATTATTTTGTGTTTACATTTGGATGCATTTTCTATTGGACGTTTTTATATTTATAAATCAATAAGTGACTCCCTTAAAAATAAAAGGTATTAGCTAATAATATTTGTATCAATGTTTTTTCATAATTACTGGTCCTCTTTTCCCGTTAAAATTTTACATTTACGCCAGACGCGTGTTTCGTTTACAAAAGACTCATCAGTGACGCTTGAAAAAAAACACGTTGAAAAGGCCAAATAAAGTACGAAGTTGAAGAGCGTTGAGGACAAACAATTCCTAAAGTTTTACACGTTAACTTTCAAAATCAGTGCAAAGTAAAAGTCAAATGTGAATCGTAAAAACAAAACCAAAATGAATATCTTTTGTTGCACTTTACAATTTGAATAGTATGTCATAAATTAGTTTAAATCATTTATTCTTGTAACCCATTTTGTACCTTATTCTATCTAGATTATGTTTTCAGTATTTGCAACGTCATTCAATAGACAGTAAAAGATAAATAAAAAAATGACGTAACATTCAAATACCCTTGGAATATTTACAATAAAAATATATGACTCAGATAATTTTTGGTTTAAATATTGTTCATAAATATTCTGTGTGCATTAAAAAAAGAGAAGGTTTTAATTCGTTGACTTGTGCTAGATGTGCATATTTATATGAATGCAATGTCGCTTTAAATGATAATAAACAACACTTTATAGACGTATTTATGTTGTACAACTTTAATTTTACGATGTTGTCACTTCGCAACCATGAAGGGGTTACAGTGTTGTCGATAAGTTTTTTGACGAGAATACAAAATTTATAATATAGGTTGTCTGATCATATATAAGACAAATACGAAGTCAAGTTATATTGCTTGTTCCTGAATGCGAATACACATTCATACTAAGATAAAGAGAGTATGTGTGTTATGAAGATTATAAATAACGGAATAAAAAAAATACTATGAGACATTACGACTTATGGTTGCCCCTGTGTCGTTTTCACCAGCTTTCTCGTCACGTCTCCAGCTACCTCTATCTAGCTTCATGTTTTAAGATACTGTGGACTTGCAATATAAATCATTAAATGGTCGTATTTGACTTCTAGAACACATGAATCATCTTCAGTATGTATATCTGATACTTCCCTTCTAATTGAAGGTTTAAATTTAAAGTCAAATACAATTTCTTCCTTTGGACATTTTTTCTCATAACAGGTTTCTCTTCGGGACCATCGATAAATCATTAAAAAAAACGTTAAGAAAAAAGTAAAAACACAAAAATACTGAACTCCGAGGAAAATTCAAAAAGGAAAATCAAAAATCGAAAGGCAAAATCAAAAGTCCAAACACATCAAACGAATGGATAACAACTGTCATATTCCTGACTTGGTACAGGCATTTTCTAATGTAGAAAATGGTGGATTGAACCTGGTTTTATAGCTAGCTAAACCTCTCACTTGTATGACAGTCGCATCAAATTCCATTACATTGTCAACGATGTATGAACAAAACAAACATACTCAAAGAGTAAAAATGTCAAAAATAGGGGTACAACAGTCAATATTGTGTTATCATCTTAATATCACTACATAAACAGCAAATGTAACAAAGAAGCACAAAAAGGCATACATCAATTTAACATTCTCATTTTGCTTTTCTTATACGGCTGAATTTATCTATGTAAAGTATATCCATAAATGATAGAAGGTTTTCCACTGGTGTAAAATTGCGCGTTTGAAATTCGTCCAGGTAGACATAAAAATAATTTTGTCGTATGACGGCATACATAAATGCAGACTCACGTAAAGTAGATATAACAAAAAACAGACTTAATAGTAAAAGTAATAATAATAAATAAAATTAAAAACCAATTGTTCGGAGAACCATTGATGGTCTTTCCACCAGTAAAGATATTTGTTTATATGAAAATATTCAAATTTGGTTTTAAATGTCAATTTTAGCCGTCAAATGACAGCTTATTGAACGCTGATTCCAAAAATATATGGTTTCTATACAAAAAGATATAAATAAGGAAGATCATTCTTTACTTCCGGTTTAAAAGATGTTACTTCCGGTATTTTTCGATAATTTACTTGACACTGATTCCAAAAATATATGGTTTTATATACTTTTACATTAGGGTGCAATCAACAGTTTTTTTCTATGACGTCACATTTTTAGGGACCATGCATAAGTGACCCTTAGTGGTGGACTGATTAATAAAGATACTTGTATAAAACTTGATATCACTGGAATCAGAATGTTCTCTAGTTTATAATGAAATAAAAATAGTGTGTACTTTTAATATATTAAAAACATTGCATCCAATGAACATGGGGGAAAAAAGCTCTAATTTTGACAGAAAAAACTTGAAACCAGGTCATGTGCACAGACATGAAGACATGATCCATGCACATTTTTCATAATCAAAACTGTATGAAATTTGTAGGTTTTTACCTGGCCTTTCAAAAATATCTTGTTTCAGGGTACGGTTTCCTGCTTCGAAAAGAGCTACAGTGGCTGCAAATAAGTTTTCAATTTTCACTGCCAAAAAAACAGGATGTTTACAAAGTTGTCTCCCCTCAAAACATGTAAAGTTAATTTAATTTTTAAAAATATTTCAATCATTCAACCTGTTTTAATTGAAAGCTAATTAACTATTTTTTACAATCAAACACAAAAAACATGATACTTTTGCACCAATTGAGTTAATAAACAGGGGTTTCCCTCCATGGTTATTTTTAGTCAGGGAATAACCCCTAGTTTTTTATACGAAACTGTTTATAGCACCCTTAATTTAGTACAAAATATAGCTACTTCCGGTTTACAAATTGTCACTTCCGGTTGGCTTTTTCTAGATCACATTGCTTGCAACCTAATGCAAAAAACCCATGGCTTTATCATGTATACATATGAGGTAAAAGCAAAGGTCAAAATCTAGAACGTTAAATTTACATATGACCTTGAGCTCAATTTCAAGGTCATCAGCCAAGGACCTCCAATCAAAAGACTCTAGGCCTCTACCTTATACTGTTAATGAGTTATATTACCATACAACTAATATTAGATATCAAAGGGGGGAAAACTCGTCTCAAACGTCTTCATACTCTTTTAACTAATATTTACGTGTTACGACATGTCGCAACTAACAATTGTGTGAAAATATTTTGTCGATATCTTATAAGATTTCTGAAAATAAGAGATCACAAGCCAAAATCAAAATTTTGAACATGACCTTGACCTTTGACCTTGACCTCATTTTCATTATTTTGGACCAAGGACCTCAAAACAAAAGACCCTAGGCCTCTAACACTTATGGTTTTCCAGTTTTCCACTTATATCAAATATAAAAGGGGAAATAACTCTCATATGGAGTCTCCGGATAGCTTCGGTGAAAATAAATCAAATCATCCTGAGGATATAACGAGGAATTTGGTAAAATAAATTTGTCGGTTTCTTATACGGTTGCGAATATTAAGCGATCACAAGAAAAACAGTGTTCGGGGAGATAACTCTTACATTGAAAGGATTCTGGTTACGCGGTGTCAGTTTCAAAAGCGTATTAATTGTTCGATATCATATACCATATATCTAAGCGACATCTTGCGAAACAAAAAAATTGCGAAGGAACAAAAAGTTGGCGGAAGAAAAAAAATAATAATTAAAAACCAATTGTTCAGAGAACAATTGAAGGTCTTTCCACCAGTAAGGATCTATTTTGATATGAAAATATTAAAATTTGGTTTTAAAGTATTAATTTCAGCGTCAAATGACAACTTAGTGTATGCTGATTCTAAAAAATATAACGTTTCTATACAAAAAGATATAATTTAGGGAGATAATTTTCTACTTCCGGTTCAAAATATGTTATTTCTGGTACTGTCTTATAGTTTGCTTGACGCTGATTCCAAAAATATATGGTTTTACATACTTTTAGAATAATTTATTACAAAAATTAGCTACTTCCGGTTTACAAAAGGTCACTTCCGGTTAGCTTTATGAACGTCATATTGCTTGAAAACCTAATGCAAAAAGTATAATCGCTTTAACATGAATACATATGAGGTAAAAACAAAGGTCAAAATCTAGAACGTTAAATTAACATATGACCTTGAGATCAATTTCAAGGTTATAAACCAAGGACCTCAAATCAAAAGACTCTAGGTCTTTACTTTATATTGTTAATTGATTATATTACCATACGACTGATATTAAATATAAAAGGGGGAAAACTTACATCAAATGTTTACGTACCCTTTCGACTAAAATTTATGTGTAACTATATGTCGCGACTAACAATTGTGTGAAAATACTTATAAGATGTCTGAAAACTATAGATAACAAGCCAAAATCGAAATTTTGAACATGACCTTGACCTTTGACCTTGACCTCATTTTCATTTTTTTGAACCAAGGACCTCAAATCAAAAGACCCTAGGCCTCTATCACTTATGGTTTTCCAGTTAGAAATACATTTCACTTATATCAAACAAAAAAGGGGAAATAACTCTCATATGGAGTGTCCGGATAGCTTCGGTCAAAATTGATCAAATCATCCTGAGGATATAACGAGCAATTTGGTAAAATAAATTTGTCGGTTTCTTATACGGTTGTCAATATTAAGCGATAACAAGAAAAACAGTGTTCGGGGAGACAACTCTTACATTGAAAAGATTTTAGTTACACAAAGTGAGTCACAAAAGCGTAATAACTGTTTGATATCATATACCAAACGTCTAAACGACATCTTGCGAAACAAAAACACTGCGAAGGAAAGAAAATTAGGCGGAAGAAAAAAAATAATAATTAAAAACCAATTGTTCAGAGAACAATTGAAGGTCTTTCCATCAAAACAATGTATTTTGATATGAAAAGTTGTGAAACTAAGTTTAAAATGTCATTTCAATCGTCAAATGATAGCTCCTAGTAAGCTGATTCCAAAAATATATTGTTTTTATACATTTTTTTTTAAATAAGGGAGATAATTTGTTACTTCCGGTTTGAAAAATGTTACTTACGATTATATTAGAATATTTACTTGACACTGATTCCAAAAATATCTGGTTCTATATACTTTTATATTAATAAAGTACAAGAAATAGCTACTTCCGGTTTACAAAAGGTCACTTCCGGTGGTTTTTTTTCAAGGTTTAATGGTTTGATACCTTTTTCTAAAAGTTTTAAAGCTTTATCATGTATACATATAGAATAAAATCAAAGGTCAAAATCTAGAACGTCAAATTAAGCTATGACCTTGAGATCAATTTCAAGGTCATAAACCAAGGACCTCAAATCAAAAGACCATAGGTCTTAATTATATTTAGTTAATGAGTTATATCACCAAACACGTATTTTTAAATACAAGAGGGGATAAAACTCCCTTTTACGTTCAACGTACCCTTGCAATCAAAATTTACGTGTAACGACATGTCGCAACAAACAATTTAGGTAAAATAATTTGTCGTTATCTTATACAGTTTCTGGAAATAAGAGAGAATAAGCCAAATTCAAAAATTAGAATATGACCTTGACCTTTGACCTTGACCTAATTTTAATTTTTTTGGACCAAGGACCTCAAATCAAAAGATCCTAGGTCTCTAGCACTTATGGTTTACAAGATAGAAATGCATATCACTTATAACAAATGCATAAGGGGAAATAACTCTCATATGGAGCGTTCATATCGCTTCGTTCAAAATAGGACAAATCATGCTGAGGATATAACGAGCAATTTTGTAAAATAAATTTGTCATAATATTTTACGGTTGCGAAGGAGTTGCGATAACAAGGAAAACAGTGTTTGGGAAGATAACTCCTACAAAGAAAAGTATTCGTTTACGCAGGGTAAATTTCAAAAGCGCATAAACTGTTCGATATCATATACCAAATATCTGTGCGACATATTGCGAAACAAATGTTTATCGCAAGAACAAAATTAGGCGGAAGAAAGAAAAAAAAATAATCAGAAGAAAAACAATAGGTCTTTCCACAGAAAAGTGGAAAGACCTAATAATAATCAGAAGAAAACCAATAGGTCTTTCCACGGAAAAGTGGAAAGACCTAATAATAATAATAATCAGAAAAAAACCAATAGGTCTTTCCACGGAAAAGTGGAAAGACCTAATAATGGTGTGGTTCAAAGTATGACGGGATACATACATTTGTAAGTACAGTCTCACGTCAAATACGGCTGAATTTATCTATGTAAAGTCTGCCCATAAATGATAGAAGGTTTTCATTACTGGTGTAAAATTGCGCGTTTGAAATTCGCACAGGTAGACATAAAAATTATTTTGTCGTACGACGGCATACATAAATGCAGACTCACGTAAAGTAGATATAACAAAAACCAGACTTAGCAGTAAAAGTAATAATAATAAATAAAATAATGGTGTGGTTCAAAGTATGACGGGATACATAAGTACAGTTTCACGTCAAATGTATATCATAAAAAACAGACTAAACAGAAAAAGTAGTATTATTGAATAAAATAGTTTTGTCATTCATAGTATGTCAAGATCCTTAAGTAAAAGTAAAAGGGGACACGTGAAACCATTAACTACACAATTTCATTTAACAATACAATCAACACTTTTATAAAAAAAAAAAGTGACGGCATAAGACTGGTGACAACATTGTCAACTTTGATAAAGCTAATAAAAGATATTAAGTCTATAAATAAGTAAGACTGTGGCGTACAATCGTCAGAATTTATTCTGAGGAAAACTTTCCAATTGTTCTTTCTAGAATCAATATGCAAGAATATGTTCTACAGTAGAAATTACGAAATAGGTTCTAGGAAAATGTTGACAATTTCTGACAACTATCAGAGGTTAATACAATTTTCAACTGTATGGATTACCTATTATTATTTAGATGTGTTTCATATCAATAGAAATGTCAGACTGTTTTATGATCTTAAACATTCTAATTTTACACAATATACAAGTCAACTCTTTTCTTGGTGGCACTTTGAGATATATCATCACAGATATGAGGCAAACATAACTGTATGTCTTTTGTATCTTTTATTTTTAATTTGATTATATAGATAACTTTAATAAAAATGAGAAAAGTGCGAGACAGCATCTGAATCCAGCAGCGTGCAGTTAAACGATTATAACAACTACATTACATCCGTTATGAGATTTTCCTGTGTGACAACTGCATCATTTATAAATACCAAGAAATGTCAAGAAAAGGAGATTTTTTGGTTCCCTTAAGAATGTAAAATGCAACATAAGTTGTTGATGTTCGTATCTCGTAAATCGAGTAAGGAGTAAGGATTAATGTTTCAAGGTTTCACACAAAAACTGAGATATTTACAAAGAAGTGAGACTGGCCATGTTTCTGACTTGGTACCGGTCAATTTGATAAAAAAAAAATGGTGGGTTGAACCTAGTTTTAAATTTGTGGCATGATAAACCTCCCGCTTTTATGGTACTGTTAAATATAACATTAAAATGACAACAGTAAAGTACACGACATAATAACATTAACAGTACCAATTGTATTGCACTAGACGGGTTTTTCGTCTATTCGGCGCATGGAGTTGAAATATTAGTAAATACAAACGTTGAGGAGCCGATATTAAATGAAGAAGGACCAACAGTAAAGCCAAACAATGAGAGGAAAAAATAAATTCACATAAGAATATGTTTTTATTGCATTTCAATCATGTTTTATTATATCGAAAGACTTGATCCCAATGTATATGCCAGAAGCACTTTGTTCCACTGTGCTAAAAACCAGATGTATGGAAAACTTGATAACATCACGAAAGAGCTGATACAAACTAAAAAGAAAAGTTCAGCCGAACCCCTACAAGGATATGCATAAGGGATATACACTTCATACGTTATAACTGTGATTCCAAATTCATTCGCTAGACATTCCTTAAACTGGTTTTGCAATTATTAGCATGCTTTTATGCTTTTTCTACCGTTACAACAGTTAATGATCTATAATTTCGGTCTTTTTAAGAAAAGGTTGAAATCCGTGTTTTTTTTCATTTATCAGCGCTTTGAATGCATGACTGAACAAATTTGATTCACTCAGATAAATGTGTTTATTTTGCAAGCATGTTACTCACTGTTTGGGATTTTTTTCTCAACCACTGCATCCATTAGTAACCTGTATTCTGTTCTTTCTATTGATATGCAGGATAAGTAGTTAAAATTTTCTCTACACCTTTGCTAACAAGTCTTTAAGTTGATATTTTTTTTTATTCCTTGGCCTCCATTCATCAATGATATTGCCACAATAATTCGACTGTTTAACAAGAATTGCCCAACCCAGACATAGATAATTGAAGTTATATTTCACTAAACGTTACGAAATTGTTTGATCCTCGTACTTGATTCGACCTTTTTATATCTTAATCGAGTGTCACTGAAAATTCTTGCGTAGACAAAGCGCGCGTGTGCTGTATACCATTTCAATGTTGGTATTTCTGATGAGTTTGTGATAACTAGTATGTCAATGCCGCTTCTGTATAAGGTTTCTTCCATGAGGGTATCACCGGTCACCGTTTTCAATAGTGCTGTGGTGACATGTATAATCTTTGATATGGTCATAGATGTAGATTAAAAGTTTGAAAAACGTTTAAATACAAATACTATGGATTTTACCTTAGAAAACAAAATCACTGTTTAGGTATTTAGCTAGAATTTTTTGTGGGCCCTCAAAGCTGTTCAACTTCGTACTTTATTTGCCTTTTTAATGTTTTTTTTTTATTATTATTAAGCGTCACTATTCAGTTTTATAATACTTGTAGACGACACACGAGTCTCGTCTTCAGAATATTAAACCTGACATCTACTATGAGTTTATGTAAACAAAAAACTTACACCGATGTGGATACTAGACTGATCGGCAGATTTTCGCCTTTAACCTGCAATTTATTGGGTTTTTTTTGTTGAAAACCTTGAAGCAAAGGAAAAATCATACACCATTGTTTCAAATCAGACAATGTTTTTGTTATTTGTTTTTACTGATGGATTTGTTGTTATGTAATAACAAATAATTATTTACTTTGAGCGATGTATTATTGTTGACAAGACGAGATTTTTTTCGGCGTACCCATCAGCTTTTTTGTAATATTACTGAAACTGTAACTATTATGTTTCAAATCGGTAAAAATACATTAAATGTGTGTTTTTCTGTCGTTCAAAGCAGAAACAATGTACAAAATCAATTGAAGGATAAAGACAGTGACGTTTTAGTGTTTGTAAGTATCAGCTGTATTTAAACTCACTTCGAGTTAATTAGAATCGTACAATTACAGCTGATATTTTAAAAAAAGACTCTAAACAGTTATTGGCTATTTCTCTGCACGTTTCGTTTGTAAACATAATCTACATTCTGCAAAAAAAAGCTCGTCATTAAGAGCTTTTACGAATATGGAATATCACAAGTTATGCTACTTATTATGATTAGCAAAATTAATGTACTGGGATCTTATAAAATAGTTTTGTACTAAATGCCCTTTTTTCTAATGTATTTTAGTGGCGCTCTAATGAAAAAGTTAAAGCCCATTAAGCATTTCACCTTACAGCATACATCAAAAACGTTGAGTTGCTATGTTATGCTTATTGAGACGATATTATCGTTCATCAACTACAACAATTATTCTGCAGGGTAAATTTTAATTACAAGTTTTATTAAATTTATCAAACAACCTTAGAACAGCTATTTCTGAGATCATATGAATACTAATAGTGAATGATTTGAGATTTTAAGCATGTTTTTTTTACAAAAATATTACAATATGAAAATATATTAAATTAAATTAAAAACGCTATTGAATCTTCTTTAGACATGGCACCAAAGGAGAGAGATAACTACTTCAAGTTAGTGGCTCTAATAGTTGATATAGCATGTGATGTTATCTGGAAATATATAAAAGAAAAAATTCTAGGACCTTTAAGTTTTGAATCATTTCTCAATTTAAAGGAAGAAAAACACAAACTGGTTCATGCGTTTGAAAATCGTAAATGCTGTGAATGTGTGCCAGGACTGACTAATGGAGACAGATTGATAGCAAAACAACAGTTACTCCTATTATATAAATCTGACGAAACGAAACAAATTCAAAGTCATATAAGATATGTCAACAGGCGAGTAAGCCAATTTTGCATATGTAAATATTATGCAATAGAAAATATAGATGTTAAAGTCGTTGATGTAACACTTGCAAACTATATTTTTAAAAACTGTGGAAAGAACGAACAAGGACTGGAGAATTGGATGACACAAATAAAACAGGTGAGAAATGAAATATTCCATCTATCAGATATAAAACAAATAACGGATGATGAATTTAGCAGGAAATGGGAAATGTTAAAAGGATCCATTCTGGGAATAGCTAATATAATAGACAGTGCATACGCTGCTGAAACAGAGAATAAAATCATCCACACGAAACAACTTATTGTTATTCCTGCTTATATGTTGAATTATGAGATTCTTTGTTGTCATTACTGGAGAGATAAATGTGCCGAATTTGAGGTAAGATATCAATATAAAAAAGAAGATGTGGTATGATTGCCAATGAGACAACTATCCACAAAAGACCAAAATGACACAAACATTAACAACTATTGGTCACCGTACGGCCTTCAACAATGAGCAAAGCCCATACCGCATATAGTCAGCTATAAAAGGCCCCGATAAGACAATGTAAAACAATTCAAGCGAAAAAAACAACGGCCTTATTTATGTAAAAAACATATAACCTGGGACAGTGGTATAACAGTTCAACATAAGAACGAACTATAAAAATCAGTTAAAAAAAGCTTAACTCATCAGATAGACAAAAAATAAAAGTGGACGTGGCCGGTTATTTATACATCCAGACACAAAAAGACACAATGAACAGATCTGAGAGTACTCGCAGTTATCTGACAGCTAGTTCAAAGCCATTAACAACTAATAAAACAATCATGCCTCTAAGACTAAGCAATCAATCCGTACACAGTACACAATCAATAGTCTGGCCATCGTTAAACAGAATAACAATATTTTAAATTGGTGGAAAAATCATATCAGAAATGAATAAAAATGAGTTAATGTCTAGATATATTTCATAACTGTCGAGTTTGAGTAATATAAAATATAGACTCGAGTGTATTCAAAATTTTAAATGACTGGGAAGCAATATGTGTAACTCATTTTTCTGAAAAGGAGAAAAAAGAAGAAAACAATCCGTTATCACAGGTGCACACCTTGAATATGTGTGAAATGTTCCAGTGAAATCTCAGCTATCTATGTTTAACACTCTTGGAGAAATTCATAAAATACACGTGTATCCTCTTTCATAAATTTTACTGAAACTGCCTAATATTCCAGATCTTGAAAATAAGAAAAAATCATAAAACGATTGCATTACATTATGATCTAATAAACACAACAGTAGCATACCGCTGTTCAAAAGTCAAAAATGATTTGAGACAATACAAATCCTGGCTACAAACTAAACCGAGGGAAACAATGCAACTAAAAGAGGAAAACAACGGTACAACAGAAACACTGAAGTGCATCAAAAACAAGCGCCAACATTCTTAGAAACGAACTAAAAATATTCAACACATGTAAAATATATGTCTAACATTTTTTTGTAAATGTTCAAGGATCTGGCCTCATAATTGTAGGAGTTAATTTCACCAACAAGAAATCAAATTGTCCCATCTGCTTGTATTCGTCAATTACGCCTGCCAGTATGCACTCCGGTTAAAAATATACAAGAAATAAATTGTCTCCTTAAACAGTATAAATGAAATAATGTTCAACGGTCATCTTTTTATATATTCGATATACAATGTAAATATTACCAATGGTATTTCAACTGATCGGGCGGAGCTTACGTTTTAATTTGCATAAGGACAGTCTATTTGAAGATGTGTGTGATAAGGATGATTGCCGTTATACCTATAACTGATTTCTAATCACATATCAGTGTCATCAAAGGAATTTACAAAAGAATGACTGGACACTTCATTGATGAGTTTATTCTAAAATACCTATCTATGGATGGACTGGTTTATTATGAGTGAACCGGTTAAACTCCGCCCAGTCAAGTGAAATAAATTGAGTAATACCTCCATTGAAGAGGAATAGCACTCAAAGTCCGAATAAAACTTAATTTGACAAAAGTACAGTGGAACTTACATAAACTTTATTTTTATACGATATACAAAAGATCATATACACTTGTTAATGGATATTTATGATAAATATTATGTAGAAAGCTGAGATTGAGGAATTTGAAAAGAATGCCAAGGCTTTACATGCACAGTTTCCTGAGCTGTTCAGTGAATCAATGGAAATGGATTTCCAAACAACACTGAAAGGAATACGTAAATATAAAAATTTATTAAAATACATACAGGTTTGTTTTTCTAAACATTGTGGAAAATACTGGTCGGTCCCGCTGTCATTAGACTATAACTCGATGTGGGTATCCCTAGCTCAGTATTAAGTGTTTACGTATTGAACATATATTCAACCTAACTTATTTTAAGTTTCCTTTAAAATAATCATACAAATTAGAGATTGATAATATACAATAAATAATATAATTCATTCTAACGAGCTATGGATACACGACGAAAAGTGAGGCTTGCCAAACGTTTTATTGTTCCGTAACGAATAATTTATTTTATATTCCAACATATATCATTTTTATCCGATATTTTACACCCAACACATGTGCTTTAATTGTTTAAATTGAAACCTCTGATTTTACGATTACTCCACATAGTCTCAACGTGTTTCGCGAGGAGAACTCAATGATATACAGTTGCACATTACCGCTTACTCAATATGGAACGACTTGAAAGGAGACCTAATTTATAGCTATAAATGTGTACGAAAATTGACTAAAAAGTAAATTTATAAAAATACCAAACTCTAAGAAAAATCTAAACGGAAAGTCATATACGGGACTGTTAAATCAAAAGCTTGAATACATCAAACGAATGGAAAACAACTGTTATATTCCTGACTTTGTACATAGTTTCTTATATAGAAAATAGAGAATAAAACCAGGTTTTACAGCTAGCTAAACCTCTATATCCCATAACTTAGATCCCATGTATTGCTTTTTCATAATAGTATATTGAAATGATTTTTTTCATACTGCTAACCTCTTTTTTTATTCTCTATAAACAGAATACATCAGAACTGCTATTGACAATATTAATATACTGATCAAGATTTTAGGGAACGAGGAAAACATGGAAATATCAACGGAAACAGAATTATCGGAGGAAGGTATGTTATTTAACAATTAATGGCCTTTATTATTTCTGAAGTTTATAAATGACATAGCAGATGAAATTCAGTGTTTAGTTAGACTTTTTGCCGATGATAGTTCACTCATAAAATTGAGAATGGAAATTGGGAATGTGTCAAAGAGACAACAACCCGACCAAATAAAAAAAAACAACAGCAGAAGGTCACCAACAGGTCTTCAATGTAGCGAGATGTTCCCGCACCCGGAGGCGTCCTTCAGCTGGCCCCTAAACAAATATATACTAGTTTAGTGATAATGAACGCCATACTAATTTCCAAATTGTACACAAGAAACTAAAATTAAAATAATACAAGACTAAAAAGGCCAGAGGCTCATGTATTCTTCGATTAATGCCTTTGATATAGAAAGGAGATTAAATGAGGATCTACAAACATTAAATGATTGGTCAAATTAATGGCTTGTAGATTTTAATCCTCAGAAAACAGAATATATGGTTTTTGATTTCCGTAATGGTTCACAGCCTATTTATTTGAAATTTAATGGAGAATTGATTAAAATGGTTGATGACCATAAACATTTGGGTGTTACTTTTTCTGATAAATGTAAGTGGTCAGTACATATAAATAACATTTGCTGTAGTGCCACTAAACACATTTTTGTTCCGAGAAAATTGAAATATATTCTTAACAGAAACAATCTTAATAAGATATATCTTGCATACATACTTCCACTTTTAGAATATGCATGTGAGCTATGGAATGGATGTTGTGTTAGAGATTCTGAAAAAAAATTGTGCGCTTGCAGTTTGAGGCAGCCAGAATTATTACTGGACTTCCGCAATTTGCAAGTATAGAATCCCTACTTTTGAAACTGGATGGGAAACTTTGAGTTCTAGAAGAAATAAACGTAAATTATGTTTATTTAAAAAAATACACAACAATAATGTTCCAGAACATCTTATGGATTGTATCTCGAATTATACAGATGATAATTATTATAAAACTAGAAATCGTTCTCACTATAGAGTACCGAGATGTAGATTGGACATATTTTCGAAATCTTTTTTCCCTTCTTCAATTCGAGCATGGAATTTATCACCATTAGATATTAGATCCATACAATCATCTCCAAATTTCAAAAGCACCATCCGGAGAAATGATATTTCATTTTTGGTACCTAAATATTATTTCATTGGAAACAGGATGGAAAATATACTACATACAAAATTACGACACAGATGTAGTCCTTTAAAAGCTGATTTATACAGAGTGAATTTAGTAAATGACCCCAGTTGTGAATGTGGGTGTCCATTAGAAGATTCGATTAATTTTTTCTTAGAATGTCCACTCTACATAAACTTTAGAAATCAGCTCTTTAAAAACATTCAACACTTAGCTGATATATCTATAGAACATATTTTATTTGGAACAGACGAAATTACTGTTGAACAAAACACAATCCTTTTCAGAAATGTACATAGTTATATACGCCATACAAAAAGATTCTTTGATTAATATTGCTGTATCTTAAAATGTACTCGTATCCAACTGTTATACTGTTTAAACATAATATAAAATTGTATATATTTTTTATATTGTACTGAAATATTTAATTGCTGTCATCTTGAAATTTTGTATATTGTACTTATATGGAGAGGATTATCTTAAGTTGTTATAACTTGTATCCAATCCTATTGTATATTTAGACAATAAAATATGTTTAAACTAACAATTAATGATCTAATATTATAATAATCCACGTACTAACTAGCGTACAAACATACATGACAAACTCCTTCAAGTTACCAGGCATTTGTTTGTACGCTAGACGTGTGTTTTATCTACATAAGACTTATCAGTGGGGCTCGAATTAAATTAATAGAAAGGAAAATATAACAAGAAGTTGTAGGGCTTTAAAATTTAAAAAAAAAGGTTGTGTCAAATATGTTAATACCGATATAAGACACTATTTGTCAAATTTATGTTCACCGATTTCACCCAAATTCCCATGTTTAATTCATTAAATAATTGAACGTATATTCAATAGTGAAAAAGTCTAACACAAACGCTTTACTTTACATAATCTTGAAAATATGCATCAGAATTTCGTGTGAATTTTAGTCAAGACGCCATCTAATAAACCATTGTAGTGATTTCTAAAGACTGCCGATGGTCATAAAACATGAAATAAACCTAATGAATTTAATTACAAAGGCATATAAATACGGATTCAATGATCGATTTGTCTTTCCTTATTTTGACAAAATTGAAAGCGAGTTATATGATTTTGTTTCGCTTTTATTAATGACTAAGCAAAACATACATTATCTATTGATATCGCCTAGTTAATGCCCCTTTAATGTTATTTTTTTGTATTAATTCAGCTTCCTCGGTGTCAAAATTTTCTAATCAGTTGTCTTACTACATCACTATGTAAACTATAAACACTAAGGTTATTTGTTCCAATTTAGCACATGGTGCGGTCGATTCACATTCAAATTGAATAGGATTGTCAACTTTCCTATCGAAGGTCGCTAGTTCTTTCCATGCATTACAGCTTCCTGTTATCAATTCACACTGACCGCAACGTAATAGCAAAATCGTGTTAAAAGTGGCCTTTAACAGAAATCAAGCAATGACTTTTATAGTTCACACAATTGTCATAAAAGGTACATTGGAACATAGAAATATATGCTTACTGTGTTAACATGTTTATTACAAAGTCATATCATGAAATAATAGCATCTGAAGATTATATATATATATCAAAACACAAGTGTGTGCTAGTGTTTTTTAGTAACTTTTTTCAGGCATGCAGATAGTTCATGTACCCGCTTTTTTACAAATCAAAGTACCGGCGTCCTGGGACGAAGCAAGAGTTTTTGATTGTGTCAACGAATTGAGATTGAGCGGATCATCAGACGTAAATTTAAGAATCATGGCTATTTCACGAGATGACCTCAAAATGTATACAGAGATAGCGAGAACAGTACTTAGAAATATAGATCTACTTAAAACTGAAGTAAAAGCCATTATTTCTCGAATGCTCTCAAAAGCAGCAATTGATTCAAAGCAACATGCTGATGTGACTGTTAATTTAACAATAACAAGCAATACAGGTATATATTTTTTTTCTGTCCACAGAGATAATTGTGTTGAAATGCTATATGGTTTCAGACATATTACTTAGCTATGTATTTCAAGATTCTGTGGATTAATAACTTGTCGTAGGATAATGATTTCCGTCGATTTCTTTGGTATATATTAACACTAATTTAAATATTCAACGAAATAATTGTTTTTCTATAGACTTTTAATCACTTTATGGAAAAGCCAAAACATCACAATCAACTCAAATACTAGTTTAATTACATCAGCAAAAATTGGTACACACAAAATTACATGAATCCATATTAGGAAGTACAAGGTATTAACCAAACACCGCCAGTTCATTGTTGTATATCATTGATATCATGACCAATGACACCTAGAGTTTACAAGTAAAATGGATGGGTCGTCTCAAAGACAAAAACCAACATGATTATCGTTACGTAACATATTGGATTGACGGTTATATTATGTCTTGACTATATAGCTTCAAAATATTTATCAACCAAATAGATAGATAAATATATGTCTCTGTTATATAATATTCTTATATTGTATTTACACAACATTTCATGTTGAATTGATTAAAAAAAAATACTAATAGTATTCTGCATCCTGATCCGCTCTTTCTTCAATCTTATGATTATGAGTCTTTCACCATTTATTTATCGCTCGCAAATAACGATTAATTTGTTGGTTTAAAAATTTTAATGCAATTTTCAATATTTATGAAAAATAAATACTGATTTGACCGCCCGTCCGTATCAAACTTGTGAACAGGACCAAAATTGTGTTTTTCAACTGATCTTCACATTAGTTGATGTACATATTCAAATTATGTAGGGACCTCAAATTGATTATTAAGGAAAAAGCAACAATATCACATCTAGTTTTTTTTTATCAACGACAGACTTCTGCGCTTCACGATATCTTTATGTCAAAGATTATATTGCAGTTAAGAATAGATTTATTCATTAATACATTAGAAACTTTATGGTTAGAGATAGAATTTCCAAAATCTAAACCTTTCTTTGATTGCACTATTTCTAGACCATCAAAACCCCCTCAGTCCTGGAGAGATCTCTTTGAGGAGGAATTTAATGCAGCTCTTTCAGAAAACAAAGAAAAATTTCAAGGGGGGACTTTAATATTGACTTGATGAAAATTGAGAATAAAAAATTGGATGAATTTTATAAACAATTTTAATCTTCAACAACAAATTTGCACTGCACAACGTATTTTTGAAAAATCTAATTGATCATATACACACTAATTAACCTGAAAATATTGCCCATTATCATGTTCCTGTATATGCTTTAAGTGACCACTATTCTGTATGCTTAAAAAGACAAATCAATATAAATATAAAGAAAGAAAATCATATCGAAATAAAGTATAGGTGTTTCAAAAGAATTGATGAAGATGCATTTTATACAGACTTGCATCAAACCACTTTTCATATTGTTGAAAAGGAAGATGATATTGATATTACTGTCGACAAATGGTATGAACTTTTAATCAAGTTATAAACAAGCATGCACCAATGAAAACTAAAAAAGTAAAAACATTTAAAAAAGCCAAATGATTCAAAGAAGAAATCAAAAATTCCATTCAATATAGGAATATGTATCATTCAAAAAAAGATTGGGTAAACTTTAAAATAAAACAACATCGTTTGTATCTAATGCAAAAAATTAATATTACCAAAACGCTCTAACTAGTTGCAAAAATAGTTAAGAATTTTGGAATCATATTAAAGAGTTAAATACAAAAGAGAATAATGTTTTCCACCTAAAATGCAGTATGAAAATCAAACTGTTTATAACAACCAAGATATTGAAAATACTCTTAATGTTCATTTCCATCCGTAGCTGAAACACTTATTGGAAATAATACTTCATATATAGATTTTCTCTGCTACAAAATTTTACTAGTAAAAAATTACAGAAAAATCAAAATCTACATTTAAAACTCTTTTCTGTTGAACAGGTTTGTTCTCAAGTAAAACATCTTAATATTAATAAATCCGCAGGTTAACATTGAATTGTTCCCAATTGTTTAAAGCTAAGTGCAAAAGAAATATCGCCATCATTAAAAGAGGGGACGAAAGATACCAAAGGGTCAGTCAAACTCATAAATCTAAAACAAACTGACAACGTCATGGCTAAAAATGAAAAAGACAAACAGAAAACAGCACACATGACACAATTTAGAAAACTTAAAAATAAACCACACGAGCCCCACCAAAAAACTAGAGTTGATCTCAGGTGCTAGGTGAGCAGATCCTGCTCCACATGTGGCACTCGTCGTGTTGCTTTTGTGATAACAAATCCAGTAAATAGTCTAATTCGGTAGGTCACATTCATGAAAGGGAAGGGGATGGTAGTTACAACGTAAGGAAAATACCCGATATCATTTTTGAAACGGTTATTCCATAACGGGCAACCAACTCGTGATGGCGTCCGTAAAATTTACGAAGGGATGATTTCAACCTCACCATTTGGAACTCTTGGTTTAATAGCTTCCTTGTGAGCAGCAACCCTCTATCAAGAAATTCATGATAGGAAATGCAAGCACGGGAATATCGTAGCAATTGGGAGATATATACCCCGTATGCAGGTGCTGCTGGAATGTTGCTACTTACAAATGGAAAGTTCACAATTGGAAAGCTGAAATCATCTCCTTTGTCGTAAAGTTTTGTTTTCAACCGACCCTCATTGTCAAATTATATATGTAAGTCAAGATATGAGGTCGACTAAACAGTATCTCTAATATACTTTATCTATATCGCGATGCGATTCCACATAGTCATCAAATTTTGTATTATTTAGTGACAGAACATCATCTATATAGCGGAAAGTACAGTTAAGGTTATCGATAACTTCTTATCTTTTTTCCTAAGAAGTTCCTGCATGAAGTCAGCCTCATAATAATAAAGAAACAAGTCGGCAAAGTAAAGGGGAACAGTTTGTTCCCATTGGACAGTCTGTTGAAAAACACATCCTCCGAACGTAACAAATATGTTGTCAATCAAGAAATCAAGCATCTTGATAATATTAGTTTCAGAGATTTTTTCGTTTGAATTAGGGTGATCCTTTACAAAGTAGGATTTATCCCTCTCTAACACAATATACTTGTATCTACGTTGGCCATTCTTTTTTATGAAGCAAAGCAATACCAACTCTATCAATTTGTCTTTTACTTTGGAATGTGAAATACTTGTGTAAAGATTAGAAAAGTCAAAGGTTTTAATACTGTTACAAGAGTTAGATTGTATGTACTCTAAAAGATCTTTGGAATTTTTAAGTGTCCACATCTTATTCACGCAACCTCTAGAATAGGCAGTTTCACAATAACTTTGAAGCCCGTCTTTGATTGCTGATAAAATAGATGTTTATAATTTAGAAAGAAGTTTCGTGGAGCACTTGGAAGACCCAGCAATATACCGTTGTTTGTAAGGACACTTATGTAGTTTAGGTATCCAATACAGTGATGGAAGATCTAGTTCTTCATCTTTGGTTGAAATTCCAAAGGAACACAGCACAGACCTATGATTATCCAGGATTTACTCTGTCGTAAGGGTATATGTTGAGTTTTCAAGTGAATAGTCAATACCTAAATCGTTTATCAAGCAATTAATGTAATTAGTTTTAAAACAACATAGTTGTCATGAAGGTAGGATAGGTGTTTTGCAACATTTGGGTCTTAAAAGATTGACGTAGCATGGGCATTGATAGACCCATTCAGTTACTTAATTGTGATTTGTATCAACGACCTTTACTTTTTTAATAAACAAAAGTATAACTTCAAATCGTTTTCCGCCAAAAAATTAAATTGCAAGGGTAACTGCTATACATACAGGAGGACCAAGACATTATATTCCCTCAAATTTTCGTCCAATTTCTATTTCAAATACCATATCTAAAATTTTCGAGAGACATGTATGTCCACAGTTATATGAATTCCTAAACAATGAAAAATTGTTACATACCGCACAGTCAGGTTTCAGACAAGGTCATTCGTGCCGAACAGCGCTAACTAAACTAATTGACAAATGGTTAAACTATTTAGATAATGGAGAAATGGTTGGTACAGTGTAATAAGATTTCAGTAAGGTTTTTGATCTTATTAACCATGCCATACTTTTAGAAAAGTTAAAATTTTATCATATCGGAGAACAAATGATAAATTGGATAAAATCATATTTGTCTGAAAGACAACAAGAAATCCAATACGCTAACATTAAATCTGATAAATCGTTTGTAAAGTATGGAGTGTCTCAAGGTTCTATTTAAGGTCCGCTGTAATTTTTAATAAATATAGATGATTTACCTATTCATGTTAAACAATCCAACATACTGATGATTTAACAATGCATTATTATGATAAACACATTGAAAAAATAAACAGCATATTGCAAAATGATGTAAAAGTATGAAAACCAATGCACAAAAAACTAAGTGCATGAAATTGGGTTCAAAACAAAAACTAACACAACTATCAGAATTATGTATTTCCGTCAACGAGACATGTTTAGAGAATGTCCATTCTTTCAAATCACTTGGAATTGACATTGATGAAAATTTAAGCTAGGAACATCATGTTGATGGTATATGTAAAATTATCTCATCTAAAATATCGTTTCTAGTTGTAATGGTAGCCTCACCTGAACGAAAGCTATGTAAGCCGAAATCTTTTTCGGACATCCAATACTTTGTGGAGCATTTTGTATCACTTCTCTTGCTCGTGTATATGATAATTTCTCATTCTTAGAGCATAACATAAATATATTGGATTTTCTAAAAAAAAATGTTAAGATCAGAATTATTTCTAATTTAGCTTCCACCAAATAAAAATTTAAAGTTTTTACAGGACGCAGGGGACTATCTAATTTAGCAATATAATCATTCTGTCATTTTCAATAACAATCAGTTTTACATTTTTCTATAAAAATATTTGCGTATTCGACAGTAACAGAAATATGTTTGGCTTTAATATTACATAGTTCATTATATCTGAAAAAAACAGTGTAAGATAAATCACACATGCACAGTAAACGCAAATGTTTAAGTGATCTCGACTTCTTGTTATAAAAATTTAAATATTTTTCATAATATCTGGATCTACTGGTGTCTTTTTCTGAATCGGTCTCGATAACATACGTTTAGATGCATCAAGTATACTTCTACCGAAATCTGAATCACAAGGATTCTTTACACCTGCTATATCATGTATCATGTATATGATGCGTCCACTTAATACCGTAAAATGCGGCCTCAACGACACTGCAATGACTACTGGTATCTATTACATATAGTTTAGACCGTTTGAATCGTTTTACACTATTAATTTTGGGGCCCTTTATTGCTTGTTGTTCGGTGTCAGCCAAGGCTCCGGGTTGAAGGCAGTACATTGACTTATAATGGTTTACTTTTTTTAAATTGTTATTTGGATGGAGAGTTTTCTCATTGGCATTCACATCACATCTTCCTATATCTATGTAAAATCATTACACAGAAGTATCGAAGTTATCTCTGAATATTTTCATGTCCATAGTACAAATCTTTTGAAATACCAAATGTTGTTTGATACTGTAGTTTTAGCCATTGAATCTAGTACTGTTGATGAAAGTGTTTGAAAAAGCATTTTTAACTGTATACAATAGTGAGACACTGTTTCCGAAAACCAGTAGAATTTAATTTTCTGTAATAATTTTAAAACAGTAATAATAAAATAAATCTATATTTACCTTGCAAATTCCTTATCCGTTTAAGCGGTCCATTGACCTTAACTGCGTTGTCCAGCGACTACAATACTCTAGGTCAAGTGACCATAACAAATCATATGTCCAGTGAACTATGTAACACAATAAACTAGTGTGAGTCCAGTGACGTTCCTATGCCAAATCATTAACAGTTATTATAGTTCGTTTATGTGTGTATTACATTTTAACATTGTGTCGTTTGTTTTCTCTTATTTTTTAGTGTAAATTCACATTGCGATAAGACGTGTCACGGTACTTGTCTATCACAAATTCATGTATTTGGTTTTGATATTATTTTTGTTATTCTCGTGGGATTTTGTCTGATGCTCGGTCCGTTTCTGTGTGTGTTACAGTTTAGTGTTATGTCGTTGTTCTCCTCTTATATTTTATGCGTTTCACTCGGTTTTAGTTTGTTACCCCGATTTTGTTTTTTTCCATGGATTTATGAGTTTTGAACAGTGGTATACTACCGTTGCCTTTATTTAACAGTCCAGTGACCATCATTACCAAATAAAAAAAAACTGTTGTCTAGTGACCAACATGGATAATCTGTAAAATATACATATAATATTACATATCTTAAGCTTTTTATCTCACTGATAAAACAGTTCCTTTAAAATCACCTTGAGCAAAAATAGAATTTACATTATGCCCAGCAACAAATATCATATTTGCCTAAAAAAACTCAAAAACATCTTAAACGTATGGTTTATAATATAAACCTTCCTTAAACAGTAACGGCCAAAACGGCGATGAGGACCACTTTGGAACTATTAGAGTTCCAACAGCTCTACATTTGACTAAATAGTTAATGACTTTAGCTGCCAGTGTTACTGGTGGTACTAACCAGTTATTTTCTTCATGCCAATTACATGTAAATGAATCTGTACTTTCTGAACCCGGATTCAAATATAAAGAATTAAACCTAAGCAGTTTTCTATTTTCCATATTGGCAAACATGTCAATGGAGTTAGGACCCCATAAATTATCTACAAACTGAAAAAAATCATCTGATGTCCCACAATCGTCAATATCAACGATTCGACTTAAATAATCTGCTTGCTCGTTTTCTTCTCGTGGAATCCATTTTACATTTATAGAAATACAATTCACAATACAAGTATCGAAAAGTCAAGATTTGAAATTCTACTATCCTTCTTCCTTTTTTCAATAACGATTACTGCATTCTGGTTTCTGTATATAAAAAAACCAGAACTGTTGCATACTAAATGTGCAAATGATACTAAGCATAGTTCGATTGTTTTACCTCTTGCCACGTGGAGCTTTTGATTTTTTCTGAATTCGTCAAGGATTTATACATTACATGCGTTGAGTTTTGTATAAAACCTCCTGGACTATCCATGCACTGATCCCAATCATCTCGTTCGTTTATCACAGCAAATGTAGCTCTTGTCATTTTAATTGCCGATTGCTGGAGTAAGAGATATAAACTTGCCACAGATTTTTGCAAGCGTTCTAATCTTAACTTTACAAGGATTACTTACAGTAATGCCTATGCAAATCCAATATTTTGGACTCGGGAATTTGCAAAACACATTTTAGTGAATCCCATATAAACCTCAACCATTTCAATGAATAAGAAGGGGACCAGATACTCTTCTCCGTGTTTGGAACAAAACCCGACATAATTCATTCTGATTTAACGATGTCTGCATTTAATTTACATACCTCACTATCATCAGCTAGCCCTAATCCGTCGTCTAAATATACGATAATTTTAATACCTTTTCTCTGCCACTCCAGTGCGCTACTATATGGTCGTTATACCTTTGTAAATACATAACCACATGATTTCAATCCAAAAGATAAAACTATAAATACGTAATATTTTTACATCCCGTCAAACTTCCACGAGAAACCTAAATACTTCTAAATTGTAAAGCAAATATATCAATATTATGATAACCTGCCTTTGAATCAAAAAGAAATCCAACAGATTTGTTTGTAATCTCTTGTTTAGCAATTTTCACATCTTCAAATTTAACTTTGATTTCTTAAATTTCTTTTCGTTGAGACTTGGGGTTTTTCCCTTGTGATACTATTTATAAGTTCAAGGTTGGTTAGTGAGAGTAGTTGTATAACAAGTTCTTGTTTTGGTTATAAATATAGATGGGTAAAATATGCTCGTGAAATAATTTGGCGGTTTAAAAAGTGGGGTCCCGTTATATTATATAAAGAAAATTTGCGGGTGTCATTTATCGAAAGTTCTCGCTCACAGTAACTACGACAGTTTTTGCAGTTTATTGTGTCATAAGAATGTGTACATATATATGATTATGAATTGTTTAATAATAGTCCATTTAAATGTATTGGACAAATGTGTTTGTATTTATAATATGTTGGTTTATAATGTTATTAAACATTGCTTACTAGAAAAGAAAAACGAAGTTACTGCGAGCAACTAAACCTATATCTAGAGTTTTGTTTTATTTATTATACCAAGGATTTAGTAAAGAAATGTTTTAAATTCGGACGAGCATGGAGAGGGAGAATTTAATAACACAATATTGTTTACATGTCTCAAATCTAGTACAAGCCTATGTTAACCTTTTGCGCTGATTGCTACGATCAGCGGGTTCCCTACGTGCTGTATATTCCATACCTCTTTAACTTAACCGCCTTTGAGCAGATACAAAATAGCGTCATGTACAAAAATTCTATTTTTTAATGCAGACATATTATTTTTCAAAAACACAGTAATAGGCTCTTGTAAAAAAGGAATTTTATAACCTTCTTTGTTTATATTATAAACAAAATCTGTTGTACAAATCTTAACCCAAAAATTTAAAAAAGCACTTATTTTTAACAGAGGGACGAAAGATACCAAAGGGACAGTCAAACTCATAAATCTAAAATAAAATGACAACGCCAAAGCTAAAAATTAAAAAGACAAACAGGCAAATAATAGTACACATGACAAAAAAATAGAAAACTAAAGAATAAACAATACGAACCCCACCAAAACCTAGGGATGATTTCATGTGCTCTGGAAGGGTAAGCAAATCCTGCTCCACCTGTGGCACCCGTTGTGGTGTTTATGTGATAACAAATCCGGTTAATAGTTCAATTTGGAAGGTCACATTTAAGAATTGAAAGGGGATTGTAGTTACGACGTTAATCTGCCCTTTACACTTATATCAGAAACATCTTTTTCATATTTAAAGTAAGTATCAATATTGAAATGTTCTTGTACCTTAAAAATATCTTGTTTTCTTTAAGAAAGGTGCTCTGGGAACTCTGTTCTTGCTTTGTCTGCTACATTCTCTCGCCCAAGCCCGTAGAATCCACACTTGTAACAGACATAGGAAGGTTTTGCTGGGATCTGCTGGCCTTTAGCTCCGCCGGCAGACGCCCCTGCACGAAAGGGCTGGAGTTGCAAACCATTACCGCCAGCTTTCAACCACTGTGCATCTGTTGATACGATGAACCAGCCGCTTCAGCGGGTCTTTTCTACCATGCTGTTGTTTATACGTCATAGTTGCCTTGATTTTCTTGACTGCCCTACTGTTCGCGGCCCTAATGCGTTTCTCATCTTCCGATCACTCGCTAGCTCATCAGATAAGTATTCACTGACCGTCTGCTAACCCCCTTCGGACTTATCCGCGATCCTTATATGCTTATTGCGTTTGTTCAGCAGCTCTTTTGAATCTTCTTAGTACAAAATGGCTTTATTCGGGCGTTTCTTCTCAATACATGATTTAGCGAAATCTAAATTGTCCATCACATCTACGTTAAGGTCAAACTGGAGAATTTAAAGTTGTTTTTTCTGACTTCTTTACCCTTTCGCTAAACTATGGGTCGATCCGTTTAAATTCTTCTCGAGCCCGGCGATTTTGTTGTTCATGTAGGTCTTCATTTGTGACAAAAGATCAGCATTAGATACATCTTCTCCCACCATTTCCTCAACCGTATCTTCATCAATATTTGCATTGGTGTTCTTTTCGTTGTCGGACAAGTCTACAATGTAGTAGTAATCAACCTAGTGGTCTCCGCCTAACCTTGTTAACTGAAAAAAATGCTTCTGTTCTCATATACTACCTGCGAATTTCAAACCGGTTCTAACAATAGGTACTTCGCGTCTAAAAATAACTACGCGTACATCACATAAATATATTGATGTGCAACACCACAACCTACGATCTGTCTCTAATAATAACTTTTTTGTTCCAAGACCAAATAAAAAAATTTATAAAAAAAATATTTTCATTATACCGCAACCAAAGTATGGAATAATTTACCACTTGATAAAAAAAAATGTCGTAATGTGGAATTATTCAAGAAACATTGCTATAATCATTTTCTTGAAAATTATATGCAAGTCAAATAATTTGACTTCATTTAACAAAACTATATCAAATATTGTCATTTATTACCGTTTGTATATTTGAATGATTGAATTGTGTATATACTTGTAATATATATTGTATTTTAATGTATAAATGTTTACTATATGCATGTATTTTGTTTGAGGGCGTCAATGAAAACTAGACTAGTTCTTTTTGAGTTACCCTCTTTAAATTAAGAATTTGTTATTATTATATTATTATGTTAGATTTGATATTTTTCCTTTATTGATTTTTGAAAAAAAAATTTAAGTGACTCTTTATTTCAATGTTACAATATTTAAGCAGTTCATCTTTTTTTTGTATATAAATGCGTATGGAATTTATATTTCAAGTTTTTAGTTTATATTATAGGACTTGTTGACTTGTTATTGTAATAATCTTTTTGGACAGTAACAAGCAGGGGTTTGGAGACCAACGACTGATGTCCCGAAAAACAATATACCTTGTCCTTTTGTCGTAGAGTTCTCCAACCGTCCTTGTCCGTTGTCTGTTGTCGTCGTCATTAACTTTTAACATTTTGAAAATTCTTCTAGAGAACCACTGAATGAAATGAACCAAATATTTCACGAATATTCATTTGAAGTGTCATTACCTTGTAGCTGATCTATCAGCCAAGATTGATCCCAGCGGAGGACTTCGTTAAACATAGGACCGTGTGGACAATACATACAAATGTCGTGTTTCAGAGAACCACTGAAATAAATGAAATCAAGCATGACATGAGTGTTACTCAAGTGTTGCTACTTTGAAGACGGTCAACCATCCAAGATGACTACCAAAAAGGGACTTAATTAAACATATGAGGAATACATGCAAATGGAATTAAACAAAACATGACACGAATGTTCCTAATCAGGTGCTGATCAAGTGTTGTTACTTTGTAGCCAATTAATCATTGAAGATGACTGCCAGCGGGTGACTTAGTTAATGAAAGGACTGATGGAAACACATTAAAGAATCTGTTTTAAAGATTCCCTGAATGGATTGAAACCAAATGTGTGAATGTTTCTTTTGAGGTGCTGACCAAGGGTTGTTGCTTTGTTTTTTTTTTATAATTCTTTATTTGGTATTTCTTCATCTCATACAATATCTATATGCATTTTTTTTTATAAAGAAGAATACAATACAAGTTTATTCATTTTGACCTGTCAGTGTCAGTGCTTATAAACATCCCCCTCCCTATACCAAATAAACCCCCCTCCCCCCCCAAAAAAAAAAACTAAAACTAAAAACAAACAAACAAAAAGAACAATACAAAAACAAAAAGTACAAAAAACAAACAAACAAAAAATAAATAAAATAAAATAAATATAAAAAATCATTGACTTATATTCATAAATGATTAAATTGGTATTAAACGATTATAATTATTATTTATGCAATCTAATTATTCTATTCATACATGTACTCGGATCATAATATAATATATATAGTGGCATACTCTAACAATATCTGGAAATCACATAACAAAAAACAAAAACCAACCAGTATTTCAACTCCTATTATCATAACATAGTAACACATATTTAATTCTTCCATACATACATATATATAATATCTATATGATGCACACTAACCACTGTCCAATTGTGATGTGCATCAAGTTGTGTTACACATTTATTTTCAGTTAAGTATGAGTTATCTTTCTTGTATCATAAAATTAGTTGTTGAAATGGTTCCCATTTTTTTTCTATTTTTTCACCTATTGCAGGAGAACTGTGAAAAGTGGAAGATAGTTTTTCAACAATGTAATAATTTTTCAATTTCTTTAGTGCAATCTTAACACAAGGTAACAGTGAGTTCAATCTACAAGAATAAATATAGTACTTCATGAGAACAGTAAAAAAATTTCCTGATATATCTATAATATCTGATCCCAAGAGAATGTTTTGTTTTGATATCGGAAGCTCATAATTGCAATTTGAATGTAGTGTATCAACTAGTTGAAACCAAAAGTTTTTGACAATGTAACATTCCCAAAAAATATGTTCTATTGTTTCTTTTGTCTCATTGCAAAAACTGCATAGTTGTGTTTCTTTAAGTTTACACTTATATAGCAGATTATTTGTGCTTAAAGTTCTTTGCAGAATTTTGTATTGAAAAATGATCATTTTATTACTCAAAGAACACTTGAAAGGATGCATATAGAAAAGATCCCAGTGAGCTATTTCCATATGCAAAATTTCTTTCCATTTATTTTGTGATTTTGTGGGGTTTTTATGATAAGTAGCCAAAAATAATTTATAAAAATATGGGCATGATTTCTGATTTGTTTTCAAAAAGTCTAAATTATCGCAAGTAATGTTGATTTTCTTTTCACAGTTTTTGATCTGGTCCTTCCAACTACTTGGGATCATATGATATATACCATAGAATTGAAGAAAATTTGTATCGATATCATATGTTTCTTTAAATTGATTAAAAGAGAGAAATTCATTGTTCTCATTCAGTAAATCATTGACAAAAAATATTCCTGCCTCACACCATTTTTCATAAAAAATAGTTTTATTATCAATTTTTAAAAGTTTATTAAACCAAATAGGTTGGCCCATTAAATCATTATGGTCATGGGGAGCATTCCTCAGTTTAGCCCAATTTAGAAGGATGTCCTTCCAAAATCTATTAAAATATATTGAAATTTGTTCAATACTATCCTTATTCATCATCCATATTTTATCTGCCCCATATTTTCTATACTTATCATTAAAAAGAATTTTCCAAGGAGAAAGATTGAAAGGGTCTAATAATTTATAGATCCATGTCATTTTTAATGAATAACAGAAGGATTCAATATGAGGCATCTTTAGTCCTCCAGTATCATATGATCCAATTAGTACATTTCTTTTGATTTTATCTGGTTTGCCATTCCATAGAAACTTAAAAAAAATATTTTCAATTTTCTTAAAATTTTCAAAAGAGGGATTTGGCAATATTGTTAATGACTGAATGAGAATTGGCAATGCTAAAGACTTTATGACTGTTATTTTTCCTAGGTATGTAAGATCTTGGTAAATCCAAGTATTTAATAATGAGTTTATCTTTTCAATTTTCTCTTTGAAATTATAGGCAGTCTTGTCGACAGCAAATAGATCATAGTTTATACCTAAGAGTTTAAATTTCCCTGTCTGATTCCAGTTTAATCTTTCTCCTTGGTGAAATATTTCTTTTGAATGCGCTTTTGACCCAATCCAAATGGGTTCAGTTTTTTCTAAGTTTGCTCGTAAACCAGAACACTCAGAGAATTTTTCTAAAATATATAGAGATTGTTCTAACGATTTTTCATCATCATCCAAAGTTAAGGTTGAGTCATCTGCATACTGACTAAGCAAATATTCAGAGTTATCTATCTTAATACCATTAATATCTGGGTTATTTTTCATTGCTGCACTCATAAGTTCCAAAGCCAGTATAAAAAGATAAGGGGATAAAGGATCCCCTTGACGAACCCCTCTTTCTATATTAAAGAAACTAGAGCAATGACCATTATTTATGATACAACTTTCGATATTAAAATATAAAGATTTTACCCAATTACAGAAATCAGGACCAAAACCTAAGAATTCAAGTGCTTTATTTATGAATGACCATTCAAGAGTATCAAATGCTTTTTCAAAGTCTAAAAGAAGTAGAAGTCCAGGTATATTTTCTTCTTCAGTTCTTTCTATTAAGTCAAAAATAAGTCTTGTACATTCCCCGATGTATCTACCTTTAATAAATCCTAACTGTGTTTCACTAATAATATGTTTGAGCAAAGGTTTAATTCTATTTGCGATGGATGCGGAACATATTTTCATATCAACATTTAAAAGGGTGATAGGTCGCCAGTTTTTTAAATAAAACTTAGATTTCCCTTCTTTTGGGATGCATGTAACAATGCCTTGTCTTTGCGAAATTGATAAAGAGCCTTCTTCAAAGCTATAATTAAAGGAATTAAGTAAATATAACTTAAGGTCATTCCAGAAAAATTTATAAAACTCTGCTGTATACCCATCTACCCCTGGTGATTTATTATTTTTCATGTTTTTTAAGGCATTCAGACATTCTTGAGTTGATAATTTCCCCTCAGCTTCTAACATTTGTTCTTCCGATAAACAATTGAGAAAAGAGTTATTTTTATTGAAAAACATATTTTCATGTTCCGTTTTACAAAATGCATTTTTAGATGAGTATAAATTTTGATAAAATTTTCTCTGTTCTTCCAATATTTTGAATTGATCAGAGATTTCCTCTCCATTTTCGTTGATAACTTTAGGAATAATTTTTTCATTATAATGTCTTTTTTCTAAATTGCAAAAGTAGTTTGTACATTTTTCCCCTTCTGCTTCCCATTTTGCTTTTGCTCTTGCAATTATTCCATTTATTTTTTTTTCTCTTAATGTTTTTAGGCTCTCCTCTATGTTTTGAATTTCAGTTTTTAGTTCCTGATCTGGGTGTAGGGCATATCTATTTTGTGAAATGTTTAATTGTTGTTCAAGTTCAGATTCTTCCCTTTGACTTTTTTTTTTTAGATATGAAGTATAAGAGATAGTTTTCCCTCTTATTGTACATTTTAATAACTCCCAAAATATATGGGGGTTTACAGATAATTCTGTTTCTTCCCCAGTATTTGTATTTGATAGGTTATATTGATTAACAGTGTCTGATATACACTTTTTAATCTCAGCCACATAATAAGTATCATGTAGTAAGCTATTATTGAATTTCCAAGTACCCCTCCCCCTTTCTTGGTTATAAAATTTTAAACTGAGTGAAACAGGAGAATGGTCAGATCGATAGCTAATATCTATATCAGATTTATTTACTAATGATTCAAAATCAGTGGATATCAAAAAATAGTCTAAACGACTTTGTTTATGTTCTGGGCCTCTCCATGTATATCTTTTCTTGTCTGGGTTATTTGCTCTCCAAACATCTACCAAGTCTAAGGAGTTCTTTATTTCTATCAATTTAGTGTGTGCTTTGACATTATTTTTTGTTTTATAATTAAGTGTATCAATTTCATAATCTTGAACTACATTCCAGTCTCCTGCCATAATTATTGAAGAATTTTGAATATTTGAGATTACCTCCTGTACTTCTGAGAAAAAACTTGGATTATCATTATTTGGGCCATATATACCAGCTAAAGTTATTCGATACTCATGAATGGTCATATCCAAAATTAAATAGTTTCCCTCTTTATGTTTATATTCTTTATGAACAGTAACTTTGAATTTGTTATTTAGAAGTATAGCAACTCCCCTGCTGTGTCCAGTGAACGAGCAAAAATAGGCTTGATATCCCCATTCATTTCTCCATTTATTTTCTCTTTCTTTCGTACAATGTGTATCACATAAAATAGTTATATCATATTTTTTATTACATCTATCAAAAATATCTCTGCGTTTTACTTCTTCTGACAGTCCCCTGCAATTCAGAGCCCCTATAGTAACTGCCATAGTACTAGAATATTAACCTAAGTTGTATATATGCATAAAGACATGTATATGTAGTAAAATAAATCAATTGCTTTAATAAATAATAATTGTCAATAAAAGATATGAAGACAAATTTAATCAATATATCAAATTCATAGGCATATTCAAGTTGTGCCGAATGAAAGCAAATAGTTTTTTTATCCCTATTCCCTGACACTGACAAGTTCAACCTAAACACAACAAATCTTATGCATACAAAAATGTAATAAGTGAAAAAAATTATTTTTGAAATAAATAAACCCCCCAAGTTGAACCCCACAAAGGTGATTCCCTGTACTGCCATTCAATATTAAGGAAAACAAAGTCATACTATGCTCTCCGGTTCTTTTCTTTTTATCTTGAGAATTTTGAAAACTACAGTTTATGTAATTTTGTTTCATCTAATAGAATGAAAAATAAGGGGAAAATGATTGAACAAACTAATAGAACACACCCTCGGCACGGAATTGGAAGTAAATGCGTTCCCGGATTACGCCTTTATCCTTCATTGTAAAGAAGTTATTACTGAAATATTTCCAATGACCTACTGCCGGATTTGTCTATACATGTGAGTACATAATAATGTATAATGCATGGTTTGCAAAATAGAAATTGTTTGCAATATTTTATAAATTTTGCCAAATTGCAGTCAGATGCGGTCAACACAAAAAGTTGTTGTTGGAATGTTGCCAAGTTGTTCTTACCGAGCGCCCATATTTATGAGTTTAGTACATGCCTATAACTATTGTAATAAGTCGTGATTTCACCTTAAACTATTTGGGGTTACAAAATAATTTCAGACGCATGGAGGTCGCCATCTTTGTTATTGTTTCTTGAACGCGGACCTCCATGAGAGCACTTGTATATTTCATTCGTACAAAACAAATCATGTGATTAAAACAGCTGATTTTTAAAAACGCGGACCTCGACGAGGACACCCCGGCAATACACAATTTAGAAATTTTATATATTTAAAAATAATGCCAGACAAATAAGGTTAGAATAAATTCTTTTGAAATATTTAAGGACAAAGATAATGACAATAAATGTAAATAACACAATTCAAACATCGATTAACTGAAAAAACAAACTTTTATTATGTACATTGTAAATTAATGTTGTTATCTATGAACGCTTGGTGACCAGCTTCAGGAACGGAGCATCACGTAGATAGATCAATTTAGTTTTCCTTCTAGATTCTGGTGACAAATCCCGTCGTTCTTTCAAAAGTTCACCTCGGCGAACGGAGAGACTGGGCGGTAGATCAGGCACGACACTATATCCTGAGCGAGGCGGCAATTTTATAGCTGCCTTAAGGATATCATCTCGGTCGATCAGACTAGATAGCCTGAGCATGATACTGCGTCTGTCCTCATCACCAGACGGTAGACGGTGGACTGCAGTGAAGAGCATGTTGTCTGCGCGTTCTGCTGGGATGTTCAGAGTATTCTTCAGAAAGACTCTGGTGAATGTCTCTGTAACTTTTGGCAGTTCCCGATGGTTGGGATTTCCTTGAACACCTCTGATTACGACATTCCACTTACGCCCCCATATTTCCAACTTCAACCGTTCAGTTTGTTCCTTTTCTATCAAACTCTCTAGGTTTGGAATGTGTGTGTTGTGAATTGCATGTAGTTCAGAGTTCATGAATTCATTGTTGCTTTGTTTCTAATATAACAAGATGGCTGCCAGCGGGTGGATTAAGTTTAAAATAGGACCTTATAGGAAATACATTCGAATAATTTATTCTAGGGAACCGCTGAATAGAATGAAATCAAACATGGCATAACTGTTCTTCATACGATGCTGACCAATTGCTGTTACTTTGTAGCCAAACCATCAATCAAGATTGCCACAAGCAGGAGACTAAGTTTAATATAAGACCCCAGTGGAAATACATACAAATGCTTCTTCTAGAGGAGCAAAGAATGGAATAAAACCAAACATGGCATAAATTTCCGAATGAGGTGCTGATGAATTGTTGCTACTTATTTGTCAATTAACTGTTCAAGATGGCCACCAGGATGACCATAGTTCAACATAGAACACTATTGGGAAATCTTTTGATTAAATCACTGGACCAATATGAAACAAAATTTTGCCACAAATATTATTAGGGTATCTGTTATGATTTTTATCTATTTTTCATGATTACCAAAACCAATGTAGTATCAGGTGATCGACACCTGTCTTGGAGCCTCTTGTTACAGTTTATTCTGATGTTGTGCTGTTACACCACTGCCGTAAAAAGAAGAGGAATGCGCACTCGCAAACATGTTAGACACCGCTACATCCTGTATGTGCCTGTCTTTAAATTGCTTATATCTGTCATATTTTGTTTCGTTCATTACTTTATTATAAATCAGGCAATAAAGGTTTTCATTTTGGATTTTTCTATTTTTTTTTGTTTCGTCAGCGTTTTTTATAGCCGCCTATAAGGTATGAGTTTTTCTCGTTAATGACGGCCTTATGGTGGCCGATAACTGATTATGACTGGTTCGAACTATTTCGAATAGTTGCCTCATTGGCATTCATTCCACTTTTTATTCTTATATTCAGTCTTTTTAACGTTTTATAAGAGTCGTTTGCTAGGGCATTATAATACATCATGACACATTTCGTACATATATGTTAGATGCCAAGACAAAACCAATTGACACTGAAAGTGACGGTAGATAAAACACAAAACGTAAAAGATACATAATAGATCGATTTTTTTTTATAATAATCAAGTAGATATCCAAAAGTGTAACCCGAATAAATGATAGGCTATTTGTGCATACCTTCAATAGTATGGACAACACAGTGGAGAGAACTATTTGTTATATAAGAAATCACGGAGAACGACAGTATATTTGATCGATTTGTAACTTGTTTAGATACGAAAAAGAAATAACAATTGAGATTTGTAATTGTATACCTTCTACCTTCTTGACGGGTATATTGCATAACTGTTAATGTAACTGCTGATTAACGAGCATATTTAAATAGGAAAACATTGTACTGAGACCTAGGGAACTGTACTTTGTGTTATGGGGAATAGTGTACGTTGTTAGGGAGGGGGAGATAAGCGAAGAAAAGGGAAAGGGAAACGGCGTAATTGTTAACGGTATAAATAAGAAGGTTTAAATGGGTCAATGAACGCTTCTTGTGTTATTTCATTAACTTCCTTAATATTTTGATTAAAGCCGTCGAACACATCATTTTCTGATGGTTACAACAAATATATAAAATTTGACTGTATCTAATATATCAAAAATGTGACCTTCTATTTGACGAATTTTGAATTTATGAAAATTGTTTAAATGACAATTACATATGATCAAATTTTCCCTTTTATATGTTTTCTGCTGTGTTTAAATGCGTGTGGCTAGAAATTACTTGTGAATTCACCGTAAACATTATAATTGAAGGCAACAAATTTTCTTTAATAAATCAAGATAAATTTGAAATTCTATTTCATGTAAAGTCTTGTAGAGAAAATTACCTGATCATTTTAACTTGTGCTTCTTTATTTATGTCGAGTTTTACTCATGTTTATTAAATTAATGATTAATCTTACAGTTTCTGCAAAATCTTCACTGTTGATTGATGACTGACCCCTCAAAATTTTTCAACATAAGTCTTTAAATGAAGAACACATAAGATGACTTTGGTATCTTTCGCTTTTCTTTAAAGGATTCTTTTTTTTTCTGTGTACACATTTCTAGCTTTAAAAAACTTCAAATTGTTAGATGTGATCAAACGAAATTCATTTACTGGTATCTATGATGAGTGTATTTACAACCACTGGGTCGATGCCACTGCTGGTGGAGATTTATTTACACGAGGGTATCACAAGTCCAATAGTCAGCACTTTTTGTGCTGACATGAATTGTTATTGATATGGTCATATTCATAAATTTCCGGTTTACAAATTTAAATTTTTTTTTGAAATACCAAGGCTTTTCTACCTCAGACATAGATTACCTTAGCTGTATTTGGCAAAACTTTAAGGAATTTCGGTTCTCAATGCCCTCTAATTCGTACTTTATTTGGCCCTTTTAACTTTTTTGGATTCGAGCGTCACTGATGAGTCTTTTGTAGACGAAACGCGCGTCTGGTGTTTATACTAAATTTAGTCCTGTATCAATGATGAGTTGATTTACAACCACTAGGTCGATGCCACTGCTGGTGGAGATTTATTTCCCCGAGGGTATCACAAGCCCAGTAGTCAGCACTTTTTGTGCTGACATGAATTGTCATTGATTTGGTTATATTTATAGATTTCCTGTAAGGTTAACAAATTTTTTGAAATACTAAGGCTTTTCTTCCTCAGGCATTGATTACCTTAGTTGTATTTGGCAAAACTTTCAGGAACTTTGGTTCTCAATGCTCTTCAACTTAGTACTTTATTTGGACTTTTTAACTTTATTCGATTCGAGCGTCACTGATGAGTCTTTTGTAGACGAATCACTCGTCTGGCGAATATTCTAAATTTAGTCCGGGTATCTATGATGAGTTTATTTATTATGAAGAATCAAATTTGTTACGCATGTGTAATTGACATATGAACTATTTACAAAACGAATTTAATACAAAAAAAATAGTTGGAATATCGACAGATTGTAATGATTTGGTTTGAGAGTAGATTCTTGAAACCGGGAAGACAACAGTTTTCTGTAACATTAACTCAAGGAGAGCATGGAGGGTGTACGTGTAAGTTATATATGTCTATATGTCTATCGAGTCATTTGAATGCGTTGAAATGGCTACGATATAGTTTATCATCTTATAAAATATTATTACATTGATCGCAATGAATTACATAATTAATTTCATTAAAAAGTCAATTGCCAATGTAATGAAAAGAATAACTAAACAAATTTAGTCTTAGATGCATGATTTTTTTAGTAGTTGTTAGAGGTCTTGAACTACCTCTCAGTTAATTGCCAGTACTCTCAGATCTGTACCTAGTGTCTGTTTTGTTGTTGGGATGTACACGAATCATTTCCACTTGTATGTTTGTCCATCTGATGAGTTAAGCCGTTTTCAACTGATTTTTATAGTTCGTTTTAATGTTGTACTTATATACCATTGTCCCAGGTAAGGGGAGGGTTGGGATCTTGCTAACAAGTTTAACCCCGCCACATTATTTATGTTTGTGCCTGTCCCAAGTCAGGAGCCGGTAATTCAGTTGTTGTCGTTTTTTATGTGTTACATAATTGTTTTTTGTTCTTTTTTTATAGAAATTATGCCGCTTGTTTTCTCGTTTAATTGTTTTACATTATCATTTCTGGGCCTTTTATAGCTGACTATGCGGTATGAGATTTGATCATTGTTGGAAGGCGTACGATGAACTACAGTTGTTTTAAAATTTCCGTGTTGTTTTGGTCTCTTGTGGAGAGTTGTCTCATTGGCAATCATATCACATGATCTCTTTTATATTTAAAATGTTGATGGTAAATATTTAAAAAAAGACACTATTCTCTATTTTTATCGTCATTGTTATATTCTGACATTTTCATATTTGAAAACCCGTAATATTGTGATTCGTTATCATAATTAACATTTAAGTGTTTCAGTGACTTTTGTCTTCGAAGCATGTTTTTTTATTAGTTGTTAGTGGCTTCGAACTAGCTGTCAGTTAACTGCGAGTACTCTCAGATCTTTACCTAGTGTCATTTTGTTGTTGGAATGTACAAGTAACCGGCAAAGTCCACTTTTTAGCTCACCTGGCCCAAAATGGTCAGTTGACCCCTTTAGGAGTTATTGCCCTTTAATGTTAATGTCTAACCATTTTCGTAAATTTTATATTTATTTTTTACAAAAATCTTCTCCTCTGAAACTGCCGGGCCAAATTAATTTAAACTTGGCCACAATCTTCGGGGTCTCTAGTTTAAAAAAATTGTGGCGTGACCCGCCAAACCAACCAAGATGGCCGCCATGGCTAAAAATAGAACATAGGGGTGAAATGCAGATCTTGGCTTATAACTCAAAAACCAAAGCATTTAGAGCAAATCTGACATGGGGGTAAAATTGTTTATCAGGTCAAGATCTATCTGCCCTGAAATTTTCAGATAAATCAGAAAACCAGTTGTTGGGTTGCTCTTCCTGAATTGGTAATTTTAAGGAAATTTTGCTGTTTTTGGTTATTATCTTGAATATTATTATAGATAGAGATAAACTGTAAACAGCAATAATGTTCAGCAAAGTAAGATTCACAAATAAGTCAACATGACCAAAATGGTCAATTGACCCCCTAAGGAGTTATTGTCCTTTATAGTCAATTTTAAACATTTTTTTTATAACAAATTTTAAATTTTTAATACCGGTAACATGTTCTACAGAAACTACTGGGCCAAGTTCATTATAGATTGTGATAATTGTAAGCAACAAGAATGTTCAGTAAAGTAAGATGTACAAACATATCACCATCACCAAAACACAATTTTGTCATTAATCCATCTGCTTCCTTTGTTTGATATTCACATAGACCAAGGTGAGCGACACAGGCTCTTGAGAGCCTCTAGTTTGTCCATCTAATGAGTTACGCTTTTTCAACTGATTTTTATAGTTGGTTTTTATGTTGTACTGTTATACCACTGTCCCAGGTTGGGGAGGGTTGGGATCCCGCTAACATATTTAACCCTGCCACATTATGTATGCATGTGCCTATCCAAAGTCAGGAGTCTGTAATTCAGTGGTTTTCGTTTGTTTATGTGTTACATATTTGTTTTCGTTAATTTTTTTTTATATAAATAAGGCCGTTAGTTTCCTCGTTTAAATTGTTTTACATTTTCATTTCGGGACCTTTTATAGCTGACTATGCGGTATGGGTTTTGCTCATTGTGGAAGGCCGTACGGTGACCTATAATTGTTAATTTCTGTGTTATTTTGGTCCCTTGTTAAAGAGTTGTCTTTTTGGCAATCATACCACATCTTCTTTTTTTATAAAAGATTTCAAATATCGAAAAATATTAAACTCGTGACCGAACAAAACTGATAAATAACTCACATTCAAGATTCCTTTATTAACCAATAATACGCCAGAGAAATTCTATTCAGTGAACTGATTGTTTTCTTTAATTCCAAAACGAATGTTGGTTTTCTAAAATCTGTTTTCCAAAAACGAAAATATATAGCTTGTTGTTCGGTGTGAGCCAATGCTCCATGTTGAAGGCCGTACATTGACCTATAATGGTTCACTTTTTTAAATTGTTATTTAGAGTGAGAGTTTTCTCATTGGCACTCACACCACATCTTTCTATATCTATATATATGGAATTTCTTGTTGAAGATTGACACGTGCAAACCAAATGACTATGTCAACACCTGCAATTTTTTTTTAATCTATAACATTACTTACTTACTTTTTCCTTATAATATAAAACTTGTTTGCCTTGATTTTTAAATTGTAAGAGACCTAATTGGACACTTTTTAAATCATTGACCAAACATTATGAAATTAATAGTCAGAGTTCGTATATATCATATATAAACATACATCAAAGAAAAAAATATTAACTGTTAAAAATGAATTTTTAACATTTTTTTCTGCAAATATATAGAAGAAAAAGAAACATTACATAGTACGCATTCAACATATCACATATTATTCGTAAACTGAATTGGTTTTTGGCATGTACAGTAAGAAATCATATTACGATATAGAACAAAAATATTGATTAAAATGGTAGGTATGCTACCAAAATATACATATCAAAAACCTAGCCTGTCTTCAAAAAGATATAGGAAGAAGTGGTGTAAGTACCAATGAGACAACTCTCCATTCAAATAACAATTTATAAAAGTAAAAAGTAAAAACACAAAAAATACTGAACTCCGAGGAAAATTCAAAAAGAAAAATCAAAAATCAAAAGGCAAAATCAAAAGTCCAAACACATCAAACGAATAAATAACAACTGTAATATTCCTGACTTGGTACAAGCATTTTCTATTGTAAAAAATGGTGGATTGAACCTGGTTTTATAGCTAGCTAAACCTCTCACTTGTATGACAGTCGCATCAATATTGTGTGATCATCTTAATCACTATAAAAACAACAAATGTAACGAAGAAGCACAAAAAGGCATACATCAAATTTTACATACTCATTTTGTTTATCTTTTACGACTTTACTTATCTATGTAAAGTCTACCCGTGAATGATGGAAGGTTTTCGGTACTGGTGTAAAATTGCGCGTTTGAAATTCGCAAACCATTATAAAACCATTATAAAAAAAACCATAACAGATCAATATACAGCCTTCAACACGGAGCCTTGGCTCACAACGAACAACAAGCTATAAAGGGCCCTAAACTTACTGGTGTAAAACCATTCAATCGGGAAAACCAACGGTCTAATCTATATAAAAAAACGAGAAACGAGAAACACGTATAAATTACATAAACAAACGACAACTACTGTACATCATATTTATGACTTTGAACATATGCAAACATTTGCAGCGGGATTAAACGTCTTATTAGTACCAAACCTTCTCCTTTTTTTTGAAACAATAGCATAATATCACAACATAGAAAAACACACGATAAAATATCAATTTGCAGGCTTAACTCAATCAAAATACGTAAATTAACACAGTACTATGAACAAATAAATTTGATCTGCGATATCTGAATGCACATGCACAGTTAATAAAATATAAGGGACAAAAATTCAACGCCAAAAAGCAAAAAAAACAAGTCCAACCAAAGCCATGGCAGGACACCACTGCGAAATATTTAAATTGGTACCGTTGATTTTATTAACCCTTCGAAAATAATCACTTTTGAAAAAAACCGGTTTTGATAATAAATCTTGAAGTTTATACACTTGTAGTACGAACAAGTGAAAATTAGAAGATAATTCAAATAATCATAGCTGGTATATAGACAAGATCCATATTGATTTAAAATAACAAAAAAGCATTATGAACAGTAACAACAGGTCGAATTAACAAGAAAATACGATTTGAGAGTACTCGCAGTTACTGAACAACACATGTGAAATAGATATTAAAATTATTGCAGTTCAAATGCATCGTCAAAGTTCAATGTTAAAGGTTAACAAAACCAACCAAATCATAGTTATGTTTTCAAATACCAAGATTCCAACTTATTGGTAATGTAAATGTTGTTAAGAAAAACATTATTATTTCTTTTAATTCAGGTGGTTTCTTTTTAATTGATTATCTTTGAATTTGTATTTTATCCAAGTGAACTGCACAACAAATAAAACATTTAGTAAATTGGTTAATTTTCCTGACAAATGAAAAATTGGGGTATCAGTAGTCCAGTAAACTATTCCGTGACCTATTTTGATCTAATCGTCACTGATGAGTCTTATGTAGACAAAACGCGCGTCTGGTGTATCAAATTATAAGCTTGGTACCTTTTATAATTTTTAACAACATTAGTTCGATCATGGTTGATAAAAAAAAATTAACACTCTTTCAGTTGTGTTAAACGACAGATTAAATGAATGTAATTTAGAAATTTGAAAGACGAATCAAGTCGAGTTTACTTCAGTAAAGACTAGAATTAAGATTTGAAATTCATTGGATCAAATGACAATTTTTACAAACCGAAAAATGAAAAATAAAAGCGATGAACTTTACATTTAAGATATAATATCTGAATATTTTCAAATATTGAAAATACTCAAAAAACATTATTGTATTCAGTATTTTTTATCTGATATTGAACAATGTTTGAGTATTATATGATGTGAAGATCATGATGATGCATTTTTATTAAAATTTTATAAGACCAATTTATATGTATAAAAATCTCCTCATTCCCAAGATATTTAACCATATCTTTGAACCGGGGCCGATGGGAAATAAGTCAGCATACACATTAAAGTTTACGATATGGATATATGATTCGAGGAAAGGCTACAATATTTGACAATGTTTGAGTATTATATGATTTGACGATCATGGTGTTGCATTTTTATTACACAATATATATAGTATACCAGAGAGTCATGGTAGTTTTCAACTATTTGAAGGATTTGAAGAGAGAGAATGTCGAATAATGATCGTTATGAGCCTGAAATAGCAGCATCATTATAATTACTAGTATCACAATACTTTACTGTTCAGCAAAAAAAAAGAATATAAGAAACGTAAGAAGAATGTACTTCATTGTTATCTATATCCGATAGTGATGACACATAATTGTTTTTTTCTCTTGTAAAAAATTCAGTTATTTTAAAATTTTATCAGACAAATTTATGTGTATAAAAATGTTATCATGATTTTAAATTATGTTTGTACTACATTGCAATTGCATCATTATCTTTATAGTACTTTCAATGTTTGCCACACAAGCAATAAAATCTTCTATTTTGTGTGTCTTTTTATCAGTTGTAGAAGACAGTATAGAAACGAGTCCAGAAAGCGCAGAAACAGATCATTTACAAGATAACAATGGTGACACTGGTTTTGACGGTATGTTGCACAAAACTGAAAACAAAATAACTAACTTATACCTCTAAATAGAGACGTATAACAATTAACAAAATCACTGATCAAAGACCACACAATCAGCTTATTTTAACAGTAGACAGAATATCTATGTTATGTCACAACAGAATAGTAGAGCAAGGAACCTCGATGTAAGGCCCTGTCAAGGTGTTTTATCTAAAAAATAAAATAATCAAATGCAATCTAATGAGTATGCTAAATATATCAAATATAAAACGAAAATTGTATCTGCTTCATATTTATAAAGTTTTAACATGTCAACTTAAAATTGATTTAATACTTTACTGTACAGCAAAAAGTAGAATATAAGAAACGTCAGAGGAATGTGCTTCATTGTTACCTATATCCGATAGTGATGACACATAATTGTTTATTTCTCTTGTGAAAAATTCAGTCATTTAAAAATTTTATCAGACTAATTTATATGTAAAAAAAATTATCATGATTTTAAATTATGTTTGTACTTCATTGCAATTGCATCATTATCTGTATAGTTCTTTCAATGTTTGCCATACACGCAATAAAATTTTGTGTGTCTTTTTATCAGTTGTAGAAGACAATATAGAAACGAGTCCAGAAAGCGCAGAAACAGATCATTTACAAGATAACAATGGTGAAACTGATTTTGACGGTATGTTGCACAAAACTGAAAACAAAATTAACTAACTTATACCTCTAAATAGAGACGTATAACAATTAACAAAATCACTGATCAAAGACCACACAATCAGCTTATTTTACCAGTAGACAGAATATCTATGTTATGTCACAAAAGAAGAGTAGAGCAAGGAACCCGATGTAAGGCCATGTAAAGGTGTTTTATCTAAAATAAAATAAAAATGTAATCTAATAAGTATGCTAAATATATCAAATATAAAACGAAAATTGGATCTTGTTCATATTTATAAACATGTCAACTTGAAATAGATAAAGATTTATTTTTCGTCCTTTTTTCTTAAATTTTGTAACCCTTTATCACCTTTTTTATGATATTGTAAGCATCCCTACTCCGTTGAAATTTGTGTTGTAAAGTACATAAATGGTTAAGAAAGAATATTTCATCCTAAATATTTGTGGGTCAATGGTGATGCCACTGTTTTTTGTTCAGAAAACATCAGAAATTTTGCAGAATGCTTCTAAAAATAAGGTTTTCACGAAATTGCCCTTCATAATGACGCCAATATACGTCACTAATGACACTATTAGTAAAACTACGTTTTAACCGAAACAATTCGACATTTCAACATATGTCTTAACCAAGTTTCGTCGAAAAGTTCTGATTTTAGAACCAAAATTGTGATGTAAATCAGCCCGTTTTACAACTGAAACAAAGTTGACAGCAACTGTAAGCCTAATTTACTGATTACAAATACAAGGCATGTTATTTTGTATCACACTCAACAATTGCAAACGAAACGAAAATGTCGTCAAAGAGCATTCAAACCCGATAGTTACAAAACAAATCACAACCGAGCTCGACGAAACATAGGCGTTTGAACCAATACGTTAAATGGCTGACATCAGAAGGTACAGTTGATATAACATCCCTAATGTGCCTCAAACAGAGAAACACACATATTGATTAAATACATCTATGCAAAAATATTAGACATGATACTATATTTAGTAATCGACCAAGCTTAGTCATTTTTTCTATTTAGAATGCAAAAGACTCTTGAGATGTTAAACCTTTAAAAGTAATTGCAGAACTGATTTTCCATAGAATTGAGCTTTTTTTTCTGAAGCCGCTTTACACTGGTTCTTTCGGGATTCATATTTTTCAAATCTCCTCATTCCCAAGATATTTAACCATATCTTTGAACCGGGGCCGATGGGAAATAAGTCAGCATACACATTAAAGTTTACGATATGGATATATGATTCGAGGAAAGGCTACAATATTTGACAATGTTTGAGTATTATATGATTTGACGATCATGGTGTTGCATTTTTATTACACAATATATATAGTATACCAGAGAGTCATGGTAGTTTTCAACTATTTGAAGTATTTGAAGAGAGAATGTTGAATAATGATCGTTCTGAGCCTGAAATAGCCGCTTCATTATAATTACTAGTATCACAATACTTTACTGTTCAGCAAAAGGTGGAATATAAGAAACGTAAGGAGAATGTGCTTCATTGTTACCTATATCCGATAGTGATGACACATAAGTGTTTATTTCTCTTGTGAAAAATTCAGTCGATTATAATTTTATCACACCAATTTATATGTATAAAAATGTTATCATGATTTTAAATTAGTTTTGTACTACATTGCAATTGCATCATTATCTGTATAGTACTTTCAGTGTTTGCAATACAAGCAATAAAATCTTTTTTTTTTTGTTGTTGTCTTTTTAACAGTTGTAGAAGACAGTATAGAAGCGAGTCAAGAAAGCGCAGAAACAGATCAATTACAAGTTCACAATGGTGATACTGATTTTGACGGTATGTTGCACAAAACTGAAAACAAAATTAACTAACTTATACCTCTTAATAGAGACGTATAACATAACGTGTCAAAAAGTCACTGATCAAGGAACACACAATCAGCTTATTTCAACAGAAGACATTAAATTGAGAATAAAAATAGGGAATGTATCAAAGAGACAACAACCCGACAATAGAAAAAAACAATAGCAGAAGGTCACCAACAGGTCTTCAATGTAACGAGAAATGCCCGCACCCGGAGGCGTCCTTCAGGTGGCCCCTAAACAAGTATATACGAGTTCGATGATAATGAACGCCATACTAATTTCAAAATTGTACACAAGAAACTACAATTGAAATAATACAAGACTAACAAAGACCAGAGGCTCCTGACTTGGGAGAATATCTGTGTTATGTCACAACAGTAGAGTAGAGCAAGGAACCCGATGTAAGGTTTTGACGGTATGTTGCACAAAACTGAAAACAAAATAACTATCTCCGATAGTGATGACACATAATTGTTTATTTCTCTTGTGAAAAATTCAGTCATTTTAAAATTTTATCAGACCAATTTATATGTATAAAAATGTTATCATGATTTTAAATTATGTTTGTACTACATTGCAATTGCATCATTATCTTTATAGTACTTTCAATGTTTGCCACACAAGCAATAAAATCTTCTATTATGTGTGTCTTTTTAGCAGTTGTAGAAGACAGTATAGAAACGAGTCCAGAAAGCGCAGAAACAGATCATTTACAAGATAACAATGGTGACACTGGTTTTGACGGTATGTTGCACAAAACTGAAAACAAAATAACTAACTTATACCTCTTAATAGAGACGTATAACAACTAACGTGGCAAAAAGTCACTGATCAAAGACCACACAATCAGCTTATTTTAACAGTAGACAGAATATCTATGTTATGTCACAACAGAATAGTAGAGCAAGGAACCCCGATGTAAGGCACTGTCAAGGTGTTTTATCTAAAAAATAAAATAATCAAATGCAATCTAATGAGTATGCTAAATATATCAAATATAAAACGAAAATTGTATCTGCTTCATATTTATAAAGTTTTAACATGTCAACTTAAAATTGATTTAATACTTTACTGTACAGCAAAAAGTAGAATATAAGAATCGTCAGAAGAATGTGCTTCATTGTTACCTATATCCGATAGTGATGACACATAATTGTTTATTTCTCTTGTGAAAAATTCAGTCATTTTAAAATTTTATCAGACCAATTTATATGTATAAAAATGTTATCATGATTTTAAATTATGTTTGTACTACATTGCAATTGCATCATTATCTTTATAGTACTTTCAATGTTTGCCACACAAGCAATAAAATCTTCTATTATGTGTGTCTTTTTAGCAGTTGTAGAAGACAGTATAGAAACGAGTCCAGAAAGCGCAGAAACAGATCATTTACAAGATAACAATGGTGACACTGGTTTTGACGGTATGTTGCACAAAACTGAAAACAAAATAACTAACTTATACCTCTTAATAGAGACGTATAACATAACGTGGCAAAAAGTCACTGATCAAAGACCACACAATCAGCTTATTTTAACAGTAGACAGAATATCTATGTTATGTCACAACAGAATAGTAGAGCAAGGAACCCCGATGTAAGGCACTGTCAAGGTGTTTTATCTAAAAAATAAAATAATCAAATGCAATATAATGAGTATGCTAAATATATCAAATATAAAACGAAAATTGTATCTGCTTCATATTTATAAAGTTTTAACATGTCAACTTAAAATTGATTTAATACGAAATTCCCCTTCATAATGACTCCTTTATACGTCACTAATACAACATTTTGGAATTTTGGATCCTCAATGCTCTTCAACTTTGTATTTATTTAGCTTTTAAACTATTTTGATCTGAGCGTCACTGATGAGTCATATGTATAGACGAAACGAGCGTCTGGCGTATACATATTTATCAAAAGTAACAGGATTATAATTTTATACGCCAGACGTCACTGATGAGCGTCACTGATGAGTCTTATGTAGACGAAACGCGCGTCTGGCGTATAAAATATAATCCTGGTACTTTTGATAACTATTCACACCACTGGGTCGATGCCACTGCTGGTGGACGTTTCGTCCCCGAGGGTATCACCAGCCCAGTAGTCAGCACTTCGGTGTTGACATGAATATCAATTATATGGTCATTTTTATAAATTTTCTGTTTACAAAGCCTTGCATTTTTCGAAAAACTAAGGATTTTCTTACCCCAGGAGTAGATAACCTTAGCCGTATTTGGCACAACATTTTGGAATTTTGGATCCTCAATGCTCTTCAACATTGTATTTATTTGTCTTATGTAGACGAAACGCGCGTCTGGCGTACAAAATTATAATCCTGGTACTTTTGATAACTATTTACACCACTGGGTCGATGCCCCTGTTGGTGGACGTTTCGTCCCCGAGGGTATCACCAGCCCAGTAGTCAGCACTTCGGTGTTGACATGAATATCAATTATATGGTCATTTTTATAAATTTTCTGTTTACAAAACTTTGAATTTTTCGAAAAACTAGTAAGGATTTTCTTACCCCAGGAGTAAATTACCTTAGCCGTATTTGGCACAACATTTTGGAATTTTGGATCCTCAATGCTTTTCAACTTTGTATTTATTTGGCTTTTTAACTATTTTGATCTGAGCGTCACTGATGAGTCTTATGTAGACGAAACGCGCGTCTGGCGTATACAATTATAATCCTAGTACTTTTGATAACTATTTACACCACTGGGTCGATGCCACTGCTGGTGGACGTTTCGTCCCTGAGGGTATCACCAGCCCAGTAGTCAGCACTTCGGTGTTGACATGAATATCAATTATATGGTCATTTTTATAAATTTTCTGTTTACAAAACTTTGAATTTTTCGAAAAACTAAGGATTTTCTTACCCCAGCAGTAGATTACCTTAGCCGTATTTGGCACAACATTTTGGAATTTTGGATCCTCAATGCTCTTCAACCTTGTATTTATTTGGCGTTTTAACTATTTTGATCTGAGCGTCACTGATGAGTTTTATGTAAACGAAACGCGCGTCTGGCGTATAAAATTATAATCCTGGTACTTTTGAGAACTAATTAACCAAGTTTCGTTGGAAAGTTCCGATTTTAGAACCAAACTAGTGATGTAAATCAGCCCGTTTTACAACTGAAACAACGTTGACAGCAACTGTAAGACAAATTTACTGATTACAAATACAAGGCATGTTATTTTATATCACACTCCACAATTGCAAACGAAACGAAAATGTCGTCAAAGAGCATTCAAAACCAATAGTTACAAAACAAATCACAACCGAGCTCGACGAAACATAGGCGTTTGAACCAATACGTTAAATGGCTGACATCAGAAGGTACAATTGATATAATATCCCTAATGCACTTCAAACAGAGAAACACACATATTGATTAAATACATCTATGCAAAAATATTGGACATGATACTATATTTAGTAATCGACCAATTGCAAGCCTAGTCATTTTTGCTATTTAGAATGCAAAGGACTCTTGGGATGTTAAACCTTTAAAAGTTATTGCAGAACTGATTTTCCATAGAATTGAGCTTTTTTTTCTGAAGCCGCTTTACACTGGTTCTTTCGGGATTCACATTATTCAAATCTCCTCATTCCCAAGATATTTAACCATGTCTTTGAAACGGATCCGATGGGAAATAAGTCAGCATACAAATTAAAGTTTACGATGTGGATATTTGATTCGAGGAAAGGCTACAATATTTGACAACGTTTGAGAATTATATGATTTGACGATCATGGTGTTGCATTTTTATTACACAATATATATATCATATTAGAGAGTCATGGTAGTTTTCAACTCTTTGAAGGATTTGAAGAGAGAATGTTGAATAATGATCGTTATGAGCCTGAAATAGCAGCTTCATTATAATTACTAGTATCACAATACTTTACTGTTCAGCAAAAAGTAGAATATAAGAAATGTAAGAAGATGTGCTTCATTGTTACCTATATCCGATAGTGATGACACATAATTGTTTTTTTTTTCTCTTGTGAAAAATTCAGTCGATTAAAATTTTATCAGACCAATTCATATGTATAAAAATGTAATCATGATTTTAAATTATTTTTGTACTACATTGCAGTTGCATCATTATCTGTATAGTACTTTCAATGTTTGCCATACAAGCAATACAATCTTCTATTTTGTGTCTTTTTAGCAGCAGTAGAAGGCAGTATAGAAACGAGTCCAAAAAACGCAGAAACAGATCATTTACAACATAACAATGGTGATACTGATTTTGACGGTATGTTGCACAAAACTGAAAACAAAATTAACTAACTTATACCTCTTAATAGAGACGTATAACATAACGTGTCAAAAAGTCACTGATCAAGGAACACACAATCAGCTTATTTCAACAGAAGACATTAAATTGAGAATAAAAATAGGGAATGTATCAAAGAGACAACAACCCGACAATAGAAAAAAACAATAGCAGAAGGTCACCAACAGGTCTTCAATGTAACGAGAAATGCCCGCACCCGGAGGCGTCCTTCAGGTGGCCCCTAAACAAATATATACTATTTCAGTGATAATGAACGCTATACTAATTTCCAAATTGTACACAAGAAACTAAAATTAAAATAATACAAGACTAACAAAGACCAGAGGCTCCTGACTTGGGAGAATATCTATGTTATGTCACAACAGAAGAGTAGAGCAAGGAACCCGATGTAAGGCCCTGTAAAGGTGTTTATTTAAAATAAAATAATCAAATGCAATCAAATAAGTATGCTAAATATATCAAATATAAAACGAAAATTATATCTGCTTCATATTTATAAAGTTTTAACATGTCAACTTAAAATTGATTTAATTTTCGTCCATTTTTCTATAAATTTGTAACTTTTTGTTACCTTTTCTAATGATATTGTATGCATCCCTACTCCGTTGAATTTTTTTTTGTAAAGTACATAAATGGTGAAGAAAGAGTAGTTCATCCTCAATATGGGTAGGTCAATGGTGATGCCACTGTTATCTGTTCAAAACTGTCAGATATTTTGCAGAATTCTACTAAAAATGAGGTTTTCACGAAATTCCCCTTCATAATGACGCCACTATACGTCACTTATGACACTTTTAGTAAAACTATGTTTTAACTCAAACAATTCGACATTTTAACATATGTCTTAACCAAGTTTCGTTGGAAAGTTCCGATTTTAGAACCAAACTAGTGATGTAAATCAGCCCGTTTTACAACTGAAATAACGTTGGCAGCAACTGTAAGACAAATTTACTGATTACAAATACAAGGCATGTTATTTTATATCACACTCCACAATTGCAAACGAAACGAAAATGTCGTCAAAGAGCATTCAAAACCAATAGTTACAAAACAAATCACAACCGACCGAGTTCGACGAAACATAGGCGTTTGAATCAATACGTTAAATGGCTGACATCAGAAGGTACAATTGATATAATATCCCTAATGCGGGGTTCACACATTGCCGATTATTGCTCCCGTTTGAGATCAGACAGCGATACGACACGAAAAGTGAAAAAGTCGGATTAGTATCCTCAATTATCTGGAATGTCCTATTATTGTCTGAACACAGTCGTTTTAGTTCGTAACAGATTCCTACTGGTCGGGAAGGGTCCGAATAGTTCGGCAAAGCACCCCGACAGTTAGGTGCGTCCCGTAACATTCGGGGAAACTCAGCCGATTTTGTCTAGTCGGATTACAGTCGTGCCTATGTCGTGACAGATTCTGCTGTATCGGATCGAATTCCTAACAATGTTCTGTGTATTCGGGACGGTGTCCTGTGGAACGGGAATGATCTGGAGAAATTTTTCATTGCTGTTTTTCTGCCGATTGAGTCCAGATTGTATCCAGATCTTGTCGATTGCGAACCGTTTTTGCCGAAACCGTTCCGAAACAGTCCCGTTATTAATTCTAAATTCGTCAATGATACCCACGTCAGAGTCCCGACAATTACAGAATACAATACGACTGAGACCAGACAAAGCCGTTTGTAATGCGATAGAGCAGACCGTGATAGGATTACGTTCCGACAGTACCTGATCATCCCGAGTATGCCGACAGTTTTCGAACGGATAACTTCCGTCAGCGTCGGTTCACTGTCTTGTCACTATCTGATCTCTGTCGGATTACATTCGGTAGAATCGGGACGCAGTCGTGACAGACTCGGTCGAATTTTACCTGGCGAAAGATACAAAGCGGATTAAAAGCGGATTTAGAACGGGATTATAGGGATAAATTCGCTTGGAAACGGTTGAATATCGTTGCTTCCTGAACACTATCTGATTGTTGTCGTGATTAAATTTTTGTTTTTACAAATTTTAATTAAAGTTTGAATTTCCATCCACGATTCATAGGATCTTGATCAGACTTTTAATAAATTTTAATCAGATTGGACCTATCAAGGACGGCAGTAAAAATCGTGAATGTGTGACCCCAGCTTAATGCGCTTCAAACAGAGAAACACACATATTGATTAAATACATCTATGCAAAAATATTGAACATGATACTATATTTAGTATTCGACCAAGCTTAATCATTTTAACTATTTATAATGCAAAGGACTCTTGGGATGTTATTAACTAGTATCACAATACTTTACTGTTCAGAAAAAAGTAAAATATAAGAAACGTAAGAAAAATGTACTTCATTGTTACCTATATCCGATAGTGATGACACATAAGTGTTTATTTCTCTTGTGAAAAATTCAGTCGATTATAATTTTATCACACCAATTTATATGTATAAAAATGTTATCATGATTTTAAATTAGTTTTGTACTACATCGCAATTGCATCATTATCTGTATAGTACTTTCAATGTTTGCCATACAAGCAATAAAATCTTTTTTTTTTGTTGTTGTCTTTTTAACAATTGTAGAAGACAGTATAGAAATGAGTCCAGAAAGCGCAGAAACAGATCAATTACAAGTTAACAATGATGACACTGATTTTGACGGTATGTTGCACAAAACTGAAAACAAAATTAACTAACTTATACCTCTAAATAGAGACGTATGACAATTAACGTGGCAAAAAGTTACTGATCAAAGACCACACGATCAGCTTATTTTAACAGTAGACAGAATATTTATATTAGCAAGGAACCCAATGTAAGGCCCTGTAAAGTTGTTTTATCTAAAATAAAATAGTCAAATGCAATCTAATAAGTATGCTAAATATATCAAATATAAAACGAAAATTGTATCTGCTTCATATTTATAAACATGTCAAGTTCAAATAGATAAAGATTTAATTTTTGCCCATTTTCTATAAATTTGTAACCTTTTATTACCTTTTTCGTGATATTGTATGCATTCCTACTCTGTTGAAATTTTTGTTGTAAAGTACATAAATGGTTAAGAAAGAATATTGCATCCTAAAGATTTGTGGGTCAATGGTGATGCCACTATTATCTGTTTAGAAAACTGTCAGAATTCTTCTAAAAATCAGGTTTTCACGAAATTCCCCTTCATAATGACGCCACTATACGTCACTTAAGACACTATCAGTAAAACTATGATTTAACTGAAACAATTCGACATTTTTACATATGTCTTAACCAAGTTTCGTCGAAAAGTTCCGATTTTAGAACCAAAATTGTGATGTAAATCAGCCCGTTTTACAACTGAAACAACGTTGACAGCAGCTGTAAAACAAATTTACTGATTACAAATACAAGGCATGTTAATTTATATCACACTCCACAATTGCAAACGAAACGAAAATGTCGTCAAAGAGCATTCAAAACCAATAGTTACAAAACAAATCACAACCGAGCTCGACAAAACATTGTCGTTTGAATCAATACGTTAAATGGCTGACATCAGAAGGTACAGTTGATAAAATATCCCTAATGCGCCTCTAACAGAGAAACACACATATTTATTAAATACATCTATGCAAAAATATTGGACATGATACTATATTTAGTAATCGACCAAGCTTAATCATTTTTGCTATTTAGAATGCAAAAGACTCTTGGGACGTTGAACCTTTAAAAGTTATTGCAGAACTGATTTTCCATACAATTGAGCTTTATTTTCTGAAGCCGCTTCACACTGGTTCTTTCGGGATTCACATTTTACAAATCCCTTCATTTCCAAGATATTTAACCATATCTTTGAAACGGATCCAATGGGAAATAAGTCACCATAAACATTCACGTTAACATTACGATATGGAAATATGATTCCAGGAAAGGCTTTAATTCTGGACGACTTAAATGAATAGCACAAATTCACAACTCTGAAGCAATGTACCGTTAATATTATTTAAATAGAATAAGGAGAAGGATGAAAGATACCAGAAGGACATTCAAACTCATAAATCGAAAATAAATTGACAACGCCCTGACTAATAAAATACAAACAAACGAATAATAGTACACAAGCCCCATCATAGAAAACAAACTAAAAACCAAGCAACGCAAATCCCATCAAAACCTGGGTTGATTTCCGGGATTCGGAAAGGGTGAGCAAATACTGCTCCACATGTGGCACCCGTCTCGAGTTGCTCATATTATGTGTAATTGTGTTTAGACATCTACATGTATATATCCTAATAAAATTTAGAACGGAAATGGTGAATAAGGGCCTTCATTGAAGCGAGAAAATCCCGCAACCCGAGGTGGGACACAGCCCCTGTATAAGATGTACTAGTTCAGTGGAAATGGACATCTATTCTATACTATTAAACGAGAAGACCTCATTTTTGGTGTCGCTTCTCTTCTTTCCACAATAAATTAGTCATCATGCCTCTGTGTCCTATGGGTACAGTGCATAATCGCATTTGTCATCCATTCATATGATTATTCAGATTGAGTTATTTTGGGTGAAAAACGGGAAAAAAGACGTCCGGATATGTTTCCGTCATTGGGCAAAATTTTAAGTCAGATTAGACTTCCGGTTTATATTGTATTCTTTGAACATACATTAATACTACGAATACAGTGTATTTTCTGTCTTATATCTTAAAATTTAAGTCAAATTAGACCTCCGGTTTGCGTTTTTTTTTTACTTTGAAAACAATACATATACTACGAATAAGGTGTATTTTCTGTCTGATATCATTTTCAAGTTTACTATCCACGGCAGTCACAGGGTTTATTTAATAGAGAGGATCTGAATAATATATCAATGACCGCTCTGGATCAATTATTAAACTGAGAATTGACTGCAAAAAGAAAATACACTTTCGGGACGTCTGGAACGGGTGTTTTTAAGATAGAAATTTCAAGATTGACCATTTCGGGATCCAGGATTTCTTTTTTCGAATATCGGTCTGAATAATATATCAATGACCGCTGTGGATCAATCATTAAAATGAGAATTAACTGTGAAAAGAAAATACACTTTCGGGACGTCTGGAACGGGTGTTTTTAATATCGAAATTTCAGGATTGACCATTTGGGGACTCGAGATTTTATTTTTCGAATTTCGGGATGTCGAGATATTTAATTTGTATAATAAATTCAGAACCTCGGGATTTCATTTTTTTTAAGCCCGGGATATTGGGATCAGGGCCCCTCCGCAGTGGCGGATCCAGAAATTTTCATACGCAGGGGCCCGTTTACTGCCTAAGAGGGGCCGCTCCGGTAATGCTTCCGAGTGATTCCCTATATAAACAACCAATTATTTTCCAGAAAAGGGGGGCGGGCCCCAATAATCCGCCTCTGCCCCGACCCCCCCCCCTTTAATGAATGTTCATAATATACAGATAAGCGCTAAATTTATTCATGTGTCATTAGAATTAACAGAGAACAAACAAAAAAAAAGATTTTTTTGTGGAAAAAGTAGGAGCCGGGCTAGAAAAACAATTATCCTGTCCCAAATTACCTATGACTTTTGATACCTTTTCTGAAATTCTCAAGTCACTAAATGTTTTACAAAAAAAAGGAGAAGTGGTATGAATGCCAATGAGACAGCTCTCCACAAGAGACCAAAATGACACCGAAATTAACATTTAACGGTCACCTTGCGGCCTAATCAACAATAAGCAAAAGCCGATACTGCATAGTCTGATATAAAAGCCCCCGAAATGACAATGTAAAACAATTCAAATGAGAAAACAAATAGCCTTATTAATGTACAAAAAATGAACGAAAAACAAATATCACTGAACCACTGAATTACAGGCTCCTGACTAATTTATAGAAATTAATAGAAAACAAAAAATGGGAATTTTGGAAATAAAGGAGGAGGGTTAAAAAAAACATTTTCCTGTCCCCAAGTACCCATGACTTTTGATACTTTTCCTGAAATTCTCAAGTCATTGAATCTTTTATGCTTCTGACTTGGAACAGGCGCAAAAATGCGGCGGGGCTAAACATGTTTTTTAGTTCAAATGAAGTGGATATAACAAATATAGGACACTTAATGGCCTTCAACAGTGAGTAAAGACACATTATAGTGAGTTGTAATATCCCCAATAAAAACCCTAACGAAAAAATACAAAGAACTGATTTTTAACAAAAATAAGCAGATGCGGTTGACTTTTCAATGGATCTATCAACCAGAGTTCAAACTGCGAAAATAAAAGCAAATATAGGTAACCGGAAGTCCTTTAAAATCTGAAAAACTAAAACTGTATGACTTCAAAATGCTTGGACATTTATAAATGTTAAACAATTCAATCATGACCTCATTTATACAATATCATTTATTAAAAGCTGTAATAACATACAATGACGCAAACAACTGAATACGGTCTTCAAATCGGCCTATTGAAGAGAGATTTATTGTGTGTATGCTGAAGGGATGAAAATATAATGCAAGTATTATACTACAATTAATCGCATTTTTCTTTTTAAAATCTTGCACTATGTTTTCACTTTACTATATTAGTAATAATTTATTGTTACAATGCATCTGTTTTATCATCTGTTGTTTTCTAACTTAAGACGATTATTATGACATTTTTCAGAGCCTATTCGACCGCCAAGGATAAACAGGCCTATTGAAGTCACTGTTAGTTTATCCTGCAAAATCAAAGCTCATAACAATTGGCGCAGGTGGTTTTTTAGCCTTATAAACATAGCCAGAGTGATTGAAATCCCTGGTTGTGCGATCGTCGAAGGTAAATTTGTTGTATTACTTGATCATCAAAGCGCAAAATTACTTATTTACAACATAGATGGGAGCTACAACCGCGATATCAGACTGTCTGGTAAACCGCAGAAACTAACAATAATCGACGACAACTTACTTGCAGTTTCATATAATAGACTATTTTGTGAGCTAATCTTATTCAATACGGGAGAATTGTCGATGAAAATATTTACAACTGGTCACAGCCTAGATATTGCATTCCAAAAAGGACATCTGTTTATTGTTGTAGATATGAGAAGGATAGAAGTCACGGATATTAGAGGGATATTAAAGAGAACAATAAATTGTCCTTCTTCGAGTGTCCAGTACATAGCAACAGATGAAAACATGATGTTCCTTTCTGATCCCATTAACAATGCTCTTTACTGCTGTGACTTTAATGGATCAATCATATGGCAGTTCGTTCATCCTATGATGAGATATCCGTGCGGCGTCACAACAGACGGAAGTTGTAATGTTTATGTGACTTGTCATAAGTCTAGTAATGTTTTTGTTGTTTCACCACATGGTATACAACATAAAGTACTACTGTGTGAAAAGGAACAGCATAGTCCGTCTGGTATTTATTATGACAAGATTAACAACCGTTTGTTAGTGTGTTCTATGTCGAACCGTAATGTTTTTTTATACAATGTTAATCATGCAGCAAATAGCCCAGAATCTTTAAGTGATGCTTCAGATTGAGACAATTACGTTGTTATGATCTTTCTAGTCTGTTGTATAAAGAATGCTTAACCAGTGTAGACATTTGCTTAGACTCTCGAATATATGTTTGGTTGAATCTTATTGTTAATGTGATGGACATGTGTAATTAACTAGCAGCAGATATATTTCCTTTTGAATCTGTTGTTGTTGTTGAGGTATTTATGCTTCAGTATCTCAACAAAACTTATGTTTTTATCTATGGAATTATTTTAGATGTTTACTGATGTACAAATCACATACATTGACTTAAATAGAATACAATAGAAAACGCACAACAATTGCATGAAGTAACCAGATGCTCCGCAGGGCGCAACTTTATACAACCGCAGAGGTTGAACCCTGAACTGTTAAGGCAAGTATGGACACAACATTCAAGCTGAATTCAGCTCTAAATTTGGATTGTGATTAAATAGTTGACACAGCATAGGTTTCTGACACAGGATGAATTTGGTCTAATGAACTTAAAATTTTTGTTTTGCCTTTTAGCAATTCATTATACTGTTGAATATTAATCCTCTCAAAATAATGTTTGAAGAAATTTCAAATGAGAAAAATTGAACCCCCTTTTTTTCACATCCCCCTTTCCTTTATTCCAAAACCGATCTCAATTCAAATTTCAAATGGCGTTTGCAACAATAATTACTCATTTAAATACATCATAAAATATTAAAATGTAAAAATACATTGTATATTGTATAAAACAATGATTTAAGTTGATTCAACTACTATTCTGGATAAAGAAAGATAACTCCAATTGAAATTTGCAATTAGATATTTCTTGCTATTGCGCAATACTGTGCAATTAAAAATTTCTTGCTATTGCACAATACTATGCAATTGAAGATTTATTGTTATTGCTGAGTACTCTGTGCAATTGAAAATTTCTTGCTATTGCACAAAACTTAATATAATAAATAATAATTTTGGATCCTAATTTGGACCAACTTGAAAACTGGACCAACAATCAAAAATCTAAGTACTTTTCTAGATTCAGCATTTCAAAGAACCCCAAGGATTCAATTTTTGTTAAAATCAAACTAAGTTTCATTTTGGACCCTTTGGACCTTAATGTAGACCAATTTGAAAACGGGACCAAAAATTCAGAATCTACATACACAGTTAGATGTGACATATCAAAGAACCACAATTATTCAATGTTTGATGAAATCAAACAAAGTTTAATTTTGGACCCTTTGGGCCCCTTATTCCTAAACTGTTGGGACCAAAACTCTCAAAATCAATACCAACCTTCCTCTTATGGTCATAAACCTTGTGTTCAAATTTCATAGATTTCTATTCGTTTATACTAAAGTTATGGTGTGCAAACCAAGAAAAATGTTTATTTGGGCCCCTTTTCTCTAAACTGTTGGGACCTTCACTTCCAAAATCAATACCAACCTTCCTTTTGTGGTTAAAAACCTTGTGTTTAAATTTCAATGATTTCTATTTACTTAAACTAAATTATTGTGCAAAACCCAACAATAATGCTTATTTGGGCCCTTTTTTGGCCCCTAATGCCTAAAATGTTAGAACCAAAACTCCCAAAATCAATCGCAACCTTCCTTTTGTGGTCATAAACCTTGTGTTAAAATTTCACAGATTTCTATTCACTTTTAATAAAGTTAGAGTGCGAAAACTAAAAGTATTCGGACGACGACGACGACGACGACGCCAACGTGATAGCAATATACGACGAAAAAATTAAAATTTTTGCGGTCGTATAAAAACGCAGCGGACTAGGTACGTCATCGTGGTACTAACGTTTTCAATATGATTGGTTATATAAATTTTGTGCACTTCAAATTAACAGTTTGAGAAGCAACACTTACATCAAACCAATGAAAACTTTTGTTGATTATTCAAATTTACGATATGTATTCAGTTATACCTTTTTAAATGTGATTGCTAAGATAAATTAAGATAATACTTATATTAGTGAATTATTAATAAGTAGCATGTGACATTGTGTATAAAGCAAGGGCGTCTCTTGTTTGAGATCAATCATTATATACATACTGTTCATGTTGATTCGATTCAAGTAACATGACGTTTATTTCATTAAATGTGTACATGTTTGCGTGGGTTGCGATGAAAAATGGAAATGGTGTTTGATCATTTGCCCATATCCAAAATAATTAAAATGTTTATTATTTTGTTATTATGAAACACCCTTGTAACCAAGCATCACATACTGCTTGATAGGACCCGACACCATTTAAGCTCGGGATGGTTATTTTAAGTTGCATTTTTTAATATAATAAAAGATGAAAAATATTCATGTATGTATGTATGTATATATATTTATATTAAAATTCCGGAAAATTTAAAAACAAATAATAGGTACGGCAGTTTGTGCAGTTCCTTCACCGAAAATCGTTGACATGCTCATTTTCGAAATAATGAATCAAATGTTTACTGCATTTCAACAGAGACGAAATATTCTATCATGGCAGATGTGGGGACGATGGATGTATAAAATATGATAGAACATCAGATGAAATTATAGATGTTTTTCGTCTGGCAAATAATTATAACCTCCTATTAAATAAACTCATCACATATACCAGGACTAAATTTAGCAGATACGCCAGACGCGCGTTTCGTCTACAAAAGACTCATCAGTGACGCTCGAATTCAAAAAAGTTCAAAAGGCCAAATAAAGTACGAAGTTGAAGAGCATTGAGGATCAAAATTCCTAAAAGTTTCGCCAAATACAGCTAATGTAATCTATGCCTGAGGTAGAAAGCCTTAGTATTTAAAAAAAAAATCAACAATTTGTAAATAGTAAATTTATAAATATAACCATATATTTAATGATAATTCATGTCAGCACAAAAAGTTCACCTATGAAATCTCAAATAATGGAAGGTCGTGTGACAAAAATGCAGTTTAGGCATAAAACAGTATTTGTAATTTATCGTTCAATTGTAATCAATGATTAATTACCCGTTTGAACAATGCGTTAACGAAGAATGCATTTACAATCATTCTTTTATCCTTGTTGTTAAGTAAGTAAGTAAGTAAGTAATTTTTATTGGTTTAAAATCCAAAATTACAGGATTGATACCAAGACAATACAAATTTGTTATACACTAACATACAAACATATATATATATCATACCAAATTTATAAACATTATATGAGGAGGTGGTACCACAAAGTTATTTAGTGCTTAATAGAGCATTTCTAGAAATGTACATGTCGCTTATAAATTTAACAATAATTCTAATTATATCAGTCTCAACACACGTATACAAAAATTTAAATCTTGCTTCATTAGTCATATTGAAAAAAGAGGGAACTATTTCACTAATTCTGGAAAACAGTTGGTCTCTAATTATATTTAGTTTTGTAGATTTTAAAGTGAAATGAAATTCATCTTCTACTTCTAAAAGACACAAAGGACAAATTCTTTCTTCTACAGGGGTTTTAGTGTGACGCCCTTGTTCAATTCTAAGAACACTATTACTAATACGAATTTTAGCAAAATGCACTATTACTTTTCTGTCTATATTTAACAATAAATAGGTTTCCAATTTACAATTTTCTTTAAGCTGTCTATATGTTCTCAGCTTATTACCGTGTACTGATTTATTATCACAAAATATATTTTCTTTCCAATAATTAAGGTATCTATCATTAATTTTGGTATGAATTGCATATAATAAACGCTTTTTTGAAATAGTATCATGATTTTTCCAAACATGTGAAAAATTTAATGTAGCAAGTAACTGTTCAATCTTTTTAGCAAATCCATTGGTTAATTGCAGGTTGGAACAATATACATCTTTTAGTAAACAATTGTTATCAGATTTTATGACATGCAACCAGAAGCCAATTGACAGTTTGTTGTTATGAGACGCGTTAATTGTTGCTAGGGTGCTCTCTTCGAGGTCCGCGCTCAGGGTATATAAACACACCGATTCATTGTGCAAGTTCGCTCATTTGTTATTTGGCCGTTGATGGTTAATCATCGGGAAGAAAATACCAGCAAATAAAGAAGTTAGAATTGAGAAGATTGTAAACCTAGTTGGAGTTGAAAGCTTGTGGTTTTGAAGCAAGCGGTTTTCAAAGACTTTACGATTGTTGCAAGCTACCGGGTTGTTCCGACACTGTAATTTCTCTCGGGAATGGTCGCAGTCCCTCGAACAGGCGGTTTGTAATAGTCTGGTGACTTTGGTGCTTCGGAGACTAAGTATTACAATTATTAGAAGCTACCGGGTTGTTCCGACACTGTAATTTCTCTCGGGAATGGTCGCAGTCCCTCGAACAGGTAGTTTATAATAGTCTGGTGACTTCAGTGCTGCGGAGGCTAGGTGTTTCAAAACTAGTTGTCCCAGGAACTATAGGTGCTTCAGAGACTAGTCGTTTCAGGACTAGGTGTCTCAGAGACTGGATGTATCAGAACTAGGTGTTTCAGGAACCTAGGATTTTTGAAGCTTGTTCTAAAGTTTAATAGTGGTTGAATGGTTATAATATAATTGTTTGTCAAATCAGTTGGGACCTCGGAGTCAGTGAAAGGATCAAGGATAAATTGAGGTTATAGTTTTCAGACTACTTTTTGATATAAAGTTATTTGTGTAAATAGTGTTATTTCTTTATTAAGTTTCAAAGTTGGTCTTGTAGTTTTAAGTAAAGCATCCAAGTTGTAGTTAGGTTTTTGAGTTATTTAAAAGATTGATATTGGAGTATCTCAGATTCTGTGAAAACGGATACGAACATATAGTTCATAAGCCAAACACGTTACAGTCGTTCTTATATTAGATTGATGTAATAATAGTTCAAGATTTACATCATATGGCATTTTTGACCTTGAAATACGTTTCAAAGAAACAAATTCTTATCTCTCTCTATCTATACAGACATACATTGTAGCTGTCTCTCACATCATTTTATCCGAGCATTTATTAAATACGTCAAATTAGAAGCACCAGTTGGCCATAATAAATTTGTAAATGATTTAACTAATTTCACAGTAAAATTATTAGATACGGGTTCTTGTAATCTCGAAATAGTATGAGAGTTTAGGGTTCTTTCATGCAATATTGGATACATGGGTGCATGGGTGTTCTATTATAACAAAATAATTAAACGTCATTCTGTTGCTCATAGCCAATTATACAATAATGTTCTCTCAGAAGAACTGTGTCAATTTGACATGCTTTTTGATACTATAACTTTACACTTGAATTTTTACTAGACAACATTTTTGTTCGCTTTAGAGATTCCTTATATCGTCAAGTTATCGAAATTCTAATGGGGACTTACTGTGCACCATTTTGTGCGGACCTTTTTTGGTATTGTTCTGAGTTACAATTTCTGAATAAAATCAGCAAAGTCCCATTGAAACAACATCTGATACACACATTTAATAACGCGTTTAGATATGTGGATAATCCATTGGCTCTCAATAACTTTAGTTAAAGCGAATACTGAAAAAACTGCCCTTTTCTTGATCTTGATATATATTTCCTTAACGAGAAGCTTAATTCCAAAATTTATGATAAAAGAGATGATTTTTCATTGCCTGTTGTTAATTACCCATTTTAGATGGTGACGATCCCTTGTCGACATCTGAGGGTTTTTATGTATCTCAACTAATACGTTTCTCTCGTGTATGTAACAAACGTATTAGGTTTTAGTGAGAGAAATTAATGTCTTACTGAAAAATCGTTACACCAGGATTTTCGATATCACAAACTAGTCATCACATGTTCTTAATTTTAACATCGGTTCAAAGACATCATTCGTAAATATAAATCAACCTGCAGACATCTTAAACGTTCATGTATTTCACATTAAATATCTGATGGTTATATTCTTGATAAAGCACAAAAATGTCGGCAATCACCTTAAAAGCTAACAAAACATTTTAACAGACTTATAAAGAAGGGATATTAAAGGTCACTTAAAATGACATATTTTGCATTGGCTTTAATATCACGGGTGTCATTCGGTTTATCGAGAGAAATGGGCGTGAAAGAATATCTAACGGCGGTCAAGTATTGAGAGACGATCGTGAAAGTTCTGGTAACGGATCGTGAAAGACATTTAATCGAGAAGACATATGAAAGATCAGTAAATATTCTAATTTAATTAATTACACAGACACATTTACGACAAAATAAAACTGTCTGTCAAAATGGTTCAACATTATGATCAGTATGTCAGAATATCCAGTTTCAAAAGTACACAGTTTTTACAAAACGACAAAAGGCAGATTGCTTCACGACATTTCAATGACATAAAAAATGTAAACAAACACGATTTTTTCACAAATTCACGTTTATCAAAATAAGGGCATTGTATTTGAATTAATTAAACGGTTCTCATAGTTATTTTGTATAAATATAATCTGAAACTTGGTAAATAAAGAACTTTTCACACAAAATAGATTTTTTGGATCGTGAAAGATCACGAACCGCATTTTTGAAGATCGTGAAAAGGACCGTGAAAGATCTGATGCTACGAAGACGTTCATGTTGCTGACAGTGCGTGTTTCAGAATGAAGCGCGAAATATAAATCAAACGTTTAATATTTTTTTATGGCTAGCATTATTCCATACAATATGTTATTTTCTTATCTAAAGACCATCAGAATTGGCTCAATTTTATATTTTGAAATGATATACTAGTAGTTAATATAATGTTGATTTGGTGCCACGCAACTTCCGATGTCACTGTAGGACTTAATGCAGTCGCCAAAAAAGTAAATTTTATATTATCCACCAATGTATGTTAGTGTATACTGCAAGTTGTTACACCCGGCACTTGAAACTTTTGTTTAGATCTCAATGAGGAGCTAAAATGAACTGCTGCACATAAAAACAATCCATATCATCGCTTTCTCGGGATATAAGCGGGGTAACAGGAAATTTTAATTTGTATAAGTACAAATAGTTAGCAAAGGTACCAGGATTATAATTCAGTACGCCAGACGTACGTTTCATCTACACAAGACTCATCAGTGACGCTCATATCAAAATATTTATTAAGAAAAACAAGTAAAAAGTTGAAGAGCATGGAGGATCCAAAATTCCTAAAAGTTGTACCAAATACGACTTTGGTAATCCTTTAGTTTTTCGAAAAATTCAAAGTTTTGTAATCAAGAAATTTGTATCACATTATTGATATTCATGTCATCACCGAAGTGTTGAATACGGGGCTGGTGATACCCTCGGGGACGAAACGTCCACCAGCAATGGCATCGACCTAGTTGCGTAAATAGTTATTAAAGGTACTAGAATTATAATTTAGTACGCAAGACGCGCAAATACATTAAAATTATTATTTGGGCATTCGTGAACATATGTTGTTTGTAAAATAGTTGGATGATTGTAGGATGAAGTTTTTTTTATCGTCATGTGAAGTACTCACTTATCATGTGTTATAGGATACCCATATTTTGTATATTGGATCCTTTTAACTAAATGTCCGTCAAACAGGATTCACCTGACTCTGAATTTGCCTCATTTCATGGATGAAGATTCATTTTAGTGGTCAAGTCCGTATCGAGGATTCGTTAAGCTTTAGGATAACTGTCTGTTGTTATGATTGTAAGGTGTATATTTTCGACTTGTGCAAGGTTTCAACTTACATTGAACTCATTATCATGCATCATTCGGCAATGTTTGTTTTATGTTGTTTGGCCTTTTGAATATATACATGTATGCAATAGCGACAAGGTGTTTCGTGTATGGTGTACATGTCTGTCTGCATGTTTCTTATATGACCATGATGATTCAATTGTGTTTGATTTATTAAATGATAGAAAGATGTCTATGTCTGGCTGTCGGTCAGGGTTCATATACTTTTGAACTTATGTTTCGAATTAATTGGCCAAACATAACTTTTACATTTGTCAGTTTCTAAGGCACTGCAAGGATCGGAACACATTTATTTGGTGTACGGGATATTTGTAGAGATCTGTATGGCTGGATCATCTAACCATGGCCTTTTTTTTTATGAAACATTGATAATCTAAAGCGCATTTGACACTTCTAGTAAAATCCTTGATATTATAGACGTTCAACACATATACTATCATAAGTAAAGCAAACAAGACATTACAGCATTAGCGCTTTGGTATTCTATAATATGTAAGTATATAGTTAAATAAATCCTTATCTGCGTTGTTTATAAAGAACCTAAAAAGTTCTGTTGCACACAATGTTGGTTATCGTTCAATCCAAAACTACACATGAAATGTGCTGTTTTTGCTATGATTTTTTGTTTGATGGATAACATTTTGGTTTAAACGTTGCATACTATCCATATTATTGGCTTACTAGTGTCGGTGTGCCTGAAGTGTACTAGACTGATTCACAGAGCTGAATCTTTCACACTTATTTAGACACGTTATTATTGGGTTTTTTTAACTTTTGAGGTAAAGTGTTGAATAGAAAAAAAAGGTAATTGCTTTAATGTTCATCCTTATCAAAATAGTTACAGGCTTCAACCACTTGCAAATTTATCAAATGGTAATAGAAAAACTGATTTCTGATTACTAGTATTAAGTCTGCTCACGCATTTTCTTTCACGATCGAAAAAAATACGTTCCCTGATCTTTCACGATCAAGTTTGATGGAAATTCAACAAATTCAAGGTTTTCATAAACAAATTAACGCTTTTAATGGAAGCACATACTTTAATTTTACTGTACTATCAGATACACCAAAAATTAAATTTCAAATATATCATGATATTCTGAAATATGACCATTATAGGTACACAAAGCGTGTTATTTTTAATTAATTTCATAGACACGCATTGCGCCTTTTGTGTTTTTTTCAAAAAGTACTTCATATTTTCTTTATCTTCTTTCATAGTTATATTGAGGAAGTTAAACAATTTTGACAGACATATTTTTTTGTTCGGATTTGTTCCGCGTTTTGAAAATTAAGCGATTTTTTTCAAAGATTCTGAACTAGAATGTACATTAAATGCCTTTCACGATCCGTTACCAGAACTTTCACGATCGTCTCTCAATACTTGACCGCCGTTAGATATTCTTTCACGCCCATTTCTCTCGATAAACCGAATGACACCCGTAAATATGGATTCACTTATAGAGTAATTTATTATAAAACCAGTGGTTGGAATGATATGGGTTATGTTCTTCTCGTATGTTTCATGATGGTATGATACTTAACCTCTGACAGGAAGCTTGATTGATTGATATTCAAATGATGACAACATTATCTTTCAATCAGTTTAATTGAGGTCTGGAGCTGGCAAGTCAGTAACTGCTAGTAGTCATTTGTTAATTTATGTATCATTGTCATTTTGTTTAGTTTATTTTGTTCACTATTCTGACATCGGACTTGAACTTCATGTACACTGAGTTTAACTTTGAGTATTGTTGTGTGTTTGTTTTCTTACATTAGCTAGAAGTTTTTTTGAGGGGAGGTTTAAAACACATGTTTAACCCCGCTGCATTTTGGCGCTTGTCCCAAGTCAGGAGCTTCTGTCCTTTGTTAGACTTGTATGCTTTTAAATTTAAGTTTCTTTTATATATTTCGAAGTTAAGTATGATGTCCATTATCACTGAACTAGTAAACATTATTGTTAAGGGGTCAACTGAAGCAGTGCGGAATTTACTTGTTGTATTGAAGGCCCATTGGTAGCCTTCGCTTGTTTTCTGCTCTTTATTCGAGTTGTTTTCGTTTGACACATTCCCCAATTTCATTCTAAATTTTATTGATTGCAAAGTTACCCCTGAAGTTGAATCATTCGACTTTCCTATTTAATCAAAAACATCCATGGTATCATTCACCAAGCTTCTCATTTTACCAATAATTAACATGATTGGTTTTGATATTAACGATTTAAGCATTCGTCTCTTCCTTTCGTTTTTTTAGTTTATCCAGCAAGTTGTGTGCTGAGATATCACGAATTGTGTTCTCGACTTTTTTTTCGTAGCCAAAGCCCCAATATTTGCTTAACAATCTGCCAAGTTTGCTATAAACAGTCACTGTGATTGCAATGAACTATTTATGATGTTAAGAGTGCTCATGACTAGCACCTAATTTCGACTTGACAGAGCTATGACGTCCATTATCACTGAACTAGTAAACATATTTGTTTAGGTGCCAGCTGAAGGACGCCTCCGGCTGGGGGAGTTTCTTGCTACATTGAAGACCTATTGATGGCCTTCGGCTGTTGTCTGCTCTATGGTCGGGTTGTTGTCGCTTTGACATATTCCCCATTTCCTTTCTCAATTGTATTATACGTATAAAGAATCTGATGGTTTTATACATGAATCAGACGTTTAGTTTCGTTAATTCTCTAACAGTTACTGTGTGTAGAGTGATCATCCCAGAAGTGTTTGGTCGAAATTTAAAAGAGAGTCAAAAAATACCAAAGGGGCATTCAAACTCATTAGTCGAAAATAAACTGACAACGTCATGGCTTAAACTGAAAATGACCAACAAATAAACAAAACATAATATGTTAATCTAAAGACTGACCAACATGAACCTTTTCAAAACTCTAAGTTATCTCAGCTGCTCGGGACAGGTTAGCAGATTCTTATCCACAAGTTTCACCTTTCGTGTTGCGCATATTAATAAGTCGTAGGTCGCATTCAATAAAAATAAATGTTCTTCATGACCTTAAAGATATTGTTTTCTGTTTATTTCCGCCAATTAATCTTGGTTTCATTTATGAATGACTGCCTAGTACTACAAAAGTGCACATCTCACGTATTATTTAAAAACTGCCTACATTGATCTTAATGGATTATTGAATGTACGCCATCTAGTCAATATAATACTTCCATGGTTAAATAGTCATCTTTAAAGTCCTAACATCGGCGAGGACTTTAACATTGATAATTATGCTATCACGATAATCCACGAAAAACTATGTAGGAACCTGTTTTTTATTATTATTTAAAAACAAATTTCATACTTTGTTTAACGAAAATCCCATTCGAGTGCCTTCTGTATTCCACAAAATTGTCAATTTCATTACATCTGTTAGCAAATTAGGATTCCTCCTGCAGCGAGCTGTTAATTAAGGATAATACCCTTTCTTTAATTCTGTGGGAAAATATCCCTTTCCGAAACCATTGTATAAAAAAATTTAACCAACGTGTGGTTGCGAGTGATCTCAGAAGATGATTGGCTGATTCAAAGGGTCATAACCTTTCTCAGCGCCCTGAAATGACCAAAATGTTCTAAAAGGTGTTAATGAAATTGACAACTTCGTGGAAAGTGGGAGGCACTCGAAGGGGATTTTGTTTAAGAAAAAAGAAAATTTGTACTTTTAGACAAGTGGATTATCGGATTTATCCAATCTCGATAGTTAAATTATCAATTTTAAAGTCCTCGCCGAGGCTCGGTCTTTAAAATTGATAATTTAACTATCTCGATTGGATAAATCCGATAATCCACTTGTCTCAATGTAATAATCTATATTTAACTCATCAAATTATCTTCTGAGATCACAAACAGCAACTCTGTTTTTTTTTTATCTTTTTTACATAAAATGGGTTCAAATATATTAAAAAAAAACCGCTTAAGTTTATACATAGGAAAGTAGATTTATTATTCAGTAATTCATTCAGTAGTATATGAGTAGATTTCAATTATACAATATCTACAAGACATTAAGAATAAAGTGCATTTCATTTTCTGTGCTTGCTTCAAATTCATTTTTAATTAAATGTTCGTTTGATTGGCTACGTCTATTAGTGTCGTATTCCCTAAAACAAAACGGTTGGAATTAGAATTAATGCAAACTTCGTTTTAAATATGAATTTTGTATACAAGATAATGAAGAAAATATTAATTTATGCTATACTAATTTTAACGTTTGCGCTTTTAAAGAATATGACATAAAACAGGTACGAAAATGCACTCTAAAGTTATAATCCTTCAAGGTAAATCCAGGGTAGCGTGTCCGAAATGTGGCTGAGACTAATAGACTCAGTGAAGATTAAGGACGGAAATTTGATTAAATGTGAAAAAAAACTGTTTACTCTTTCTCAATCTTTCATGATGGATTAAAGCTGTTATTTGTTCAAATTAGAGTTATAAAGCGACAAATGGTTTCTGAACAAACTTATGTTTTATCTATTTCTACCTACTCAACTGTTCCGGTGTATCGGGTCTTCCTTCATAACAAATGTGTTGTTGTTGTAACGACAGATGCACCCTTCATGTGTGCCTTTTGAACAATTATATATATTATTGTACCTGGTACCAGCATAAACTCTCTAAGCCATATTGTCAAAAGAAATGATGAGCAGCTATAAACGCCAAAGAAAAATAACCGGATTTTTCGATGGTATTGGAAACAACAACTGTTTGAGAGTCCTTTGAAATACAAGTGTATTGCTTAGTCGACAAATTCCAACCTTAACCTTTGTTCAAACTATATTAAATTCAATCGTATCAGTAATATAGACCTGACGTCAGAGTCATTGAAAAACTACTTACACATGCTGTGATGTAATTAAGATATGTTATAGTTCAAGCAGTTCAAGTTATCACTGTACTGTTTAGGAGCAATCCGTTTACATTAATTTCCGTAGTACCTGAGACCAACTCTGGTTTTTGTGAGGTTCATGTTTCGATATCTTAAGTTTTCTACGAAGTGTTTTGTATACTGTTGTTTGTCTTTTCGACTTCTTTCGAATTTTACAAAATGGTTACTGAACAACTTAATTTTTTTTCTATTATCACCTAATTAACTGTTCCGGTGCTCAGGTAGGGTTGATACCTTTCCTCGTCGGTTATTTATTTAGCGACGAAACAGAACAGGATGTAGAGGATCCTACAAATTAGTGTAGGATGCAGTTACAGATATGATTACATCAGAAGAACGTATGGGAAATTAACAAATTTGAATCAAAAGAAATCTGTAATAAAATTCATTACGTATGGTACATGGAAACCTAACACAGACAATTTGTATCAATATGTTTACAAAAATTCTATATTGGAGTACACACCACATATGTCAGTAAACGATTCATATTTGAATTTTACAAGAAAACAAGCTCCGTTTTCGAATCGTAATTATTTATTACTCCTACAAAGCAGTTACTACAAGAGAGTTAATTATTGCACGCACCAAACTTTTGGGCCGGAAATATGGAGGTTTTTTGTGTAAAAATTAAGTAAATTGTGCAGTTGATGAAATCGAATATCTTTTAAGTGCAGTTGATGAAATCGAATATCTTTTAAGTGCAGTTGATAAAATGGAATATCATCTAATTCATTTTCAAGACTTGATTTTAAAACTCGTGACTATCAAAGTTGAATCTTCAGACAAAATATTTGTATTGTTACTCATATTTTGGTAGATCGTGTATTGTTGATCATTTATGATTCGTGCAATTTCGTCAGTTTGGTGTTGACATGAATATAAATAATGTGGTCATTTAATAAATTTCCTTTTACAAAACTTTGAATTGTTCGAAAAACTAAGGATTTTCTTATCCCAAGCATAGATTACCTTAGCCGTATTTTGGCACAACTTTTTGGAATTTTGGATCCTCAAGGCTCTACAACTTTGTACTTATTTGGCTTTATAAATATTTTGATATGAGCGTCACTGATGAGTCTTATGTAGACGAAACGCGCGTCTGGCGTACTAAATTATAATCCTGGTACCTTTGATAACTATATTCAAGATAAAAAAAAGTTATGATGTCCACACTATTCGGTTAAAACACAAGCCATCCCAAATTATTGTGTAGGTATTCGTTATTAGTTGATTAAGGGCAATAACTCATACAAGCCAAATGAAGGTTTCAGTTTAATCTGCATGTGTGTTGATCTTGAATTGCTTAACATGTGTACATACTGTTCGGGAATGAATCTATTTTAACTCCAATAAATGTAGCAAGTCAAACAAAGATAGTTATGTGGATCAGCAAGAACTATAAATCGTTGTTATTCCTCACACAATTTATCAGATAAAACTTGTATAACATATGGCAAGTGGATGTAACCACAAATTAAAGGTAATCTGCATTAAACCTTCACTTGAACCTGACAAGGAGCATCGCGCACCGACTTCCTAACCGCAAAATAAAATATCTCTATGAAGGACAAAAGACAAGAATTGGTTTTATTCCCGATTGTGACTGTTTTGCTTAATGTGAATTCGCATTACTATAAGACGTGTTTCTGTACTTGGTTTATCCCAAATTCATGTATTTAGTTTACAGGTTTAATGTTATATTTGTAATTCTCATCGGATTTTGTCAAATGTGTTGACGTCTTTTTGTTATATTTAGGTGTTACGGATAGAAAAATTAATCACAGCCTCTTTATTAATTGTATTAAATTTTGTACGATTATTTACGTTTGAAGTTGGATTCATAACAAACTGGAAATATATATATTACAGTTAATTGCTATTAATTGCTATTAATAAGTATTGCAATATGCATTTTGTTTAAATGAATTATCAGTATTTAGTTCTAATACCAATCTTAAATCAATCCTAATTCTATCTCACTTTTGAATGATAGTTTTTCATATGTGACGTCATGCTGTTTCTAAATTTCATAAATTCAAATGTGGCATAACGTTTCTGCCTTTTCGCCATCGTATGTGACGTCACATTTTATTTAATTACGTTGACGCCTGGACTGATTCGGGTGTGTCTACTTTGTGATAAACTCGGGTTTAGTTTTCTGTAATTAGTTAATACTTCAGTTTCATTATGTATATCTCTTTCATATTCATTTATTAAAATTTACTGTTTGCAAGTGTTCTATATAATAAGGATGTTGTTATCTCGTGCATAAAAACAATGCCGTATTTGTCAAAACCTTTTCGACTTTTGATCTTCAGTGCTGTACAACTTTGTACCTTTTTCACGTTCAATCTTTTATATCTGGGCGTTATGTATTCGGGTTTAGTTTTCTGTAATTAGTTAATACTTCAGTTTCTTTGTGTATATCTCTTTCATATTCATTTGATAAAATTTACTGTTTGCAATAGCATGAATTGTTCTATTTAATAAGAATGTTCTTATCCCGGGCATAAAAACAATGCCGTATTTAGCGAAACCTTTTCAACTTTTGATCTTCAGTGCTGTACAACTTTGTACTTTTTTCACTTTCGATCTTTTATATCTGGGCGTCACTGGTGAGTCTTGTGTGGACAAGGTGAGTTTTGGGCGTATTGAATTTTAAACCTGATGCTTTTTGTTATCTATTAATCATGTTTTTCTTTGTCTAATATGTTCTCCTATTTATTTGTATTGTAGTCCTGTAATATTATGTTGTCATTTCAATGTTATATTTAACTTTGCCATTAAAGTGCGAGGTTTGGCATGCCATAAAACCAGGTTCAACCCACCACTTTTATTCCCCTTTAAAAGTGTCCTGTACCAAGTCAGGAAGATGGCCATTGTTATATTATTGTTCGTTTCTGTGTGTGTTACATTTTAACGTTGATTCGTTTGTGTTTTCTCTTATTTTTGAGATATTGAGATAAGACGTGGCACTGTACTTGTCTATCCCAAATTCATGTATTTGGTTTTCATGTTATATTTGTTATTCTCGTGGTGTTTTGTCTGATGCTTGGTCCGTTTCTGTGTGTGTTGCGTTTCGGTGTTGTGTCGTTGTTCTCCTCTTATATTTAATGCGTTTCCCTCGGTTTTGGTTTGTTACCCTGATTTTGTTTTTTGTCCATGGATTTATGAGTTTTGAACAGCGGTATACTACTGTTGCCTTTATTTGATCAAACTACTAAGGTGATATATACTAGCATAACAACTGAAATAAAATGCACATAAGTTTTCTCTCGTCTTATCTTTAAACAATTAAATTAGGTCAATAATTTAAGACAAATCATTGTTTCTGTTTTCTTTCCATGTATACTACATTAACAGTATCAATTTTACTTTTTATTGTTTTTCAAGAGATTGAATGAAAAGTAATTTTTGATTTCGATGAACCTAAACTTATCACACAAAAGGAATTTTGTCCTTGGGTGGGGGTGGGAGGGGGGCAATGGGAGGGAGTCTGTAAATGTATATCTTTCATTGATTTTAATATATATACCAAAATCAGAACTTTGTCATAACTACTGACTAAAAAACATTGGTCAGGGACAATAAACATGTGACAGAGAGAACATTTAGATCACAAGGATTCTGCATATCAGATATTGATTATTCCTATCTTCTGGTTTCTTTAAAGGGTAATTACGTCCTTGTCATAGACGACAAAACACAATTATGGTTCTATATACATTTCTAGTGAAATCTCAGTTCATCAGCAGGCAAGACAATAAACAACATTCTAGCAATGACAATTTTATTTACAAATAAGACATTAAGCATGAAATTGTCATGAAATTGTCTATTTTTACAAATAACCAGACTGCTTAATATAAATAGTATAAAATTTTAATGCATATCAATGCCTTTCATTGTACATATTTTTGACGAATGAAATTTTTCTTCAACATCACCAGTATCATAAAAATTTGACATATAGTACATTAACATTACAGTACATTTAAGAATTTCGGTACAAACAATTATTTAAGTTTTATAATTACATGGTATCTCCTGGAATCTATATAAGGTGTTGAATTTTCTTATTTTTAATGCCAAAAAAAACCAAGGTATAAGAAAGATATATGCATGTTTGCTCATATGTATGTACCTTGAATATATCTCAAAGAATTTCAGAAAAGTCTACTTATTTACACTTGTTATTTATTAACGGTTATTTAACGATCGACTGACATAATATTTCAAAAAGTAAGATTTTATAGTGATTTTCTTAAATTGAAGATTTTTCTATTAGCAGTATTTAAAACGTTGAACAGCAAATCATTTTGATGTGCTTTGTTTCTTATACTCACTCACAGATGCTTACAACTCTTTTTATACAATAATGTCTCGTGTCCAATGGAATGAATGAATGGAAGGATGAATGAAATAATGAATGAATGAATGAATGAAAGCTTAATGTCAAAATGATCATCTGCGGTCAATGAAAGAATGTAAAAGAAATATTGAACATAATGACTTATCGTTTGTACCAGACTGAGCTGAAATTAAATCATTCTAGATCAGAGAGTAGATAATGGACTGAAGTGTCCGGGTGTTGTAACACATTTGATTTATATTTCAGATTCCATTTCTTTTAAAACCAAATGCTCTGTTCTTGCAACAGCAGCAATGAAAAGCACTATTAAAATTATTTGTCAAATGCTCTAGATCTGTTCTTGCAACAGCAGCAATGAATAGCACTATTAAAGTCATTTGTCTGATCTATTCTAAGATTTTTAAAATATATATTCAGTAATTGCAGCCATGTCTGATGGGAAGTATGGGCATTATAACCTTACTATAATTCCTTAAAGCAATCTCACCCACACTATTTCCTAAATATTTTAAGCCAATTATTTCGAAACAGGTTTTCTCTGATATATTTTTTGGACAGATTTTATCTAAGCATATTTTCTTTTTACATTAACAGCAACTATCATTGTTCCTTGCCAGTTGAACAAGAATAATACTTTTAAGCAGACACCCCATAATGATGCAGGCACATTTTTATCCTTAATGGGGCATTTGTATCATAGATTATTGTTTTAGATTGCATAACTGATAACAGACTACTATCACCATGTAATGCCAATACCTCACACTATCCTTCTTAGGAAAGGTAAGATTTTAAAGAACAAATACCTAATTTAAATATAACTGTCATAGTTCATACAGTAGTTCCTATGCTTTATAAATAAAGCACAGAATCACCAAAAGCTATTCTTAGAATGGAGCTTAATTAGGTTAATCTAAATTTTTATCTTTTTATATTTTTTTTATAAAATAATTCTGTTAAAATTGTTGCAAGAGGTTCCAAAATAAAGAATAGTTCAGCCTGTAACACTCATTTCATGAAGGCCACCTTTGAACCTTCAATTTTTAACTCTAGTGATCTCTGAATGAAGATTTAAATCATATGCAACTCATTTAAAGCAATATAGAGATCATAAACAAGTTCAAACTCTTATTCAGCACTGAGTAGTAAGTCTTGAGACATGTGAACAATACATGATTATCGTCCTCCTCGCCACCCTCCTCTGCCTCCTCTTCCCCCACCCCTACCTCCCCTCCCACCCCTGTGTCCACCTCGATCATTCCAGTCCCTGTTGTTACCACCAAAATTGTCTCTGTTTCTATTATCTCCAAAATTATCTCGTTGATTGCGGTCATCGAAATTTTCACGTTGATTTCTATCATTGAAATTTTCTCTTTGATTTCGATCACTTAAGTTCTCTCTTTGATTTCCATCATTGAAATTGTCTCTTTTGTCTCGGAAGGAACCATCTAACCCTCCTCGTGGCCTTGAATTGCGGTCATCCAAGCCACCCCTTGGCCTTGAATCACGGTCATCAAAGTCCATCATTTCTTCTTGTCTATTCTGACCTTTATTCATGTTAAATCTATTATCCCTGTCCTGATCAAAATGCTGCTTCCTGTCTTGGTCAAAACTTTGATTCCTGTCCTGAAATCTATTGTCCCTAACTTCACGATTTCTTTGTCGTAAGTCACTGTCACCACGGAAATCAGAATCTTGACGAAAATCTGAGTCTTGATTTCTAAAGTCAGTATCATTAAATCCACCACCTCCTCTATTAATGCCTTGATTTTGATTTGGACCTCTAAAATCTTGGTCCATATCAAAAGACCTGTTCATATTTGGTCCTCCTTGGCCACCCATTCCTGGTGCTGGACCCAGTAATGGCATTCTCTGACCACCTAAAAAATATGAACAGCTTATAACATAAATCTCCTAAACACCACAGAAAAAAAAGATGATGAAGCAAAAATCAACCTTTCTAAAATAGTGGCAAAGTTCATGTTGCTGTTGCTGTTTTAGCAAATGTATAAATTCCTTGTTATTTTTTTTTTTTTTTTATAGTTTTTGATTGGTTGATCAATACGATGTGTCTGTGTTTAAACTAACTAACGACATGCTTACCACGTCTTAGATTGTGGTTTACCATTATGTCTTCTGGTCTTTTCAATACCAAACGTGACCTATTCCTGAATATGATTGTTTTGAAGAGTGTGAAAACACATTGCTACAAGACATGTCTTGGCATCTGTTTATTCAACATTCGTGTATTTAGTTATGATATTTTATATGTATTTCTGATTGGATATTGTATTATGTCTTTGTAGTTTTGTTCTATATTTTCTATTCAAATATGTAAAAGAAAAGATGATTTATCACCCTGTTCATATATATATATATATATATATGATTTTAGTTAAAAGCAACTATATCATATATGGATTTACACGATTTATTTGTTTTGGAGTATGATTTAATAGAAATATTTTCACATGTCTATATTACATTTGTATTAAGGTTCATGTGGACCCTTTGGCTAAAATGGCCGTATTTTCACCTCAAAATTTACTCTGAGTATAGACAAACCAGTGCATCTGTAAAAATTTTCAGGCATAGCATGCCCTAGATAAATAAATTTCAAATATGTTTTGTGTTTTAGAAAAATAAAAACTTACCAGGATTTGCCGTGCACTTTTTTTCATTCCTCCAGAAGGTGCCAAAATAAACTAAGTTGGGAAACAGGTTTGAGAACTTCCCCACAGGTAATTATTGAAGTGAGCTGTTTTGTTTGACATGGACATGAGATGGACAATAGATACCTGACAATAATTGGTTATTTAAACTGTGTACCTGAGTGGACCATATCAAGGTAAACTCAACTGTTTGTTAATTTTATCATCTTCTGCAGGGACGAAAAAAAGTGTACGGTAAAATTCAGTTAAGTTATGAATTTTCTAAATCATACAATGCATTTGAATTCTATTTATCTAGGACATGCTATGCCTTAAAACTTCTCAAAATGCACAGGTTTGCCTGTACTCAGATTAAATTTTGAGGTGAAAATACGGCCATTTTAGCCATAGGGTCCACATGAACCTTAATATGCTTGTAATTGTTATAAAATACATCAAATATCTAATCTAGATTAACATCTAATTTTTTGGAATTTACCTGTCCTGTCACTTTTTGTTGCTTGGATAGATTAGTGAGATGCAAATTTTCGAATTCTATTATGCTGTTTTTGTGTACTGCACTAGATTATTCTAGGTATTCGTTGTTATTCTGTGGCGAATATGTAAAAATTGCTACTATATTATTTGTTTATGTATTTCTATGTCCTGAGTGTTCTTGCATTTATTTATACTGTATTCCTGTCAAATAATGTTGTCATTTAAGCAGTATATTTAACATTGCCATAAAGTGTGATGTTTGGCTACCCACAAAACCAGGTTCAACCCACCATTTTTTCTTAAAATGTCCTGTACCAAGTCAGGAATATGGCAGTTATAATCTAAAAGTTTGTTTCTATGTATGTTACATTGTTGCATTGTCATTTGTTTTTTGAGGACCTTTAGTGTTTCTGTTTTTTCATTGTTTTTCTCTTAAAGTTGATGAATTTCCCTCGGTTCTGACTTGTTTTCTCTAAATTGATTGATGACTTATGAACAGCGATTTACTGGTATTGGCTTTTTTTTTAAAGAAAAAAAGTGCCAATATTAAATGTGTAAAACATCTAGAGAGAATTATTTCCTGCCAAATTTTCAATTGATTACACTAAAATGGTTTTAAACATTGTGGTACAATTTCAGAGCAATTGAAATACTTATACACTAGTTATTATCCTGAAACTAGAAAAATGCTTGTTTTGGGCTTTTACCCATCACTAAAAGTGTAATATATTAAAACAGGAAGTTGTTGAGTGAAGAATCTGAAAACGCATCACATGGTATAGCTGACTCATATAAACCCTGAAACCACAGAAATCCTTGGAATGTACAAGTAGTTCCTGCGAAAGAGGCGCAGAAAAATATACATTGCACAGACAGAAATACTGACAGGTGGACCTAGTATAATAATTAACAAGAATGTGTCCACAGTACACGGATGCCCCACTCGCACTATCATTTTCTATGTTTAGTGGACCATGAAATTGGAATAAATTCTTTAATTTGGCATTAAAATTAGAATGATCTTATCAAAGGGAACATGTATACTAAGTTTCAAGTTGATTGGACTTCAACTTCATCAAAAACTACCTTGACCAAAAACTTTAACCTGAAATTTGCACTATCATTTTCTATGTTCAGTGAACCGTAAAATTGGGGTCAAAACTATAATTTGGCATTTCAATTAGAAAGATCATATCATAGGGCACATGTATACTAAGCTTCAAGTTGATTGGACTTCAACTTCATCAAAAACTACCTTGACCAAAAACTTTAACCTGAAGCGGGACAGACGGACGAACGAACGGACGAACGAACGAACAGACAGACAGACGGACGGACGAACGGACGCACAGACCAGAAAACATAATGCCCCTCTACTATCGTAGGTGGGGCATAACAAGAATGTGTCCACAGTACACGGATGCCCCACTCGCACTACATTTTCTATGTTTAGTGGACCATGAAATTGGAATAAATTCTCTAATTTGGCATTAAAATTAGAATGATCTTATCAAAGGGGAACATGTATACTAAGTTTCAAGTTGATTGGACTTCTACTTTATCAAAAACTACCTTGACCAAAAACTTTAACCTGAAATTTGCACTATCATTTTCTATGTTCAGTGAACCGTAAAATTGGGGTCAAAACTATAAATTGACATTTAAATTAGAAAGATCATATCATAGGGCACATGTATACTAAGTTTCAAGTTGATTGGACTTCAACTTCATCAAAAACTAACTTGACCAAAAACTTTAACCTGAAATTTGCACTATCATTTTCTATGTTCAGTGAACCGTAAAATTGGCGTCAAAACTATAATTTGGCATTTCAATTAGAAAGATCATATCATAGGGCACATGTATACTAAGTTTCAAGTTGATTGGACTTCAACTTCATCAAAAACTACCGTGACCAAAAACTTTAACCTGAAGCGGGACAGACGGACGAACGAACGGACGAACGAACGGACGAACGAACAGACAGACAGACGGACGGACGAACGAACGCACGCACAAACCAGAAAACATAATGCCCCTCTACTATCGTAGGTGGGGCATTAAAATCAACAAGGATATATTTCACATGATAGGATCCTACTTGAAATACATGTAAATACAACAAAATGGTATACTAACCTTGTGGTCCAGGACCAGCCATTCTGTTTCCAGGGCTCATCATGCCCTGAGGTCCCATTGGACCTCCCATTCTATTTCCCATGAATCCAGGTCTGTCACCCATCATGCCTTTAGGTCCCATTACTCCAGGACCAGGCCCTCGAATGCCACCAGGTTGATTTCCTAACATTCCTGGCCGGTTTTGTCCCATCATATTTTGTTGATTTCCCATCATTCCTGGACCAGGTTTGTCAATTATTCCTTGATTTCCAAGAAGTCCTGGTCTATTACCCATCATGCCTGGTGGCTGATTTCCTATAAGACCCGGTCTGTTCTGTCCCATCATGTTTTGCTGATTGCCCATTACCCCTGGAGGCCCCATCATTCGAGGCTGATTACCCATCATTCCCTGTTGATTACCCATCATTCCTGCTCTATCTCCCATCATTCCTTTATTTCCCATCATGGCTTGCTGATTACCCATCATTCCTTTCCTATTTCCCATCCTTCCATCTTGCAGTTCCATAATTTCATCATCCCTCATATCCTCTCCCCTATCCATTCTTTCTTGGAGCTCAATCAAGTTTTCCTCTGCCATTCGTTCATCAAAATCATCCATGTTTTGAGAATCATTTCTGGATCTGTCATGGCGGGAATCTCTTTCATCTCTGTCGCCATCTTGATCATCTCTGTCCCGACCAGGAAATCCTCTCTTATCTCTCTGGAAGTCTGAAAATAAGTAAAACTAAAAACATAAACAATAGTGCATAAGCTTATATATCATACCTTCTTTTCTGACCATGCTTGTTTGAATGTTGAAAGTCTTAAAGATAAAAGCATAAATACAATAACATGTATCACATAAAAATAACTTAATTAATGAATTGAAAATCCAACGTAAAAAGTAAACTACATTTTGAGCCGTCTAATACCCATAATATAGGTGGCTCATTTTGTAAACAATGATCCTTAGCCTGTTACCTGGACGATTATGGTAATTGTATACAGGAAATATTTAGGAATAAAATACTATTAAGTGTTAAAAAAAACACTTAATCAATGATATATGAGAATGAGGTCTAGTGTCAAATAAAACATGCTAGACAAGCGTGAACACTCATGTAGTACACCAAATATAGCTGAACTGTTGCTTATTGTATTAAAGAAACAGTAAGTTATTTGATGCCCAAATAGGAACTCTGTCTGCAATATGAAAAAGAAGATGTGGTATGATTGCAAATAAAACATGCTAGACAAGCGTGAACACTCATGTAGTACACCAAATATAGCTGAACTGTTGCTTATTGTATTAAAGAAACAGTAAGTTATTTGATGCCCAAATAGGAACTCTGTCTGCAAAATGAAAAAGAAGATGTGGTATGATTGCCAATAAGACAACTATCCACAAAAGACCAAAATGACACAGACATTAACAACTATAGGTCACCGTATGGCCTTCAACAATGAGCAAAGCCCATCCTGCATAGTCAGCTATAAAAGGCCCAGATAAGACAATGTAAAACAATTCAAACGAGAAAACTAACTGCCTTATTTAAGTTAAAAAAATGAACGAAAAACAAATACGTAACACATAAACCAACGACAACCACTGAATTACAGGCTCCTGACTAGGGACAGGCACATACATAAATAATGTGGCGGGGCTTATCTTCTTAGCATTGTGTATGAGTTTCATAAAAAAAACTCAAAGAGTGCAGAAACAAATAAATGGAGAATGTCCATGTGGCACAGATGATGCCCCTGCTTGCATAACATAATAAGTTATAAAGGGACATAACTGAAGAATGGCAGAAGTGACGCTACACTAATTTATACTTGTTTTTGCAGTAATATGCATGGTGTACAAGTTTCATAGCATTTGGTTGAGGCAAACTTAAATTAGAGAATTGATACTAAACCTCAGCAAATTTTCTATTTGCAAAGGGACATAACTCAAGAACAAAAAAGTGACTTCCAAAAAAAATTCAAACTATATCTGTATTTTGTGGTAATAAGCATTATGTATAAGTTTCATAACATTTGATTCAGACTAACTTAAGTTTGAATACAAAAAAAAATTTAGCAACTTTTGGGGTCATAACTCTAGAACGGTTAAAGTGACACCAGCAAAATTAAAACTTGATCTATATTTTGCGGTAATTAGCATTGTGTACAAGTTTCATAGCATTTGGTTGAGACAAACTAAAGTTCAAGAATGGAAATAAAAAAATCAGCAATTTTCCATTGCAAAGGGACATAACTCTAGAACGGTTAAAGTGACGCCATCAAAATTCAAAACTGATCTGTGTTTTAAGGAAATAAGTAATTGTGTATTAGTTTCATAACATTTAGATGAGGCAAACTAAAGTTGACGATCGAAAACCAACTTTAGGACATACAGACGGAGACAAGAGTAAAATAATGCCCATAAATTACAGATTGACAGAAAGATGGACAGTGAAAGGTAACACATAATGACTAGGGCCGGACTTAAGAATCCCAAGGTTTTATATGTGTCAGTTCCTCTAAGGTGTTTAGAAATAAGAAGTTGTGGTATGAGTGCCAAAGTAATTTAAGTGACAAAGTGATGTTTTGGATATTGGACCAAGTACAAAACTGATCTGGTCTTTACTAACTCCGAGATTTTTGGACTCAAGTCGAGTTATCAGGTTTCCTAATATTTATATACTAGTTACCTTTGTTTCTCCCTTGTCTAAGCTGTTTCCCATGTCTGTCACCCTCTTCATCCTTCAAAGTTTCCAAGTTGAAATCCCCAGCTGGTTTAACAGAGGGTAATTCCAATAAACTTGGTAAAGGAGCCTTGGGTTTTTCTGATTCAAAAGAAAAGAAAAAAAAGTCAGTAATGAATGCTACTTTACCAATTGTGTTTCCCAAATATAGCCATACAAAGAGAGCTACTAGTAATATACCCTCTTCTTGCTTTCCTATAAAATACTATACTGTAAATTATTGCATTCATTTATTATTTGATTTTTGAAGAATGAACAAAAATGCAAGTTTAACTATTGAGATTTAGGAAAAGCTATATACAGATATATACACAAGATATCAGAATGCAAGATCTTATTATTGCTATACTCAAGGATGTTTCTTATGTCATAACTACAATTCTGTTCCATTTTCAAGAATGTGACAACTGAATTAGACATATTATTGGGTTTGTACCATTAATATGATCAAAATGACGGGTGCCCCATAAGAAGCAGGATCTGCTTACCCTTCTAGAGTACCTGAGAACACTCCCAGTTTTTGGTGGAGTTCGTGTTGCTTAGTCTTTATTTTTCTATGTGGTGTTTTATGTACTACTTAGGAGATAACTGTATTGTATTTTAAGCTCCGACGGCATCAATTGGGGATTTGATGGTCGCAAATTAAGTTTCCTGGTGACGTGTTAGCGGAGACAGTAAACAGGTATTTGCGACCATCAAATCCCAAATTGATGCCGTCGGAGCTTAAAATACAATATTGTTATCTCCATTCTAATGAAACTGACAGAAAACAACGTTAAACATGTATTTAAAATCTGTCATATGCCGTCTGCACTTGCGCTTAAGTCCCATAGCATTAATCGTCAATTGATGCTATGCGTCAATTGATGCTATGCGTCAATTGATGCCATGTAAGAAAGTGATGTTGTCCAATCAAAATGAACGTTACAAACGTTGTTGCATTAGAATGTCTGTTTTTGTAAAAATTCTTTCTTATTGTGTTGTTGTTTATTTTTGAATTTGGATGTCCCTCTTGTATCTTTCGCCCCTCTTTTACGAGGAGTCCCATTATACACACCAATAAAAAACTCTCAATAATATAATTTCTGAATTTGCAATAACTGAATTCAATGGAAACAGGAGACAAAGAGTAGATAAGCACACAGTTTACCTTACCAATAATAAACTTGATACCAAATTACAAGTTATTTATCATTGTTGAGAAAGAAAAATGCCAAATATTTGAGAATAATGTGATGAAAATTTCTAACAATTTCAACAGAGTGAACAACATACATGTATGTGTTTACACTAGTAATTTTTGGGGCCCTTTATAGCTGATGTTCAATGTCATCCATGGCTCCGTGTTGAAGGCCGCACTTCGACCTATAATGATTTACTTTTATAAATTGTGACTTGGAAGGAGACTTGTCTAAATGGCAATCATACCACATCTTCTTATATCTATGTATGACAAATCTGAACTTATGTCATGCATTATACTTTACTGATATAAAGCTTGTACTTAAAAAAATCTACTGGAATGTATAACTGATGGAGACAGAGGTAGAGTATGGACAAAAATTTAGAATAAAGCTAAACAAAAAAAATCTTGATGTTTAGGGTTTCCTTACTTAAACAAATATGGAAGGTAGGCAGGATTTTTCTTTTTGTTGTGCTAAATCATCATCTTGCTTTATATTCTAGTAAAATGGAGGTTGGGAGTGGGGAGGGACTTCCAAAATCCTATGACAACCAACTTCTTGGAGATCTCTTATATATACAAAATGGACATAAATATCCAACAGCCCATGACCAATAATTAAACTTTATTTTTACACTCCCCCATCCATTCTAATGGAACAGCCTTAATTTTTTTCATTGCCCTTACCATCTACTTTTTCACCAGATATTGCTGGTGGTTGTTTATTACTTCTCCACGCATGAACGAATTCTCTGTCGATGGGACGGGAGTACGGTATCTTGCGTCTCTGATTCTGTTCTCTATGACTGTCCTTTAAGAATTGAGCGTCTGTTTCCCAGTCTAAACCTGGTATTGAAATGTCTTGTTCTGACATATCTGTAAATAAAGAACAAAATAACATTCAATCAGGACTATTCCCAAAATGATTGCAGTGAAGACAATCAAATTAATTAATTGTAGGTTTACAAATCTATCAAGTTAAAAAGATTAAATCCCAAACTACTGTAAAAGCAGAAATTTTCGTTGGGGATTTATTTTCGTTTATTTCTTGGATAGGAATTATCCACGAAATTAAAACCCCAACGAAAATTTAACTGTAGATTTACATTATTTTATGATCTGACAAAATCTTATTGACATTTATATATGAACATAAATGCATAAAATGAAATATATAGGTTAATTGATAAGACATCTATATTCAAAGGTTTTCTTTAAGTCAGGTGATAATCCTAATCCTTTGTTTGTACAGTAATTAATAATCATCAAGTACTGTCAATCAATGTCATTTAACAGCCTAGTGTGTCTGTTACTATGAAATGCAATTATTGATTTTTCCCAATGGCGAAAGTTGAGATCAGTTTTATTGAGTATTGTCGATTATAAAGTGACATTTACATAATTGTTTTCTTAATAACTTAAAAACCATGAAAATTAATCCCCAAAAAAATTAATGTTTATACAGTAACTGTATATAAAATTGAGAAAGGAAATGGGGAATGTGTCAAAGAGACAACAACCTGACCATAGAACAGACAACAGCAGAAGGTCATCAATAGGTCTTCAATGCAGCTAGAAATTCCCCCACCCAGAGGCTTCCTTCAGATGTTAACTGCATTATCTATAAGTGTCAGTTAAATGATAAAATAAATATTTCAACTTTTGCTTCAGACGTTATCTTTCATTCATAAATTTCTGCCAAAATTTCATAAAATTCTACAACGGTTTGACATACTCATATAGTAATTTATGTGTAACAAGCTTTAACCCTCCACAGTATCTGGTAGTTAACATAATAAAAAAACAACAAGAAATAAGCATTGTTTTTGGTCCCTTGTTGGCCCCTAATTCCTGAACAGTTTGGACCATACCCCCAAAATCAATCCCATCTTTCCTTTAGTGGTTATAAACCTGGTGTTAAAACTTTATTGAGTTCTATTTACTTATACTAAATTTATTATCCAGAAACCATCTGTCTTCGGACAATGCTGATGACGACGACTACAATCATAACGTGATACCAATATACAACCAAATTTTTTTTTAATTTTTGCAAAGTATAACCAGATGCTCCGCAGGGCGCAGCTTTATACGACCGCAGAGGTTGAACCCTGAACGGTTGGGGCAAGTATGGACACAACATTCAAGCTGGATTCAGCTCTAAATTTGAATTGTGATTAAATAGTTGACACAGCATAGGTTTCTGACACAGAATGAATGTGGTCTAATGAACTTAAAATACTTTTTTTTCCTTTGAGCAATTCACTATGCTGTTGAATATTAATCCTCTCAAAAAAATGTTTGAAGAAATTTTCTTTTTATTTATGAAATCTGAAATGAAAAAAATTGACCCTCCAATTTTTTTTTCACATCCCCCTTTCCCTTATTTCAAAACTGATCTCAATTCAAATTTCTAATGAAGTTTGCAACAATAACTACTCATTTAAATACATCATAAAATATTAAAATGTAAAAAAAGTGCTTGTTATCACTGAATGGTAAAGATTGTTTTAATCTATCAGTTGGTAGTAAAAGTGAATATACATTGTATATTGTACAGTCAGGGGACTTACTGAAATAAGTGATTTTTAAATCACTTATTTGAGTAGCAAATTCGATGTTTTGTCACAAATTGGGATTTTGTAGTTTTTTCAAAATTTTAAAGAAATAGGTTATCTTTTAATTAGTAAAATTAAAAAAATATGAACTTTTTGCTTCTTTTAATTGCAAGGTTTATGCCTTTGATGCTATCATTTAGCTGAAAATTCTATTTAAGTTGAAAAAATGCTATAATAATGGCTTTACATAATGAACTGAAACTTTCTTCAAAGATTTTTCACAGCAGTGGGAGTATTTTTCCTGTAAAGTTCAAGGTTTCATCTTTCAGATTATGTAATAAAATTCTACTGTTCGCGATAAAAATTTCACTGTTCGGGGGTGTTGAAATTAGTGGGGGGTTATTAACAGAATGATACTTAAAGAAGTGATTTTTTGGGAAGGAAATTGAGGTCTGATACTTAAACAAGTAATTTTTATGTCATTATCCTAGATTCAGTACAAGGTCATCACCTGAATTGACCTGGTCATCCTAGACAACACAGATGTTAGTTCTGATAAGTTTAGAAACATAATTAGTCCCTGGATCATTAGTATTCTATATTTAAAGCTACAACAAAATTAAATCACTTCTTCTAGTGATTAATTTGTACTACTTAAGTAGGTGATTATTAAAGAAAGACAACTCTAACTTCCAACCTTTATGGAAATAATGTTACTTGAATCAGTGATTTAGAAAATCACTTGTTTAAGTAAGTCCCCTGACTGTTGTATAAAACAATGATTTAAGTTGATTCAACTACTATTCTGGACAAAGAAAGATAACTCCAATTGAAATCCAATTGGAATTTCTTGCTATTGCACAATATTGTGCAATTAGATATTTCTTGCTATTGTGGAATACTGTGCAATTGAAAATATTTGCTATTGCACAATACTGTGCAATTGAAGATTTCTTGCTATTGCACAATACTGTGCAATTGAAGATTTCTTGCTATTGCTGAATACTGTGCAATTGAAAATTTCTTGCTCTTGCACAATACTTAATATAATAATTTTGGATCCTGATTTGGACCAACTTGAAAACTGGGCCCATAATCAAAAATCTAAGTACATGTTTAGATTCAGCATATCACAGAGGCCCAATAATTCAATTTTTGTTAAAATCAAACTTAGTTTAATTTTGGATCCTTTGGACGTTAATGTAAACCAATTTTAAAACGGGACCAAAAATTAAGAATCTACATTCACAGTCAGATTTGGCATATCAAAGAACCCCAATTATTCAATTTTTGATGAAATCAAACAAAGTTTAATTTTGGACCCCGATTTGGACCAACTTGAAAACTGGGCCAATAATAAAAAATCTAAGTACATTTTTTAGATTCAGCATATCAAAGAACCCCAAGGATTCAATTTTTGTTAAAATCAAACTAAGTTTAATTTTGGACCCTTTGGACCTTAATGTAGACCAATTTGAAAACGGGACCAAAAATTAAGAATCTACATACACAGTTAGATTCGGCATATCAAAGAACCCCAATTATTCAATTTTTGATAAAATCAAACAAAGTTTAAATCTGGACCCTTTGGGCCCTTTATTCCTAAACTGTTGGGACCAAAACTCCCAAAATCAATACCAACCTTCCTTTTATGGTCATAAACCTTGTGTTTAAATTTCATAGATTTCTATTTACTTATACTAAAGTTATGGTGCGAAAACCAAAAAAAATGCTTATTTGGGTCCCTTTTTGGCCCCTAATTCCTAAACTGTTGGGACCTAAACTCCCAAAATCAATACCAACCTTCCTTTTGTGGTCATAAACATTGTGTTTAAATTTCATTGATTTCTATTAACTTAAACTAAAGTTATTGTGGGAAAACCAAGAATAATGCTTATTTGGGCCCTTTTTTGGCCCCTAATTCCTAAACTGTTGGAACCAAAACTCCCAAAATCAATCCCAACCTTTCTTTTGTGGTCATAAACCTTATGTCAAAATTTCATAGATTTCTATTTACTTAAACTAAAGTTATAGTGCGAAAACCAAGAAAATGCTTATTTGGGCCCTTTTTGGCCCCTAATTCCTAAAATGTTGGGACTAAAACTCCCAAAATCAATCCCAACCTTCCTTTTGTGGTCATAAACCTTGTGTTAAAATTTCATAGATTTCTATTCACTTTTACTAAAGTTAGAGTGCGAAAACTAAAAGTATTCGGACGACAACGACGCCGCCGACGACGACGACACAGACGACGACGCCAACGTGATAGCAATATACGACGAAAAATTTTTCAAATTTTGCGGTCGTATAAAAATCAGTCCATCTATGAGATGATGAGTAAAACATGGAAAAATTAAAAGAAAAATTTATTCTTCTCATGAGTTATAAACAATGCAGTATACTTTTGATCAATTTGAGTTGTTAAATTTTAGAGTAAAACACAGGCCAATATTTGAGCTGCTTCGAATAGAAATAGACATTCTGCAGGTTTATGTATACATTGTCATGTTAAAGACTTTCAATGATTTTGGAATATTCAGATATAAAACAAAAGATGAATTAAGGTCTGTTTAGTAAGGTTAATATATAGACTCTATTTTCAAATAGTTACAGATAGAGATTTTTATAACCTGACCAAAAATGTATGGAAGAGAAAAATAACAAAAATAAAGAGCTCCAAGTAAAATTTAAATCTGAAAATCCCTTATCAAATGGCAAAATAAAAAGCTCAAACACATCAAAGAAGTGAATAACAACTGTTATATTCCTGACTTGCATACTGTCCAATCTTATTCAACACATCTGAGCCTCTTAATGGTTTTTTTATTATGTGATTACCAGACTTGGGGTAATTGTAATTGTAATCGTAAATCAGCTGTAATTGATAATACAATTTTTCAAGTAATTATTGTAATCATTAATCAGCCAACAATCTGATTACATGCTATTTAATTTAATCAATTACTTTTCAAAATACACTGTAATCCCGATTACTTTTTGATTACATTCTGATTACATTGAAAAAAATCTAAAACTGTGTTTATGGTCAATAAATGAACCTTTTTGTTATTCATATTTAATGAATACTTAATATGTTAAAATAGTTTTGTTTACTTCAAGCATGTTAATTGATTTGTATACTTCAGTAAAAAATAAACTGTTACTGTATTGAAAAGTCATCATTAGCTTTAGTAAAATATATTGTACATATATTCACAATTTAAAGCTGTACATTATATATATATTTGATAATAGATGTTATATTCAAGTAATGATTTTCTTTAACGCTTGAATTATAATCTTTTGTTAATTTTGTGACTTTTGTCAACTTTAAATTGACAAGTAGGACACGAATTAAGGATTGTTTGTATTGCAATACCCAATTGTGTATAGCTATAGGGCAATATTTATGATAAAAGATAAATCAGACATGTGAAAATTAATCTAATGGGCAAAAATAAATTAAAAGTTGGACAAATATGTATTTTAAAATAAACACATCTTGGTAGGTATTTGGTCTGGACATATAAAATACAATGATTTTTAGTACTTATATTTTGTTTACAATTTGATAAAACAATCATATTAAAATTTTACATAGTTTTTAAGTGGTAACACATTATTTCATTCATCATGTCCATATTTTAACTCCAAGATACTGCACCTTGAAATACATATAAAGTCTGGAAGGGGTCAGAAGGTAAACAGCAAACTCTTTTTAAAGCTATATTCAACTGAAGTCAAAATAATTCAGAGATGAAAGATGATAAAGTTTAATGGGTCATTACCAGTGAAATAATGTTCATGTATATATTATATATATATGTTGTGAATTTTTGCGGTTTCTTAATAGAAAAAGTTTGAAGTAATTATTTATAACATATCTAACAAGAGGCTGTCACAACGACAGCAAACCGGATTTATTAATATTTATTTGTGTCCTGGCAATATCACAAGAACCATTACTGATGAATGGTGAAAGTGAAAATCGTCAATATCAAATTTGACCTCCATTTTGTCATCAGTATCAACATCTTAAAATTTGAAAAGCTTAGATTGAATGGTTCATGAGTAAATGCAACAACGTGAATGGAAACGCCATTTCACAATCTTTCAAGAACCACAACTCCTGAACGGTAAAAGTCAAAATCATCATTATTGAACTTGACCTCTAATTTGCCATCAGTAACAACATATAAAAATTTCAAAAGCTTTGGTTGAATGGTTCATGAGAAAATGCACGGACACGACTGGAAACACCATTTTTCAATCTTTCAAGAACCATAACTCCTGAACGGTAAAAGTCAAAATCGTCATTATTGAACTTGACTTCTATTTTGTCATCAGTAACAACACATTAAAATTTGGGAAGCTTTGGTAAAACAGTTCATGCGTAAATGCATGGACACGACTGGAAACACCATTTTTCAATCTTTCAAGAACCATAACTCCTGAACGGTTAAAGTCAAAATCGTCATTATTGAACTTGACCTCCATTTTGTCATCAGTAACAACATATTAAAATTTGGGAAGCTTAGGTAGAACAGTTCATGCGTAAATGCACGGACACGACTGGAAACTCCATTTTTCAATCTTTCAAGAACCATAACTCCTGAACGGTAAAAGTCAAAATCGCCATTATTGAACTTGACCTCCATTTTGTCATCAGTAACAACATATTAAAATTTGGGAAGCTTAGGTAGAACAGTTCATGCGTAAATGCACGAAAACGACTGGAAACTCCATTTTTCAATCTTTCAAGAACCATAACTCCTGAACGGTAAAAGTCAAAATCGCCATTATTAAACTTGACCTTCATTTAGTTGTCAGTAACAACATATTAAAATTTTAAAAGCTTTGGTTGAACGGTTCATGAGTTAATGCACGGACAACATTTGATTGCCGCCCGCCCGCCCGCCCGCCGTACATCCCCAAATCAATAACCGACATTTTTGTCACAAAAATCCGGTTAATAAAATCCTTTTTCAAAAATTTCTATAGTTATACCAAACATTTATTTATTCACATAATTCAAATGTTCTTTATTTAAATTCATTGTAATCAGATGTAATCATGATTACTTTGTCAATGTTATCATTAATTTAATCAGATACTTTCAGAAATGATGTAATCGTTAATTCAATTTAATCATACAAATGACAAAGTAATTGTAATTTAATCAATTACATTGAAAGTAATCAGACCCATCTCTGGTGATTACTTGGCTGTTTTTATTGTGATTATTTGATTAACAGACCAAATATTTCGTAACTGTATTTTTAATTCTTTGATTATCTTGTTTAAAAAAATAAAATAAAGACTATACGATTATATTGGCAAAAAGATTATGATTATATGATTACTTGGACCAGGAGCCTTAAAGTTCATTATATACAACATCAAGACTTACCTTCCATGTTGTTAAAATCTTCTGTTGATCCCTCGTTGACACCAGGAATGGTTGACACAGATGTCACTATTGGGGTTGTGTTGTCTAAATCTACAAAATAACAACTAACTTTTACTAGAAATAAATATATAGTAAATAATAAAGTTGAGAAAGGAAATGGGAATGTGTCAAAGAGACAACAACCCAACCAAAGGGCAGAATAAATGGAATGCTAACTAAATTCCAAAACATATAAATGAATTATAAGTATAAATCATACAAGACTAACAAAATTCATACAAATGTATATAGGTACATGCACCAGGCTTACAATTTCACACACCACACATGCTTTAAATCTACAAAAGACTCATTAGTGAAGCTTGAAATCAAAAGTTTAAAAGGCAAAATAAAGTAAGAAGTTGGAAAGTATCGAGGACCTAAAAAACTCAAAGGTTTTGCCAAATACAGCTAAGGTTATCTCTTCCTGCTACCTTTCATTTTATATAATACATGTGTGTTCTACTCAAAGCAATGAAAATGAAGAATAGAATGTTCGTATTGAATTATAAAGGAATAAGCTAAGGTAATGATTTTTTTTTCTTTGATTTTTCTTCTTCATTCAGGTTATTGCATATATAAAACAAGAAATCCTTAGATTCTAAACAGGAAATTTTAAAAACATTTTTAACATGCTGTAACCCCTTTTCTGGAACACTTTTAACTAATACAAAATATACCATTTACATTAAAAATAAACCTCCACATATTTCACTATGCGTTTACAGTTTCAAGATTCTAGTACAGTTCATTCATTTTGTGTTGAATTGTATTAACTTTTGCAAATAACTCTTAAATTACACAAAAAAAAAGTTATTAAGACCAAAAAATTCTTAATACTTTAGTTTAAAATATGCTCTTTCTATAAAGGTTTGCATTGACAAGGAGCAACCTGTCCTAACCTTTGCCAAAAAATCTAAATTGTAAAGGGATTCTTTAAGGGCTGTACCAAAATTTATCGGATAGAGGGATTGGAAGCACTCAAATCACTTACACACTGATAGTTGCATTTTCATTATAATTTTGTAGAAATTTTAATAAAATGAAAATTGTTCATTTTATGGGTAATAGGGGTTCGAAAAAATGGCTTCCATGTCCCCCAAATAAGTTCAGAACAGTCCTAATTCGAAAATAGATTCTTCAAGAACATTAAAGTTTTCTAATGTACAAACCAAACTCCGGTAACTCATGTTCTGATCCACCCAATGTGTTCAAGTTATATTTGTCTCTCATTCTATCTCCGGGACGATTACGTGTCCAAAATTTTCTGAAAGATAAAAATAATAGTAATTAATTTAAGGTACACTGATATCTGTAATGTATAATATTTCAATTTCAGGGATAAGAAAATTTGCCATCAAACTAAAATCTCAGACAGAAATACAATTTCTCAATTCATTGTACCTAACGTATATTATTATTAATTACACCTTATGTAAGAATCCTGGATTTTGATTGGTTGATAGCTAGTGTATTTTTCACCAATTTACTGTTTTCAAATGAATATCGTTCATTTTTTATGCCGCCGGGATATTTGCCAAAAGGATTTGCCTTTTTTACCCTCTCTGCCGTTGTATTTGCAAAAAAATACTCTATCCGACTGGACGCTTGTAACGTCACGATCATCAAAGCGTTTTTGAACATTAACATTCGGTGTAATTAAACAGATATAGCATGTTCTTGAGGGGTATTTGCGAAAAATACCAGTCTTGAGAATGAATTTCCCTTGCCTTACGGCTCGTGAAATTTAACATTCTCTCGACTGGTATTTTTCGCAAATACCCCTCCTTAACATGATATATCTGTTTAAAACACCCTAATCTATAACAAAAGAGAAATATAAAAATTCCTATGGAGGTACAATAAAAAAATCCAAAATTATTTGCCCCCCCTCCCCCCCCTAAAAAAAACATAATACAAAATAGATTTTGACATTCTGGACATTTTTGCCAATGTCAGATATTTTTTTATCTATTTTGGTTTTCAAGGTATCAGACAATTACATGCAATAAACATGTACATAGCAGCCATGATAAAAAAAATTAATAGAAAACATTAACTCTAACCGGCCTGTTAATATTTCACATGCTTCCAGACTTACGTTGTATGATCATTAGATCCAGAAGCTAATATATGTCCAAGTGGATGCCATGCCAAACTCCAGACCATGCCTTCATGAGCCATCTCCATTCCACCTAATTCTCTGTCGGTTCTGTAACAAAGTTATGATCCATACTTTTACACATATGAATAAAATAATAAGTGGGTTATCGAAATTATAATCCATACTTTTACACATGTGAATAAAATAATAATTGGGTTGTCCATCATTGAGACTGCAAAAGGTCAGACTCTTAATTGCCCTGAATATACAAGTTGTCAGTAATAATACATGCATCAATAGGACACAATGCACACTTTCAACACGAGCCAAAACCCTTATTTGACATAAAAGTACACATCAAAAGAACAGGTCTTCAATGTTGTAAGCTGATGTGACCACAACTTCATTGTAAACTACTTTAATAAACCCAATACAGGATGGACTAAATAACTCATTGACCCATAGACTTGAAAACAAAGCCCCCTTCTATTGTATAAAACATGAAATTTCTCATGGTTGCTTTTGATTTCTAGTTTAGTTTGCTGTAAGGTTAGTTATGGGATTGATATTTTTGTCTTCAAAATATTTTATACATAGGCAAATTTTCAAGACTTACCCGACATGCCAGAACATGACAGCTCCATCAGAACCCCCAGACGCAAATAATCCTTCATGTATAGGATGCCAGTCAATTGCTAAAATAATATAAAAATAAAATATAATACATTGTACCTTCATATAAGAACTGGTATATTTAATTTCAAAATGGAGTAAAAATTCAGTGGTTGTTGTTGCTGTTTATCAAATTAATCAGGTGTGATGGGATATGGGTGGTTGCACTTTCCTTAGATTTTTTGTTAGAATGATAAGTTAAATAAAATCTTACTTTATGAGTGTTTGGGTTCTTAAAAAAATGCCTTCCATTTGTAACACAAAAAGGGGAAATTATTGGGTTATTATTGAAACCATCAAATCGATAAAAGATACCTTCAAAATTTAATAGCTTATACATGTAGGTGTCTTTAAAATCAACAAACATATTTTTTTTACATATTCTACAGTATTGGTTTTTATTTTTTTTCAAATTTACCATACCTGTAGCCTCTTTTTTATGCCCTTTAAATGTCTGGACTTCCTCCTTCATGTTACGTATGTCGAACAGTTTAATGAGATGATCACGTGACGCTGTCAGTAACCAATTACCATTCTTATTCCACTGGAGCTGCATTACTGTCATCTTATGAGCATGCCTGAAAAATGATAAGAACAATCTTTGAAGACTGGTTTCCACATCTCCCAGATGTAGACATTTTTGTACTAATGTGACATAAAGAAAACATCACAGGGTTTGAAATCAGCAGGGGCCCACTCGCCAATGGTCCCTAAAATTTGGTGTGGGTTCCTAAAGCTTCTGCTTTTCTTATATAGAACTATATATATATTGCTACAATATTTAAGCTGTGGGCTACCATTGCCAAAAACTTAACTTCAATCCCTGCATCATTGAAATAATCTGGTACCCACAAATCAGGTCATGGGTTTGAATTATTTTATATTTTGTTTTGTTGGTGTTTTGTTATACTCATCGCTTACTACAGGGTATGAATTTTGTTTATTATTGAGAGCTGTGCAGACTTTAATATTCCTTAAATTCCCATAATTTGGTCTCTAATCATGCTGGTTGATAATTGTCTCATTGGCAATCATAAAATAAGAGATGTGCTAATCATCTTCATACTTTTATAAAGTCTTAATTGCATTTGATTTTACAGAATAATGTATTGGTTTTTCTCTCAGTTATTGAACTTCAAAGCTTGCTTTTATGAAATTGGCCATGATTACAGTATAGACACCATTAATTTCTGGAGTCATATAAATGCATTGGCCCTTTTTTACCAACTTTAGTCACTGCAGACACTGTCCAAATTAACCCTATCACACATTTCTTATTATTACAATAGATTGATCATGTTGATAAATATATCATAAAAATTCAGGACAGGGGCAAAATTAAAAATAAATAGAGAATAATTTGAGAACGTGTCCAGGTGACTCAGATGATGCACCTGCTAACAAAGGTACATAACTAGAGAACTGTATAAGTGCCAACACCCAAATCAAACATCATTTGTGTTTTAATGATAAAAAGAAATGTGTATAAGTTTAATTACATTTTCAGTTTTGGCTGAGGCTAAATAAAGTAAAAAGATGCAAATGAAAAAATTCAGCAATTATAAAGGGGCAAAACTCTAGAATGGCAAAAATGATGCCATACAAATTCAAACTGGGTTTGTGTTTTGTAGTAATACGCATTTGGTTGAGGCAAACAAAACCTATGGTTTTTATCATTGTTGCATTGTTGAAGGTAGTTGTTAGACCTATTGGTGTAAATTTCTGTGTCATTTGTAATTGGTCTCTTATGAAGAATTGTCTCATTGGAATTCATACCACATATACAAAGTCAGTGAAAGGAAACATATCTTGTGACGAAAAATGTACGCCTGTACAGATTACTAGGGTAACACTTACCCCCTTTATGGTGACAGAATTAAAACAATGGGGTTCTGAAATGTAGGGAAACACGGAAAACGCAGGAAGTGAAGCTTCAAAGACTAGAACAAGTTTAGTTAATCACAAAGTTTATGTTTACAATGTAGTGAGGCACAGAATAATTTCAGATTTTCCTTATCTGATGTTCATTTTTATCCCTAATGTCATTTATTAATCTAATTTGTGGCTACTGATGTCTCTATTTCAGGCTTAATTGAAATCTAAACTCTACTTTATACCCTAGCAGTGTCCAGATTTAGCACATCCTATAATGTTTACTTACAATGTAGCGAGGCAGGATCCAGTTTTAGCATCCCATAGTTTCAATGGCTGCTGGTTATCTTTACTTCCAGAGGCTATCAGACTTTTCAGTGGATGCCAGCCAACACATTTCACATCAGCACCATGTCCTGGTTAATTCACAAAAAAGTTTGGTTCATATTCAGATCACACTATATGCATATCTGTATTCAATATTGAACAGTTGAAATCAGTGGAGGTTTGGGGGGAAGGGTAGGAGGGTTTCTTTAGAAAACAAAACAAGAATGTGTTCCCAGTACACAGATGCCCCATCTGCACTATGATTTTCTATGTTCAGTGGACCGTGAAAATGGGGGGAATCTCTAATTTGGCATTAGAAAGATCATATCATAGGGAACATGTGTACTAAGTTTCAAGTTGATTGGACTTCAACTTCATCAAAAACTATTTTGACCAAAAACTTTGACTTGAAGCGGGACAGACGGACGAATGGATTGACTGACAGACGCACAGACCATAAAACACAATGCCCATAAATGGGGCATAAAAATACTATTAAATATCTTTCAAGAAGAGCTTCGGATTGCAGTTTGACTATTAAAGTCAGAGGCTGAGAGCATCATGATCCTAAATAATCCCTTAGAGACATTCTAGCTTCTTATCTGATTGATCCTTTGCTTTTTTACATCCAGTGGCAAATATTTCAAACATATTCACACTGGGAGTAATATTATTAGGTTGCAAGAAGTGAGAGCTCTGGGTGGTAATAACTACTCACTTCTTAAAATTAGGGGTTGTTATTAAGATTCAGACCTTTGAACATGTTGAGCTTACCATTTACAGCCAATTGCATTCAGTGTGTAGGCAAAGGTAACATCTTTGGTTATCTTGCATGCTAGCTGAACCTTGAAGTCATTATAAGGTAAGGTATACTACCCTCCTTTCGAAGGAGCCTAGTACTTTACAGACGCTAAGCCAGATAGATTGGTTATCTGTCGAACTAGTCTGCTCTTAATGGAGGTTAGTTTACCTAACCTAATACTGGTTATGACTTCACAGTTCAGCTAGCAAGCAAGCTAACCAAAGATATTACCTTTACCTACACACTCAATGCAATCGGCTGTAAAGACCACTTCTACTGAATGATTACTAAGCCTAAACACTTTCCTGAAAATATCTAATTAATGGATAGGGATCAATAAAGGGATTAATCTAGTACAGAATCCCATGTGACAATATTTCTTACTTAGTCCACACTTCAGATAAAAGCCTTGAAGAGTTTTGCAATGGTTATTTTATATACAGATTTTCTCCAAAAACAGCATGATCCAACAGAGAAGGAATTTTAGCTTTCTATTTATAAATGTGATAAGACAATGAGAACTTTTAAAGATATGTGAAATTCATTGAACAGGTCATAAATTAGACTGTTCAGTATCAATCTTAATAAATAATTATACCCCCTCCATCAGAAATGGCAGAGTCTTTGATTTGCTGAAGGGAATCCCCAAATAATAACAATTTGGATAATATATTAAACAGGAGTCATACAATTTAATTATATTGTTCAGATTCTAATTTAAAACAGCAAAATTAAAATTTGATATAAGAGGGGTTTAGGAATTTTCAATCTGCTAGATATTATAAAAACAATGGCAAAGTTCATGATTTTCTTAGGGAAACCACAATAGTAATTTAGAAAAAAAGCAATATATAGGGTAGTATTATATATGGTGAATATTTAAAGAAACCTTTAAATTGCTCAAATATACTCTTTTAAAAGTTCCCAAATCTAATAAATGAGGAGAAACAGTTCCATAATAGCAGGTACACATCTGCAATACGTGTGCAATCTTCCTGTTAAGTTTCAATGGATCCGGAAACAAATCTGTAGGAGTTTATTAAACAAAACTGGATTTGTCTTTTTGGAAATTTGCTGACAAATGACTCAAGTTCAAGTCTGATCAATGGGAAATAATTCCTAATACAACTCCATAATAACATGTCCAAACTGCCCAATTTCAGTATGTAAGATCTTTCTGTGTATCAAGGATCTGGGTTTGTAAATTCTAGGATATGTTGATTACACAAAATAGGTATCCATTTTCCCCACTTTGCTATCACAATAATAAAAGTCAGTTTGCACATCTTGCATACCAGCCAAAAAAGCAAAAATGGGTAAATGTTGTGATTTATGGCAATAACTCCCTAAAGGAGTCAATAAATAATTTTATATCATTTAACTTATTTAAGGATCATTGTAGCTGTAAACAGAATCTGTTATAGCTTTCAAGATAAAAGGCAAATATACTAAAATTGATAAAAAAAAAAACCTCAAAAGTTACGGCCCTTGACTAAGGTAGTGGGTTGTGCACAGACAAGAGAAAAAAATTGTGAAATTCGAAGTAAATTCCAGATTTGCTGCAATATATTGTTGTGTAAGATTTACCATAATCATTTCTTTTGACAATTAACACATTCTTAATACATCAGAACATTCCTAAACTCCTCTTAAATGGCAAAATCTAATGAAGAAAGCCAGGGTAAAGAAAAAATGGCGTTGTATGCAGATGCAACAAAAACCCCCAAAAAACCCTCATGCAGCTGCCCTCATGAAACAAAATGGGGAGACATCTACCTTGTCTAAACTGATTCTACCTAGGTAGATCTCAACATTCTTAACATTCTTGCTTTGACAGAATTTATCTATAACAATGTTCATGATAACTTGCATTCTACCCTTATGATCTATTTTTAGCCATGGTGGTGATGGTTTTTTTTTTCCTGTGGCAGCATTTTTAAAAGAAGCCACCCATAAAGATGATTGTGGTTGAATTTGGTCTAGTTTGCCCAGTGGTTTCAATCAAAGTGATGGAAATCACTCATGGAAAGATTAGAAGAGTGGTTTGAATAATTTCATATTAAGGTATGGTGGGGGAAAATGAACATTAACAAAGCACTATTGCTGAAAATTGCATTAAAAGGAGCTCTTTAGAAGGAAAAGTGAATTTCAGTATGAGGATAAAATGAGCTCAAATTAAATAATATGGGTCTCTTAATTTGCACAATTTTATTTAAATTGCAGTTTATATCTTATCCAAATAATGTTGCCTGTTCTGAACATGTTGCAAAAAAACAAAAAAAATTGCAAATCAAAATTTCTTCAACTAAGTTAATATTACCAACTATCCTTGTAAGACAAAAAATCTAGACCAACAGCTAAGAACTTTACAGTATCAACAAAAATAATCAAAAAATGTTGTTTTGGGGCATTTTGTAAGTTGAAACCAGATGATTATTGGAAATTTATTAAGTTAATTATAGGCCTTACTTGAATACCTTCTATATATTCATATTTATATTCATATTTACTTTTTTTAAAGATCTTGTTAATCCATTAATCATTTATCTTCCAGACATAATTTACAGAATCCCTTTATGTAATGTAAATCAAAAGAAATAGGCAATAAATAAATCTATCATCCTTATATATATATATCAAAGATCTAATATATACATTTGTGTATTCAATTATAAGATCAAACATTTGTATACTGAATTGTATATTGATGGGTATGTATAATTATATAAGACAGAGAATGAAAGGTAATGTGGTCAATTCGATTGACAGTTTAGGAGGTGGAGCAATGTAATTAAAGGTCTACATTGTCTCTGATTTTTTGTTGATAATCACAGTTGTCAATCATACTAGTATTGAATCAATACCAAGTTACCTAATCAAAATGTTTTAAAACAAAGCCTGCACATCAGCATACCTTAATGACATACATTCTTGAATTAACTGCTCTAAAAATATACCCGTTTTGTCAGTTTATATGTGTATTATGTGCCCATACATGAGAACTATAGGGAACTATATTTCAGTGTGAATACATTTAGGAATAGTAGCAAACCTGTCATGTTGTTAGGGAGGCCAGTGCCTAAGTAAAGATTTAGAACAAGTTCTAATCTTTCCAAAAATAGATTTCAGGAAAGGGACACCAAGTATTACTACAGAAGTCCAATTATACATAGAAGATAAAGTGGTTAAAATCAATGAGACCACCTCCATTACACATATAACTAAAATACATGTCCTCATTCAAATTCATTGATCGTCCAAAACAAACAGGATCACCCCCAAACCCCCTACCCCAACCATCCTGGATTTGCCACTCAATGGGGTTCACGATCATTGATTACAATTATCCATGTGAATTCAATACATTATTTTTCTTCAATAAACTTGGTTTTATAAGCATTTTGGGGCAATGTTATTTAAATTAGTTAGGAACACCCTACAGACCATTCAGCCCATGTCTAAAATCTACCAATTTGTCAAAAGACAAGATTTTTTAACCAATGAACCAAATCTTATAGCATTTAAATGTAATTTTGACTTCTGCATGTAGCATCTTCTTTATATCTTAACTAAGAACACTTGTTTTAATTGGTTCATTGTTCCTTGAAAAGAAGTTCAAATTAGGTCAATTTGGGCACTAATTTTCTGTCCCTTTGTGTCAAATTGGACATGTCATCAGGACCAATGTAAGAACACTTGGTTAGTACCATCTTATATTTTACCTATTGATACCCCTTTTCAGTCCCTTAAATGCATATTGGACTTTTTAATATAAGTATGCTATTGATGTTTTCAAAAAAATGTTTACCTCAAACTGCATTATAAGATTTAACAAAATATCTATTCAGTAGAAACTGAGAAAAGTGACTATATGTTGCATGAACAAACAGCTAGATGGACTGCAAACCAAGGTGAAAGCAATATAGTCCCTTCCCTCTCCAACCCCCTGCCTAAAGTGGGGTTATCAAATGGGTCAATAGTGCCCTCTTGCTCTATCACTTTATAATTGAATGGAAAATAAAGGGTCAAAAGTTCAAAAGTTCAAAAGTTAATTTTGGCATGTATTTTCATCATAATGAACATATGATAAAAGTAAAATTGCAAGTTAATATTACCACAATTTATGGTTAACTACCTTACTCCCAATTGTCATGGTCTTTAAAGTGATTTAAAAATGACAGATTCACCAGAAAATCATATGGTCCCTAGATCCTTTCATTGGCAGAATATAACATTTGAGCTTTTTAAGACAACTTAGTAAAACAGTTAATTTGGATGCTAGCATCAGAGTATCCTTTTCCTCGATTTAATGAAACATTTCAATTCACTCAAGACCTGTGAAAATGACATCACCATAAATCTATTTCGTGGTAATAAGCATTGCGTATGAGATTTAATATCATTTGGTTGAGAAAATTACAAGGGTAAAAGTGAAAGCCCCAGGGGCATAACTATTCTCTGGATCAAACCTTGCTATGAACCTTTGTGCTATTTAAACAGGGACAAGAGTTTTGAAAAGTAAAATACATACCTCTCAAAATCTTCTCTTCTTGGCATTTTTGGAAATCCCAGATTCGAACAGTACCATCATCAGAACAAGTTGTAAATTTATTGTCGGATGGAGAAAAACTGTAGGGGAAGAGGAAAAAACAATGTGCATGGTTATATTAATGTCTTTAAGAATCATCCATGGTAGAAACTAAATGGCAAATTCATCTTCAATTACCAAAGAAATAAATGGAATTATGGCAACTGCTAACCATTTATTGAACTGAGTTGTCATTCAAGAGAGCAATAACAGAGATAGACAGATCACAAGAAAACAACACACATCCTTACAAAAATGCTGCAATTTTTACAAGAAATTCATTGACATGTGAACATCAGAAAGGTACATGTATTATAAAAATCTTCAGATAATTAAAACTTCTTCTATGATGTCTTTTTTTACTTTAGTCCGACCTGATATACATTTTGTGTAACCTGTAGAAATACAGTGATTTTATGTGTAGAGAATATTTGTTGGGAGTGATTTCCATAAACTGGTTATTACATGTACCATGCACACTTGTGAGATTAGTGCATGTTGAATGCTGGATTTCACACCTGTTTGAATTCATTTCAATTCTGTTTTTACAACTTTTGTGTTTTTTCGTTTATGTATAGAAAGTTTTACATGTTTTACACAGGATTCCATTTTCTTGAACTTTGTCATCTTTGTGGAGGTATCACTTTTTGTAGATTTATGCATGGAGGTTGTCAGAAATTTAAGAGCTACACAATAAAAATCCAAAATACTTCTAACCAACTCAATGAAACCATTAAATGGAGTATCTATGAAAGAACAGTATACAAAATGTTGAAGTGAGAGCTTGAAATTCTTCGTAATAAGACGACTCTACCAGTGATGTTGTTTTTCTTCAAATGTAGATAAATATTAACTAAGACCAGTCTAAAAAATTCACATGTTGAATGCACATTGTCATACCTGTCAACCTCTGAAAATGAAAAGTCAGGTCATGACCTGCATTGAGAAAAAAAATCTCAGGTCATAACGCGTACGACATTTTGCGGGCTCAATTGAAGAACAAAAATATGTTTACATATAATTTATATAGTCAATATGTATATGAAACAGTTAGAACATGTATACAAGTTTATTTCAGACTATTGTTATATTCCATAGTAGCAGACTTGGCATTCTTTAAAAGAACTGCACTTGGTTTCAGTTCATAGCAATGCAAATGTGTATTCATTTTACAAGAAAGAAGAGCACACAGTGTATCCTTATTAAGATCAGCCCTAAACTCTGTAGCTATTTTCTTTAGTAAAGAAAATGCCCTCTCACTGTCTGCATTGCTGTTTGGCAAAACCAGTAATGTTTTAGCAAGTTTTGACAAAACAAAAAATCTTGGCTTGTTAAGAAAAATGTCATGCAACTTGGACATTTCTCCCCAAAATGTACCAATGTCAGTTTCAGGGGAAGTGCAAAGTGGAAGTTCATCTAATGGGGTCAACTGATAGTCACTGAACTCATCTTGTAGCTGTGTTGTCTCTTCATATCGTTACGTAGCTCAGGTAAACAGTCCTAGTCCTACATTTTGACTTTTGGTTACATTGAAAAAGACCGATAAAACCGAAGGTCGTATTACTTCTAAATACCGGAAACAATTCCGGTCAGAAATCCGGGTGAAACGGGTAATGTTAGAAATTCCCGGGACCCGCCGGGTAAAGAAAAACTCCCGGGTGAGAGGTGAAAATAACGGGTGTCACCCGCAAAAAACGGGTGAGTTGACAGGTATGCATTGTCATTTTTGAAAGCTTGTTTCTTAACCATTTCCTAAACAAAATTCCTTTTCAAATGGATGATTCCCAAGATGCAAGTCTCAAAGTGGTGTACCATCCAAAGCAGTTTGATGACCAGGAAGCAAAAATCCCAAGTGACACATTTCAAAAGCAGTGCTTTGATTGCTGTTCTTCATTTGGTAGTCAAATAAAATTACTCAATATACAAATTCAGTCAAAAAGACTAAAACTGTCAGTTTACTGATTTTAATTTCTTATTCATTGATTGATTACACAATCAGACAGATACCTTGCAATTTCAGGTTCACAACTGTAACCATATAATATATTGATAACTTAGATGCATTTAAAAATACAATAATCTTCCACAAAATGAAAACAAAATGAAGAACAGCGTTAAAAGCAGAAATAAGTTGATCATAGCATACCCGTAGCCAGGGGGGGTTCGGGGGGTTCGGACGAACCCCCCCTTAAAATCAAATAAGCACTGTTAAAGTCAACGTTTTGTTCAAATTGTGACTGTTAAAGTCGAGTTCATAAGTCCAACGAACCCCCCTTTGGTAATTCCTGGCTACGGGCCTGCATAGCATTGTCAGTCTTGTATACATTTATATGTTATCCCTTTTCCCTTAACAAATAATATCATTCCTGTTCAACTATTAAATTTCATTTGACATTTGTGCAAAATTATAAAATTCTGCAAAGTAAGAATCAAAAGAAAAACCAACGAAAGAAACTGCATGATGCAAGTACCATGAGTACACAACTGTGTCAAGTTACCCACATGCACATTATATTCGAGAACAGCCTCTTATTTAGAAACATTATAACTTGATTACTTTGTTGAAGGCAGTACAGTGAACTGATAAATGATTGTTGTGTAAGCAAACCAAAGGAAAGTAATATTTATGTAATGCACAAAGAAACCTGTTCAGTTATTGAGACCGACTCTGCTCACAAAGAATCCTACGACTAAAAGTAATCACAAGTTTATAGTTCATCATTTAAAAACATTTTTTTGTATTGAAAGGATGCCTTTATTTTAATGTAATCTATTCCTTGTACATGTAAGCTAGCATTTGTGTCTTGGATATCTTAAAATACAAAACCTCTCAGAGCCATTGTATTACGTTTCTCAAGTGTTCAAGAAAATCTATGTTTATCATGTATGTGAATCGGTCATGTATCAAAACCTTTCACACTTGTTAGGACAATGTTGTCATTTCACATGGCACACTTTATAACTTAAGCCTATGCAGTTACATAATCATTTATGAATTCATCTGAATGCAAGTCTTTGAACTGCTTTGTAGTTTTAAGATCTTTGTTTTGAAATGTAAAAAGTGCATTTTTTAAAATTTGTCTAATACCATCATGCCACAAGGGCAATCTTATACTTAAATTATAGACATGATAAAATCTTTATCAAGAATACATTGTCACCAAGGAAATACTTTTCACAATCTCATCCTTAATTCATTAAAATAATTCATCAAAATATCTGGACAAATAGTGTAAATACATCCTGGTGTGTGGGTGAGTGTGTTTGAAGGTTTGTTGTTTTTTTTATTTATGTTTATAATCTGCTCCTGGTCTCATCTTTCTCTGAAATTTTTTATACTTGTAATTTTTGGAATATAAAACATCTGCAAATCATAATAAATACATGTAAATGAGAGCTGCACCAAATCTCTTCATCTAAACCTAAAACAATGGACTTCTTTCGTGTCAGTCAGATCAGTTGTTATTTTAGACAGAAAGGCATTTTTGCAATATTTCTAACCCTCCATAATTTTGATGTACAAGTAAAGCATGGGATTTAACTGGAGTTTGAAGAATTAAAAAAAAAGTTTTGTGATTTTCAAATTTTTATTAAATAAGCCAAATAAATTACAGAATAACAATTTAACAGAAATTTGTATATACACAATTTCAAATTTAACAAAATATACTTAAATGATAATTCAGTGGGCTATATGCCTTTATTTTTATACAATTCTACATTATATAATCTAAATAAATAGGGCAGAAGGGCTTAAAGCCTTTATTTTCCCTTGGCAAACTGGGCAATATGCCTTTATTTTTCTGGGCAAACTGGGCAATACGCCTTTATTTTATTATTACATGTACAAACATGCAAAAAATTGATGAAATGTGGGCAATGCCTTTATTTAGTCCCTGCATACATGATTGTCTATAAATACTTGGGCTTCTGCCTTTATTATCATTGTACCTCCTGATTGAAGGGCTTGCGCCTTTATTTGTGCATTTCTGATCTGACAAACCATCAACCATTTGTCAATGTTCATATTTTCATATTTAAAATGAACAACTGAACTCTTGCATATGAGATTTTTTCCGATTGTGACACTTGCATCCAGATTTAACACTGGCAGAAGTTCGATCAAATAGAAACCGATTTTTCCAAACTTGCTAAAGATTTAAAAAATTCTATGTGACTGCCTCCCCATAGAATATTTCTTGTATTTTTGGCGGATTTTCTCGAAAATTGTCAGAATTTATTTGAAACCCATATGCAAGAGTACAGCAAAACAACATGTCTGCGGACATTCTGTAATAATATAACGTAGAAACAATAATGGCTTCAATCCTAATCAAGAGGATGGTTGCCATGGTTACTTTACGTCCAGAATCCCACCTGATCCCACGAACGGGCTCCTTATGTCCTTGAAACATCTTTACATTGTTCATATTGGACTGCCAATACTTGATAAATCCTGAATGATCTCCAGTTATCATCCAAGAGTCATTGTTACTCCACACCATTGCACGAACTGATGTATCATGGGCCTGAAAAAAAGAATTTTATTTACTGTGGATACATTTTTTTTCGTTGAATACCAATTTTTGGTTTCATGGGTACAGCTGAACCAGGAATTCAAATGTTCAACAAATAACATATTTTCAATAGGTTTTAGTATACAGAGATTGGCTAAACCACGAAATCAAATATCCACAAATAAGCAAGTTTTTAGCAAAGCACTAAAATTGATATCCTAGAAAATAAATGAATCCACAATACTGTCCATTACAATTTGAAAGTTTTAAAAGAGACTATTTTGTAGAAATATTACAAAACATCTAGTGTATATGTATGTCCTTTGTTTGTTCTGAAATGAATGACATTACAGATGATCAAAAGGATCTTTATAAATGTCCCCAATGAATTTACATTCAGTAACTTTAATAGGGTAAACTCAAATAAATGGAGAATGTTTTCATGTGGCCCCACTTGATTATATATAATGTAATAAAGGGACATATCTCAAATTTGAACTTGATCTGTGTCAGTGATATTGTTGGCTTTTTTCAAAACTACCTCTATCCTTTGTTATTGGGAAAATATGAGTCAATTTTATCAAATTGGGAAATTTGTGATAAACCATGAATATGACTGGACCTTCAATTTGCAGAGTCCCCCTTTCAAGAGGTAAACCCTCATTTGAAATAAGATCCCTTATTGTGAGTGAAGATACATTAATAGACCCTCAAATCTGCACATATAGTCATTTTAGGCATGAAAAATGTTTAAATGAATGTTTTTCAGTTTGTATTCATGCACAATTACTACTGAGACTGCACTGTTTGGGAAAAAGTTGTCTTTTTGGGAATAATTTTAAGCCATTTTTTTTCAAATTGGGATTTTTCTCCAGGGGAAAAAGCCTTTATTCTCCAGTAATTTAAGGCAAACTATATCACTGTGTCATGGGTCTTTTTGCAGTATGCCTCTATTGCCATTATGCAAATTTATCTAAACAAGAATGTGTCCATGGTACATGGATGCCCCATCCACACTATCATTTTCTATGTTCAGTGGACCAAGAAAATGGGGTAGAAACTCTAACTGGCATTAAAATTAGAGATCAAATCATAGGAAACATGTGTTTACTAAGTTTTAAGATCAACTTCCATCAAAAACTACCTCAACCAAAAACTTTAACCTGAAGCCAGACAGACGCACAGACGAACAGATGTACAGATCAAAAATCATTCCAATAAATGGGGCATTAAAATGGTTCTTGGTTGTAGGGATATTTTGAAAGTCCTTTCCTACCCTCCCACATTCATTTTAATGGAATAGCCTTATTAAATAAGCATTGTGTACAAGGTTCACTACATTTGGTTTAGACAACTAAAGTTAAAGAACAGAAACTAATTTTGGAACTTACAGATAGACAAGGGTAACACTTAATGCCCACTTAGCTGCAGCTGGGGCATAAAAATAATTGATTTTTGCTCAGTAAACATGGTCCTGTTCAACACAAAAAATTCAATAAATCATTGTAAATACTTTTGATTTAACAACAACTAAAACAAATGACAAGACTTACTTGCAAAATAGTTTCAAAGTTGAAAGTTAAACCATTCCATAAAGTGAATTCCCCACTGGATGCTCCAGTTACAAGTCTTCTACCTTCAGGTGTCCACTGAAATTGGAATATTTAGTTCATTAAATGTATAAACTCTCTGTATTTTTCATTTTTTACCATAATTATACTTTCTATAAGGACAAAATAAAAATGCGCATCTGGTGCAAGAAAATTGGTACCGTTAATTTTATAAGAATGTTTTTTTCACTTGGGTTCCAAGTAAGGCTTCCAAAACAGTCATATATTCCGGTCAATTGTATAATGTCTGGTAAAAGTCCGGCTGGGCAAAGCATGAAACAATCATCTTCTTTTTAGTTTTAAAGGCTTTTTCGGTCATTTAAACATAATTCACGATCTTCTTGACCCAAACTTTTGCCTTTAACAGCCACACATTTCCGGTCACAAAAGTGACATGATGTTAATTACTATCAAAACAATCCCTACTTCAATACTTTCTAATTTTAATCAAGGCTAATTAGTTGTAGGACAGCTGAAAACTACCTGTTCAGGTGACAGGTAAACTATTTTCAGCAGTTTGTATCTAATTGATTTAGTCCAAAACATTAAAATTATAATAAATACATTTATAAACATGATTTGATGAAACATTTAAAAAGGTTTTAAATGAAAAATTGTCAGAACTAAGTTGTATGAACAATAACATGTGTGCGCATGTGCACAGGTGGGAAATTTAATTATGCATCATAGATTTCTTCAAAATTGCTAAAATTATCATTGACACCTGTATCTAACGGTCATTTTAAGTTTTATGTTGAAGAAATAACGTGGAAAGAGCTTCTACACTCAATCGTGCTTTGTAAATGTACACGGATTTTACCATTGTCAAGTCAACATCCAGTTGGGGAAATGTGACTTTAAAAACGAAAGTAAAGTTTGACAACGACATTTTGCACAAATAGAGAGTCTAAGGCAGATATGAACATGCTGATGTGCACACTTTGAATGATGCACTGCCAATTTTAACAGTTTATGCCAGAACATCAAATTCATATCAAAGTAAAGTTTAATATCGTTTTTTTCAATCTATAAATGTCAATCATTGGGATGGCTATCTGATTACATTGAGCCTTTTGTGACTTAGTCTTAGGGATTAAAATCGGGATCAGATATAAAATGTCCCGCTGGCTCAAAAAAAATTAATAAGACGCCCTGGTTCCAAGGCATCAATGTTAGTTTTCATGAACTACCTACAAATTTGATAAATTTCATATGACAAAATGTACGACACTAAAATAAGAATAAGATATTTTAGGTACACATCAAAGAGACAGAAATCCTCTTAAAACGAACATGTATAAATGTGATGACAAAAGTTGTCAAGATGAAAGATTTCTAAATTAGTTTGGTTTCCTTCACATTGATATAATATCAGTTACAAACAGCAGTATGATTGTTTTCAGCAAATGGACACAGCTCTACCAAAAAAGCTTAGAAACAGTAGCTAATATTTTTATATCTATACATGTAGAAATTCCAATTTATTTGCTAATCAAGATAGTTCTGTTCCCCTCATCCCCCCTTTCCCCCTCCCCCTTTTAGATAGTCTTACACTTCAAGAATGTAAACTTTATAACATCTCACACATAGTAGCCTCATTGATAATTAATTTCTCATAGCCAATAAATTCTGCTCATGAGTCATGTCTCAAAGCTGTTGTATGAGAACTATGGAGCTAGTGATAACAGTAATATAGGCAAAGAGAATTTAATAAATATCTATAAACTTACAGCAAGACAGAATATTGGGCATCTGAATTTATTTGTTGATGTTCTTATAAACTTTGTCGTGACACAGTTCATTGGATTAGTTTTCATACTCAATGGTGGAGTCAGCTGAAAAAGTAATCACATTTTCAAAATTAAGTGGCATGGTTAAACAAATATAACAGGTGTGCCCAATGATCTAGAAAGTAGGTTTTCAAAGATATTTTTGACCTAGCAAAATATGCTTTTATAAACATTGTCATTTGTTTTAGAAAATGCTTCAGTCAGGTTTTTTTAAATTTCAAGCATGTTTTTTTATGTCCAATTGACATTGGAATTGTCCCCTTGTACGTATGCCTTGGTTACTCTTATATCTGATTTTTTTCTAGAAGAGCCCTTGTGTGTGTCTATCCATTCTTCTAATTTAAAACTTTTTGCCAGTGATTCATTGTCTTCATCATGTCTAGTTCGTTGGGTCCAATAAATATTCATCCTTTTACTGGACCATAGTATGTGTAACCAGATATCAAATATATATAGTGCAGAGTTCTACTAATTTTAAATGAATGTATGGTTCAAAATGAAATCCCCCGAGGTTTTTTACATTAAACGAAGCTCTACTAGTAACTACATTATGTATTGGATTTGTCTCATGAATAAAACCAACATGGACAAACCAATATGCTAATATATACCTTTTACAGTAAAGATAGGTATACATGTACTGTGAACCCAATGTAATCCAAAAGTGAAGTTCTTTCATTTGTATCTAGTGAAATTTTCTTATAACTTATACATCGATGTAGCTCTTTAATTTGTAATTTGTGTTTTGTTTAAAACTGATTTAATCTGAGAGCTTTTCCTTTTTATCAAACATGGTACCCTGAGAAGGATATTTTAAATTGGAGTTACCTCCCATAGATTCAATAATTTTCATTGTCCAAAAAAATATATACGACACCACATACAAATGAATTTCTCAATAAATGATTAAAACATAAATGAGGAATGCGTCTTTAGGACACAAATGATGCTCCCTATGCCATGACATATATAATGTTTAAAGGGACATAACTGAAGAACAGTAAAAGTGATGCAGCTGAAATAGGTACTTGATCTGAGTTTTGTGGTAATAAGTAAATGTGCACAAGTTTCATAACATTTGGTTAAAGCATACTTAAGTTTGAGAACAGAAACCAATTTTGGGAGGTACATACAGATGGACAGACTGACAAAGCTGAAGGTAACACTAAATGCCCCCTTCTAGGGGCGGGGCATACAAATATATTAAATACATAGATACTTAAAAACTACATACATTTTTCTAGCCTTTTTTTAAATAAGTAAAATTCAAGTGACTTTGGTGACACCCACCCATAGATGACATTTCATGTGTGTTTTTTAATGTAATAGCCCTAAACCAAATGAATATGTTGGTATCAACTCTTTAACGTCTGTTGCAATGAAGTCTACACTTACATCTATCTGATACAAAGCATCTGGCATAACAGCCCTGACATCTCTATCATCTCTCTGCCAACACCGATTCTACAAAACAAAATATTTATATATATATATTAGGGCTATTCTAAATATAATTTATATGTAATGCCATGATCTTCGAGCTAAAAGGTATTATGGACTTGATTCATATTTCCCATATTCTTTTTTATGTCCTTAGGGAGCCCAAAAAACATTTAGACTGGTAATCATTCATTTGATGTGCTGGAGCTTTTGATTTTGCCATTTGATTACTTAGGGACTCTGTTTTGAATTTTCCTTGTAGTTCAGTATTTCATCTGATTTTACTTTTTAGATGTATCCTTTTTACATATCTAAGTGTACAATAAATTTCCAAACATTTTTTTTCTATTTTTTCTATCACTAGCAATCACTGTTTAACAATATTCAGTGAAATACTCAGTGCTTTTCAACTTAATCACCTTGCAACTGTGTGTTTTGCACATTTAAAACAAGTTTTACCTAAATGATACATTTATTTTTTCAATGATAATGTGTTTTGTTAGTTTTTTTGTTTGAAATGTTTTACTTTTCCCATGTCCAGGTTTGTGTATTCATATGGGTTTTTCTCAGGCCACGGTTTTTTAATTTGTTGGTTTACGGATTTTCTCCATGAAAAAGTCGGGTCGGTCGGTCGGGAAAAAAAAAGAAAAAAATATCTTTCAAGACATAAAACAGATACGCAAAATAAATATATATTTCACCTTTCTAATAATATGTTTGTTATGCTTTTTTGTCATATTTCTTAAAATTTTAGTTCGATGAAATACTATTGCTCAGCTGTAATAAACATCGCATAACATTGTCTAATAATTTCCCGTAAAAAAAGGGGGATGCACGGATACTTGAAAGACGAAATTAAATCGTCATTTCACAAACAAGAAAAACAGATTCACGTAGCTCTTAATCAATTCCAGAAAACTTGGTGAATAATGATCTTCAAGCACACAAACTGATAAAGAAAAAAAATAATGTAAAAACTTCGTACGAAAATAAGTTTCAACACACGTGTCAAAAACGTTATAGACTCGTCCACTGGAAAAACGAGAATATCGGGTAAATCTGTTGTCATGCATTCCCGTTTTTTATCCAAATGGACGATATTTTTTTATTATCTATGAAACAAGATAATTTCGAATGATTTGTTAATAATATTGAATTCAGTACTTTAACTTGATGTCTTAACCTTCCGGACTGGTGACAAATAAGGGAAACGGAACTTATTGCGTAATTCTTTTGAATCACAGGTTTCGTTCCGCAAAATTATTTGCGCAAACGACATTTCAAGGTCATTAATAATTGATTTGTCTATTTTTAGAAACGTAACCTGGAAGTTTTCTTTTTTTCAAAACAGAAAGTGTTATCAATTCTGTTAGTGATTAATGCATTTCATTTCATAAAAAAAGGATATTTTACTTATTTTTCAGGAATAATGCATTTGTTAGGGTCGGCAGGAATAAAAAAGCATGAAAAGTCAATTTTATTTTTATTCTGGAAATCGACAAAATCAGGTCGGCGGATCCGTAAACCAACAAATTAAAAAATCCTGGCCTCATATTTGAAGGACTTTTGGTAACCTCTATTGGCAAACGTTTACATCATTTTATCTATAGTGGAAAGTTCTCCTTGGCAATCTTAACACAGCTTCTGATTTCTAAACAAATGTTAGAGATAGCATTAATTCAGTTTTATATATATATATATATATACCTCTATATATTTAATCACTGCAGAATTATAATCAACTGTTTTCCTGTGTACTGCTTTTCTCATCCGTTTACCATCAAACATGACCACCTGCCCTGCAGCAGCTTGATTTGGGTCTTTGCTTGGATCCACACCGGCTGGTGGCTGTTGGGTGGCATTCTGTTGTGGCTGTTGGTAGCTAGGTGGCTTCTGCAGTTGTTGATGATTTGGCTTGGGGGGCATATATTGGTAATTGCTTGGTTGGAATGGCCTTCCCATAGGCAGTGTGGCAACACCACCATCCATCTTAGTTGTTGATTGTTAATCCTCTAAGTCATTGTTAAATCTGAAATTTATAGAAAGTTTTTACCATTATAATTTACCTAATTATCGATGCATCATATCAATTTTAATAATGTGTCTATATATACATGTATGTATAAGTGTATAATTCATATTAATTTACATTTAAAATATTTTTTCTTCATAGCTTCCCGTTCGGTGTAAGCCAAGCCACGTGTTAAAGACATTGGCACTCATATCATGGCTACATCTTCATATATCTATTGGCAGTCATTGATGTTCCAAATATCTTTAACAAAAGACTGAACCTTTAAATGCTGATGCAGCTGCAAATGCTAACAGAATGAAGGATGGTTATTTCCCCGGGTGCAACAAACTGTTGTAGGCTTGACAAAAAAACATATGAAAATTTGTTATTGAAGTTCAACAGATTTGGTTGTTGACATTAACACTTTCTTTAACACTTCAAGCTTTTTATACCATGTGTTGTTTGAATGTTTGTTTTTTGGAGTACTCTTATATACATTATTTGATGTAGTCAGTTTTGCTGTATTTTGACATACTTGGGGTACATTTGTAATACTCCCTTTTATGTATAATCATTTCCTGTCAATTTGAAAACAATTTCTAATTATAACAGTTGCTTACTGCAAAGTAGTTCATATTTATATCTTTCAAAAATTAATGTAAAGTAGTTTGTATAATTCATGACCCCCCTTTTCTTTCTTTTTTTAAATTTCACCAACTACCTCATAGTCGTATTCCATAGAACCGATATAAATATATTAATTAGGTTGTTAGTTTTCTTGATAGCCCTAATCTATGTATTGGCATAAATGTGAAATGCTTTAAATAAATTTAATAATTAAAAAATTCTGATAAAACACCAAGATTTGTTGTCTGTTGACTAAATTGTAAAAAATAGTAATAAATATTGCTGGCCTGATGCATGATATTTGACATAATCCTAAATTGCTCAGCAAAACCACTCATCTATTTTTTCCTTTTCCCAATAAAATAAAATAAACAGATGTGGCATGATTGCCAAATGAATTAAAATAAAACAGTCAAAAAACAAAACAATTTTAAATTTACAAAAAAAATCCTTATAGAAAGATCTATATGTTTTCCTTCCCTCCTGTAAAATTGTTTATCAAAAATTAAGATAAAAAATACCCCCTTTTTTTCGTGCTTTTTGTTTTGTTTCTAGTTTGTTTACCGCCTCGCAAGATGAATATTTAGTGCCTAATATAAGAAGTTTAACCTGTTGCATTTCAAATCTTTCGTTAAGTAATTTTTTTGCATCATGTCAATCTTCCCGTGTTTTTTCCCCTAAAAAGCCCATCTGAAAAGGGGGGCTTTAAATAGTATTTGTAGTAAGGGAGATAATCTATTTTTATACGAACTTTTCTGTGTGTTAAACCTAATCAAAGCGCTACTACCAGACTTACAGTTGTGCCCAGTGATATGTATGTGTTGGATTTGCTAAATTATTTATTCAGGCAAAATGTTTATTGTCAAACAACTACAAAGATCTTCTTTAACATCGTTGTCTTCCTTTGCACGTTTCATACAAATGGCGACCAATATGTGTACGCCTGCGCACAATTTCTATCGAAATTTAAAATATTTTTTTGCGAAGTGAAAATTAATTGAAAGATTAGAATTCTAAACACATTGTAAACAATAAGTACGCATACATGTGTAAGGTTGATTATAGAGTCATTATAGTAAAAACAATCTTTTATTTAAAAAAAAATATTTGAACTTTAATTTTTTACATTTTTGTATATATTTTTTTTTTCCATTTCAGGAGTGAGCGCATCCTTAAAGTTGTCTGTGAATGTTTGGTTTGAGATTTCGGGTAAGTGGTCAATCTGTTCCAGTGTGTATTTACGTAATCTTTGTAATCATGTTGTGGATCCGTAAGTTTTGGTCTAACATGGACTATATATATGGGTCGTTTTCAAAAAATGTCGAATTTTCAGTACACCCATGCTAACTTTTTTATTTCTAATGGAAATTTCAGTTGTAATGGTTTAAATGAAAGCTTGTCGGATTTGTGATTCAGAACATTAATAATAAACACACGTTACATCTATTTTGATAAGATTAAACTGCATTTAAGACCCATTTTGGGGGTATTTGTCTGCGTACAGTGTCAGAAAAACACATTTCAAATGATTTTTTTGCGATTTTCTGATCGCCTTGATATCTGCAAAAGGGACTTTTTAAGAACGTTTAATATTACTCTAACGAAAAATCGTAGCTTCTATATCATTGTATGTAACATATTATCTACAAACTAAATTGAATCTGCGTACAGGAGGTTCATGTCTTTCCTGTTACCGCTACTTAAATCAGCCGTGAAATTATTCTCCCTATGAATATTGAATCAGTCAGTGTTGATCTCAAAAGTGCAAAGTAATCTTTACATTTAAAACGCCTCGTTTCTTGAAGGACAGTGTAGAGAAAAGAAATTTCAAGAAATTTAGTGAAAAAAATATAGCGTACTTTTTTTCATGTCTATGCTGTTACCACCAATTTTGATTAAATACACCAACAGTATACTTGTAAAAAGTGCAATAACGTGTTGGAAACCAAATTCACAATAGAAAAACGTAATCACTTCACCAAAGGGAGTAGTTAGTTCACAACAGGAATCAAAAACGAAGAAATTTGTCTATCCTGTTATGTCTATCCTGTTACTATGGTTGCTATGGTTACAGTAACAGGATAGACAATTGTAGACAAAAACGTCGTTAATTTTTTTATCTTAACATATAGGTGCAAAACGAATGAAATATTTCGTTGTTTGAAGTCATCTTAAGGTTATAACGTATTAATCTTCCCAAATAAGCATTCGCAGGTGCAATACTGATATCGGTAACAGGATAGACAAAAAAGTAACAGGATAGACTTTTATATAGTAATATATCAGAAACGTACGTTCCTGTTACCAATGAAATATAGAGAAAAGTAAACTAACTTATGAGGGATTTACTTGATGTTGGGTTCATTTGAAAGGGTGAAAAAATGCCGAACAATATATATTGCTATCTCAGACTTGCATTACTGGTGGTAATTTTTACAACCTTTGAAAACCAATTTTTAGAGGTATTTTTCAGTACAACATTTTAAATTGGCAAATAATCTATTATATTACAGAATGAATATATATAGAAGTTTATTCTCTTGAAAACCATCTAATTGTCTACGTAAAACAAGCTTAACATTTTATCTAAACCTTTTCTTAATAACCCAAAATTTCTTTTGAAAATGGTAACAGGATAGACAAAATAATGTACCACCGATCAAAAAATGTTTCAACATATTTTTGTATGACATCATTAAGATTGCATCTTTTAATATGTTGTTCTTAAAGTACTGTTTGTTTTGATTTGCTTATGTAGAGGGTTGTTTGAACAAGTAACTTTTAATAATTTTTTCAATTTCAAAATTCGACATTTTTTGAAAATGACCCATATATGTAGGACTCGGAGGTGCGATGGGGACGCTGAAGTGCGATGATCTACCGTCAGAAGTGCGATATGGTCCTTTCGTTGAAGTGCGATGGTTTAGCACGACTTTTAGTTGTTTTGACGTTTTCTAAACAACACGGATTCGCAGGCAGGTGGACAAGATTATTTAGATTAAGATTTATTGCGAACAAAGGAATTAAAAAAAAACAAAGTAACGAACAATTCAAGTGCAGAACAGTTTTGAGCATTAGAGGTTGAGGTTACAAAATAATTTATAACTAAGTCATGCTACAAATCATAAGGAACAAATCGGCTAAAAGATGATCTTGGTCTGCAGATTGGTTATCTAGCGTTCGGTGTTATGCCGCAAACCTTTTGTACGACCAATAAAATGTCTGGGTCTTTGCTTCAAGTATGTTTCACTAAATTATATGTGATTTTTTTTTAAATAAAATAAAATTTATTAAAAGCAATCATATTTATCGAGTCAATATAATTTTGCTTTATTATTAAGATCAATTCTGCTTTGTAAGAAAACCCGCACTACATATAAGTCTAATTTTATTGTTCTTACAGTATAAATCTTCTGCAACAGCTAGCGGTTACGTCTGCGGAATAGCGGAAAATCAGCTTATTCTAAAGTTTTCACAGAACTCGCGTCACGTTTCGCTATAAGTCAAGCATATATACATGTACTTGATGGCTTTTATTTACGATATTATATTAATGGATGAATGAGTGTCTTATGAGCAATTTTTCGGCTATGATATGACGAGAACAAGTTATATTTGATAAAATGAGATGGACCCTGCGTAGCACGATATAGACCGACACGCTGAACCTTCTTTTTTTTTGGCGCACTTGACATTTCCTCCAACTCCAATCGCGTATACTAAATTAATGCCATCTAGCCCATTTTTTCTGACTCCATACTTCTCCGTGCTAAGCGGATGATTAGCAAATTAGAATTGTATGTATTTTTTATTAGACCTGACTAAAAATTGAAACCGATCTTCCAAATGCGAAGCTAGAACGCTATAGAACCACTACACTACACCTCATTCAATTATAGTGTTATTACTTCAGACCATCGCATTTAGCTGGAATAAACCATCACACAGTTTCATTGAAGTCAACTTTATAGTTAGACCATCTCTGACAGAGCCGCCATCGCACTTCAGCGTAACCACCATCGCACTTTGAACAGCGTAGATATCAACAAGTTAACGTCACAATGTTACCATCGCACTGTTCAGTGTGTTAACCAACGCACTTCAGCGTACACCATCGCACTTCAGCGTGACCATTGCGGTTCGGAGTACCATCGCGCGGTTCCGAGTCCTACATATATATTTGATAAGCTAAAAAAAATATGTAATATTCTTTCCGCACAGAGCAATTTTTAAGTGCGCCTGATAAATTTGTGTATTACGTATTGTATTTTTCACTAATGTTTATAATCATTGTATTATGATGTTTTTGTATCTTGCCCGACAAGGGCCCATGATTGGTATAATAAAATAATGTCTAATGTCTATATCATAATGTCTATATGATTGATTAGCTTTTGCTGTTGAGTGCTGTATCATGCTGCATCATATGTTTGTTTCCTGATTCAATTTGAGATCTGAAGAAAAAGTAGTGCGTCTCCCTCAGTTTTAGTTAAATTGTAACCTGGATTTGTTTTTTTTTTTTCTGGATTAATGAATTTCGAACTATGTTCTATAAATCATTCTTCCATTTTTTTCCTGTTTCGCCGGATGTCTCCTTGAAACTTTATATGAAATCATTTAGAAGAGAATTTATTTAATCAATTGAATTGCAGAGTATAACGGTTGGACATGGCGCTTATAAGTATTTATATTTATGCCTGCGGAAAATCCATAATTACTATATTATATATATACTAGCTAGCGAAGTTGTTCGATGTGTGCGTTACCCGCCGTATATATATAAAAGTTCATTTCATTGATGATAAAATCCAGTAAGTGCTGCGTTTAAATTATAGTCTATCTACAGATACGGATCCATGCAAAAAAAATCATAAAGGGGTGGGAGGGGGCACTGACTGTCCGTCAGAGGTGCCTGCTCAAGACACTACTTCGATGATTCAGGCCTTAACTAATCAACCAAAATTTTCACACAAAAGGGACTGCGTCGGGCACCCTGCCCTCCCCTAAATCCGCCTCAGATCTCAGATACTAGTAGATGAACTATAGTTTAATATCTTAAAATTAAAGCAACATAGGAAAAAACCGAGACAAGTGCCTGTGTCTATGAGACATTTATAAATAATCACTAAAAGGCACAGTTCGGAATCATTTACGGATTGTTTTAGCAGGCATTTAAACAAGCAACTTTATTTTAATCTAAACTGTGTATGAAATATTAAGATTATATTGGTTTTATATAAGTTCTACACATTCGTCAATTGATATCTTAAAATATCTGTTGTGAGTTAACCTTTTTGAGCAATTTTTACATATCGAGTTATCAATTTTCGGGTCACGAAGTATAATTTGATGCCCCGAAAGCACTTTTGGATGCGACTTCTTGAAGTAAAAAAACAACAACGTGGCAGCTAGGGTATATATATGTGTGTGTGCATCCATCAAGCATACACCAGATCTGAGAGTAGTTGTAGTTGATGACAGCTACCTAGTGCAAAGCCAATACATGTATAATAATAACATGAACAACTACTATAGTAATAGAAAAAATTATGCATATATCCAAGGGGCGTATGATATTTGCGCCGATTTTAAAATGATCATTCTCAGTTTATTTGCGCCGCCGATTTCATTTTTTAATTTGCGCCGATTTTATATCTTCTCCTAATTGCATTTACAGTTTAACTGGACACGCATACATATCGGAAAGTCAGTACAAATGATCGCGAGAAAGGTATACTTATTGTTCTACACACCTAAATCTTGAATGTCTTTGCATTGATAATTATGTCTGCAATTTTTATAGATGGAACTTTTTAGTGCTGTCCGAAATACTTAATTTTTATCAGTTATATACCTTACATGGAAACAATTTTAAGTTACCTCTAATTTACGCCCTCTTCAAAATACCAGCGAAAGATAAAAACTTAAAGTGTTATGAAGTGAATCCCAATTAATTGACATTCGAGTCATAACATCTGTACAACTAGCCATGGTTAACGTAAGAGATCTATGATGACAAATGAAAAATAATATTCACCTGTAATCAACCTGTAACAAAATCAGCGCTAATGGAAAAAAAATCGGCGCAAATGAAAGAAAAGATCGGCGCAAATGAAATGCAGATCGGCGCAAATGAAAAACGCCGTGTCTAAGACTATAATAGCAATCAGCTAGTACACTTCCAATATTTAATGGATTTAGTGTAAATAAGACGTGATTAACGGTCATAAACATTTGTTTCTCGTTTCTCTTTTTTATATAGATTAGACCGTTGGTTTTCCCGTTTGAATCACGGGTTTTACACTAGTCACTTCAATTTGGGGGCCCTTTATATAGCTTGTTGTTCGGTGTGAGCCAATGCTCCGTGTTGAAGGCCGTACATTGACCTATAATGGTTTACTTTTATAAATTGTTATTTGGATGGAGAGTTGTCATATGCATTGGCACTCAAACCACATCTTCCTATATCTATAACGAAAAACATGACTTTGTGCACTGCCAATACAGTGGTGGATCCATAGGGGGTTCCGGGGATGGAATCCCCCTTTTTTGGACGATCAACGATTGCAATGGGGACATATAGTTGGAAGTTGGAACATCCCCCTTTATCCTGGATGGAGACCCCCCTTTTTAAAATTGGCTAGATCGCCCCTGCAATATATAATACTAGTAGGTATCTACAGATTTTAGTGCAATATGTGAAAGTGCATATATATGTGTTATGTTGGTTACATTTTAGACAAAGCAAGTTTATTTAAAGAATTGATAAGTATACCCGGATCGTATCATTACTAAATTTACGGGCTCAGTTAACAACATCACCATAAAATTTGAGATGTCCTATTTCTTTTAAAATAAGTTTTCTACAGGTACAGACGAACCAAATGCAAATATTTTTATTTATAGAGGAATTTGGTTAATTTTTGAAGTAAAATAGATCAAACCCAATCTAATTAAAAACTAATCTTTCATTGCTCCTGTTTTCTGATATGTCGATCCCATGCACGCGACATACCAGAAAAACGGGAGCGATGAAAAATCAGTTTTTATA